>CM044967.1:21440667-21712169 GCA_024516035.1 Bactericera cockerelli
CCCCTCTTTTAACTATTTCTTCGCTATACCCATTTTCTCCTTTATTTCACTATTTCTCCGCTATACCCATTTTCTCCTTTTTTTCTCTATTTCCCCGCTATACCCATTTTCTCCTTTTTTTCTCTATTTCCCCGCTATACCCATTTTCTCCTCTATTTCACTATTTCTCCGCTATACCCATTTTCTCCTTTTTTTCTCTATTTCCCCGCTATACCCATTTTCTCCTTTATTTCACTATTTCTCCGCTATACCCATTTTCTCCTTTTTTTCACTATTTCTCCGCTATACCCATTTTCTCCTTTTTTTCATTATTTCTCCGCTATACCCATTTTCTTCTTTTTTTCACTATTTCTCCGCTATACCCATTTTTTTCCTTAATTTCACTATTTCTCCGCTATACCCATTTTCTCCTTTTTTTCTCTTTTTCCCCGCTATACCCATTTTCTCCTTTTTTTCTCTATTTCCCCGCTATACCCATTTTCTCCTCTATTTCACTATTTCTCCGCTATACCCATTTTCTCCTTTTTTTCTCTATTTCCCCGCTATACCCATTTTCTCCTTTATTTCACTATTTCTCCGCTATACCCATTTTCTCCTTTTTTTATCGATTTCCCCGCTATACCCATTTTCTCCTTTATTTCATTATTTTTCCGCTATACCAAAAGAAAATATGGTAATCCTTGCTCCTCCCTTAGTCAACGTTTTCAATGAATCATTCAAATCAGGAACTTTTCCTGTTAAATTCAAACTATCTAAGATCTGTCCTCTCTTCAAAAAAGGTGATACTTTTGATCCGAAAAACTACCGACCTATTGCACTGCTACCTGTTTTTTCCAAACTGCTTGAGAAATTGGTAAAAAGTAGACTCCTTGGTTACTTACAAAGACACCATCTTTTGGTTAATGAGCAGTTCGGATTCAAACCAAATACATCCACGACTGATGCAGTGTCTAACTTTCTGGTACATCTCTATAAAGGCCTAGCACAAAATAAGCAAATAATCGGTGTCTTTTGTGACCTGACGAAGGCGTTCGAAAGCCTTCATATTTCTCTATTGCTTAAAAAACTTGAAATCTACGGCATCAGAGAAAAATCTCTACAATGGTTTGATACCTACCTGACTCATAGACAGCAGTATGTGACGCTTAGCAAAGAGGAGAACGGCGAAAGAACTCATTATGAATCTGAGAATGTTGAGGTGTTGTCGGGAATTCCAACCGGGAGTATCTTGGGGCCTTTGCTGTTCTTACTTTATATAAATGACTTGGTTATTACATTCCCTGATCTCTTACTAACACTATACGCCGACGACACCTTAATATTAGTCACCTCAGACGACCAATGTTCTCTTCTTCATAAGTGTCACGAAATAATGTCTAAAATATACAATTGGTTCCGAGCAAACAAATTGAACCTAAATAACAAAACAACATTTATCAATTTCTCAAGTGGTAAGCATCCAAATGAAATAATAACAACCGGGTCACTGATTGTAAATCAAGTACAGGAAACCAAATTCTTAGGAATAATCATAAATGAAAATTTAAATTGGAAACCCCACATAGCACAGCTTGCTAAAAAACTAAATTCAGCAATATATGCTATAAGATCCACTAGATACAACATTGATGTTGAATCTGCTATTATAGCGTATCACTCCCTTTTCATGAGTTTAGTCGGCTATGGTATAGAATTTTGGGGAAACGATCATTACCTGACTAAGATTTTTGTCTTGCAGAAGCGTGCATTAAGAGCTATATATAACCTGAAGAATAAGACAAGTTGTCGAGATGTGTTTAAATCTAAAGCTTTACATACAGTTTACGGCCTATATATTTTCAAGCTGTTAGTGATTATCCACAAAGAGAGGGAGGAGTGGTACCCAGCAAGAGATCACAAATATCCAACAAGACATAAGAAAGACCTCTTTACCCCAGCTTATGTCAAACAAAAATCTTTCTACTATGAGGGCAAATGTCTTTATAATTCTCTGCCAGATATATACAAACTATTAGACGGGGACAACTTTAAAACCAAGATCAGCGATCTCTTGCTGGAAATATCGCCATATACCAAAGATGAATACTATCATCATTGGCCAAATGACCAAACATAAAAAAGGAAAAAATAATAGTAAAATGATGTTCTGTAATTTTTATTTTATTTTATCTGTATCATTGTATTTTATTGTATTGTACTGACCATTGGAATGCCTTCGTGGCGAAAATACCAAATAAAAGTTATTCTTATCTTATCTTATCTTATCTTATACCCATTTTTCTCCTTTTTTTCACTTTTTCTCCGCTATACCCATTTTCTCCTTTATTTCACTATTTCTCCGCTATACCCATTTTCTCCTTTTTTTCACTATTTCTCCGCTATACCCATTTTCTCCTTAATTTCACTATTTCTCCGCTATACCCATTTTCTCCTTTTTTTCTCTATTTCCCCGCTATACCCATTTTCTCCTTTATTTCACTATTTCTCCGCTATACCCATTTTCTCCTTAATTTCACTATTTCTCCGCTATACCCATTTTCTCCTTAATTTCACTATTTCTCCGCTATACCCATTTTCTCCTTTTTTTCTCTATTTCCCCGCTATACCCATTTTCTCCTTTATTTCACTATTTCTCCGCTATACCCATTTTCTCCTTTATTTCATTATTTCTCCGCTATACCCATTTTCTCCTTTTTTTCTCTATTTCCCCGCTATACCCATTTTCTCCTTTATTTCACTATTTCTATGCTATACCCATTTTCTCCTTTTTTTCACTATTTCTCCGCTATACCCATTTTCTCCTTAATTTCACTATTTCTCCGCTATACCCATTTTCTCCTTAATTTCACTATTTCTCCGCTATACCCATTTTCTCCTTTATTTCACTATTTCTCCGCTATACCCATTTTCTCCTTAATTTCACTATTTCTCCACTATACCCATTTTCTCCTTTTTTTCTCTATTTCCCCGCTATACAAATTTTCTCCTTTATTTCACTATTTCTCCGTTATACCCATTTTCTCCTTTATTTCACTATTTCTCTGCTATACCCATTTTCTCCTTAATTTCACTATTTCTCCGCTATACCCATTTTCTCCTTTTTTCTCTATTTCTCCGCTATACCCATTTTCTCCTTTATTTCACTATTTCACCGCTATACCGATTTTCTCCTTTTTTTCTCTATTTCCCCGCTATACCCATTTTCCCCTTTTTTAACTATTTCTCCGCTATATCCATTTTCTCCTTTATTTCACTATTTCTCCGCTATACCCATTTTCTCCTTTATTTCACTATTTCTCCGCTATACCCATTTTCTCCTTGATTTCACTATTTCTCCGCTATACCCATTTTCTCCTTTATTTCACTATTTCTCCGCTATACCCATTTTCTCCTTTTTTTCTTTATTTCCCCGCTATACCCATTTTCTCCTTTATTTCACTATTTCTCCGCTATACCCATTTTCTCCTTTTTTTATCTATTTCCCCGCTATACCCATTTTCTCCTTTATTTCACTATTTCTCCGCTATACCCATTTTCTCCTTAATTTCACTATTTCTCCGCTATACCCATTTTCTCCTTAATTTCACTATTTCTCCGCTATACCCATTTTCTCCTTTTTTTCCTATTTCCCCGCTATACCCATTTTCCTCCTTATTTCACTATTCTCCCTATACCCATTTCTCCTTTATTTACTATTCTCCGCTATACCCATTTTCTCCTTATTTCACTATTTCTCCGCTATACCCATGTTCTCCTTATTTCCTATTCCCGCTATACCCATTTTCCTCCTTTTTTTCACTATTTCTCCGCTATACCCATTTCTCCTTTTTATATTTCCCCTATACCCATTTTCTCCTTTATTTCACTATTTCTCCGCTATACCCATTTTTCTCCTTTTTTCACTATTTCTCCGCTATACCCATTTTCTCCTTTATTTCACTATTTCTCCGCTATACCCATTTTCTCCTTTATTTCACTATTTCTCCGCTATACCCATTTTCTCCTTTATTTCACTATTTCTCCGCTATACCCATTTTCTCCTTTATTTCACTATTCTCCGCTATACCATTTTCTCCTTTTTTTCTCTATTTCCCCGCATAACCCATTTCCCTTTTTTACTATTTCTCCGCTATACCCATTTTCTCCTTTTTTCACTATTTCTCCGCTATACCCATTTTCTCCTTATTTCACTATTTCTCCGCTATACCCATTTTCTCCTTTTTTCTCTATTTCCCCGCTATACCCATTTTCTCCTTTATTTCCTATTTCTCCGCTATAACCCATTTTCTCCTTTATTTCACTATTTCTCCGCTATACCCATTTTCTCCTTTTTTTTCCTATTTTCTCCGCTATACCCATTTCTCCTTTTTTTCCTATTTCCTCCCGCTATACCCATTTTCTCTCTCTATTTCCCCGCTATACCCATTTTCTCCTTTTTTTCTCTATTTCCCCGCTATACCCATTTTCTCCTCTATTTCACTATTTCTCCGCTATACCCATTTTCTCCTTTTTTTCTCTATTTCCCCGCTATACCCATTTTCTCCTTTATTTCACTATTTCTCCGCTATACCCATTTTCTCCTTTTTTTCACTATTTCTCCGCTATACCCATTTTCTCCTTTTTTTCATTATTTCTCCGCTATACCCATTTTCTTCTTTTTTTCACTATTTCTCCGCTATACCCATTTTTTTCCTTAATTTCACTATTTCTCCGCTATACCCATTTTCTCCTTTTTTTCTCTTTTTCCCCGCTATACCCATTTTCTCCTTTTTTTCTCTATTTCCCGCTATACCCATTTTCTCTCTATTTCACTATTTCTCCGCTATACCCATTTTCTCCTTTTTTTCTCTATTTCCCCGCTATACCCATTTTCTCCTTTATTTCACTATTTCTCCGCTATACCCATTTTCTCCTTTTTTTATCGATTTCCCCGCTATACCCATTTTCTCCTTTATTTCATTATTTTTCCGCTATACCAAAAGAAAATATGGTAATCCTTGCTCCTCCCTTAGTCAACGTTTTCAATGAATCATTCAAATCAGGAACTTTTCCTGTTAAATTCAAACTATCTAAGATCTGTCCTCTCTTCAAAAAAGGTGATACTTTTGATCCGAAAAACTACCGACCTATTGCACTGCTACCTGTTTTTTCCAAACTGCTTGAGAAATTGGTAAAAAGTAGACTCCTTGGTTACTTACAAAGACACCATCTTTTGGTTAATGAGCAGTTCGGATTCAAACCAAATACATCCACGACTGATGCAGTGTCTAACTTTCTGGTACATCTCTATAAAGGCCTAGCACAAAATAAGCAAATAATCGGTGTCTTTTGTGACCTGACGAAGGCGTTCGAAAGCCTTCATATTTCTCTATTGCTTAAAAAACTTGAAATCTACGGCATCAGAGAAAAATCTCTACAATGGTTTGATACCTACCTGACTCATAGACAGCAGTATGTGACGCTTAGCAAAGAGGAGAACGGCGAAAGAACTCATTATGAATCTGAGAATGTTGAGGTGTTGTCGGGAATTCCAACCGGGAGTATCTTGGGGCCTTTGCTGTTCTTACTTTATATAAATGACTTGGTTATTACATTCCCTGATCTCTTACTAACACTATACGCCGACGACACCTCAATATTAGTCACCTCAGACGACCAATGTTCTCTTCTTCATAAGTGTCACGAAATAATGTCTAAAATATACAATTGGTTCCGAGCAAACAAATTGAACCTAAATAACAAAACAACATTTATCAATTTCTCAAGTGGTAAGCATCCAAATGAAATAATAACAACCGGGTCACTGATTGTAAATCAAGTACAGGAAACCAAATTCTTAGGAATAATCATAAATGAAAATTTAAATTGGAAACCCCACATAGCACAGCTTGCTAAAAAACTAAATTCAGCAATATATGCTATAAGATCCACTAGATACAACATTGATGTTGAATCTGCTATTATAGCGTATCACTCCCTTTTCATGAGTTTAGTCGGCTATGGTATAGAATTTTGGGGAAACGATCATTACCTGACTAAGATTTTTGTCTTGCAGAAGCGTGCATTAAGAGCTATATATAACCTGAAGAATAAGACAAGTTGTCGAGATGTGTTTAAATCTAAAGCTTTACATACAGTTTACGGCCTATATATTTTCAAGCTGTTAGTGATTATCCACAAAGAGAGGGAGGAGTGGTACCCAGCAAGAGATCACAAATATCCAACAAGACATAAGAAAGACCTCTTTACCCCAGCTTATGTCAAACAAAAATCTTTCTACTATGAGGGCAAATGTCTTTATAATTCTCTGCCAGATATATACAAACTATTAGACGGGGACAACTTTAAAACCAAGATCAGCGATCTCTTGCTGGAAATATCGCCATATACCAAAGATGAATACTATCATCATTGGCCAAATGACCAAACATAAAAAAGGAAAAAATAATAGTAAAATGATGTTCTGTAATTTTTATTTTATTTTATCTGTATCATTGTATTTTATTGTATTGTACTGACCATTGGAATGCCTTCGTGGCGAAAATACCAAATAAAAGTTATTCTTATCTTATCTTATCTTATCTTATACCCATTTTCTCCTTTTTTCACTTTTTCTCCGCTTGTGGGGGACAGCCCACAAGGTTCGATGGGAGAGAAGAGAAAAATGAGGGCTCACTCACCTTTGAAGACTCTAGCGGGGTTGACTTACGGGGTGCCGGCCGGCTCTTCTTGGTGATGGGGCAGAGTTGGAAGATGAGTGAGCTTTATGGGTAATAACTATCTTTAATTTGAGAACTTTATTTAATTTGATACTTAAAGAAATATTGAGCGTTGCACGAAAATGGTATACACTAATTTGAACTGAGGTGTGATCTCTCTGATTGTCAAAAGGTAACTGCTGAGGGCAGAGAATAGAGAGTTGAACTTACAAATTCTATGGAAAATTACCACTGACTTGTTAGAAGCCAAGGGGCTCTCTTGTTGCAAGTCAGGGCTGCATTTATGGGGAGGCATTGATACGGTACGCAGTGTACGCTGTACGCAACATTCCGCCCACCCAAATTTGGTATAATTTGAGAAATATAAGCGAGAAAGCGAGATCACAAAAATTGAATATTGCCAAGACAAAAGTACACATAAATAAAATAACATGAAACAGAGGTATTCAATAAGTGCCTGATAATAATAAAGGATTATTGAATACTTAAGTAAAAACATTTAATTGCTAAATCTCAAGGGAATAATTTTGTTGACAGGTCGAGTTAAGACCGTGTCTTGAAATTTAATCTTTGCGACCCTTGTGACATTGTCACTACCAGGGTAAACATCAATAATTTTACCTAAAGGCCAATGAAGAGGTAATTTATTAGCCTTGGGAAGAAGGATCAAATCACCAGATTGGAGTTCAGGATTAGGGAGAAACCATTTTGATCTGGGAGTCAGGGATTGAAGATAGCTTGTGGACCAAGCTCCCCAAAAGGATTGCGCGGCTTGCTGGATAAGTCTCCAACGAGTTAATCTATTCATGGGAGTAGAGGTTATATCATGCTCCGGTGGGGTTAATAGGGACGTGCCTATGAGAAAATGACCAGGAGTTAAATAATCTATACCATCAAGAGGATCAGGAGAAACATCGATGAGTGGTCTAGAGTTAAGTACAGCCTCTATTCTACATAGAAGAGTTGTAAGTTCTTCGAATGTGAAATTTTGTTCGCCTATTACCCGACGGAGATGAAATTTTGCGGATTTAATACCGGCTTCCCAGAGGCCTCCGAAATTAGAGGCAGCGGGTGGATTAAATATCCAAGTAATTTGACGTTGCGCGAGTGTATTATTTATATCAGCGGAATTTTCCTGTAGCATCTGATATACTTCAGACAATTCTAGTGCGGCAGCGGTGAAATTTGTGCCGTTGTCACTGTGGATAAAGCGAGGTAGACCGCGGCGCCCAATGAAACGGTCAAGACTGGCAAGAAATGCAGCAGACGACAGATCTGATACCAGCTCTAAGTGAATTGCTTTAGTGGTGAAGCAGACAAATAGGCAGAGATATGCCTTGCGTGAACGCGCGTTGCGGCGGGAACTCTCCTTGATGAAAAATGGACCACCAAAGTCCACGCCGACGTTGAGAAAAGGTCGCTCTTGAGTGACTCTTCGTTCTGGTAAGTCACTCATTATTGGTTGAATAGGTTTTGCGGAGTACCGGTAACATCTCAGGCACTTATGTATGCGTTGACGGAGAAGATCGCGTAGCGACATAATCCAAAACTTCTGCTGAATTAATGCCTGAACGGTGCGAGGACCAGCGTGCAGAGAAGAGACATGATAATGATCACAAATAATATTAGACAAGTGACACTTTTTGGGAAGAAGTAGCGGATGAATCGAATCCTGCGATAGATTCTGAGCGTTTCGAAGCCTTCCGCCCACCCTGAGTCTTCCATGTTCATCCAGGAATGGAGTTAGTTTTAAGATGGCGGAGTTGGTTATTTTTACGTTGGTCTGAAGGGCTGAAATAATAGCGGCAAAGTGGTATTCTTGTTCTAGTTTGGTGACTATCAATAAACTAGTGTTAAGTTCTCTTACTTCTAGAGGTCCTAGATCACGTTGTTCTTTGGAAGTTCGTATGTTTCTGATGAAACGAAGTACGAACGCGAAAATTCGTTGTAGCTTGGTAAGGTTTGAATATTTTTCACACCATCCTAACAAGTAAGACTTCGAAGGGGGAGTTACAGTTAGTAAAGTTTTGGTGTTATCCTTGAGTTCAGGCAGATTATGGACTTCATTGCCTTGAGAAGGTAAATATTCGTTTTTATTTAAGCGTTTTTCTAAGTTGCGGTACTGGGTAAGAGCGCGATTGCGATTTTCGCCTAAATTAGAGACATCCTTACGGAAGGTTAGTGAGACCATGTAACTGCCTGTTTCGTCACGCTGGTGAGTGGAGAGAAAATGTTCCTCGCAGCGAACATCCTCAGGATCTTCAATGAGCTGGACAGCGACTTCCTCCGTCTCCCAAAACTTCTGGAGCATTGTGTCCAGGTTGGGGGAAGTAAGAAACAGAGAGCGGCGAGAACTATCCTCGTTGTAAGTAGGAGTGCGGCCGAAAATAATCCATCCCAGCGTTGTTCTCATGGCGGTAGGTGTCCCAGGTATCACGTTGTCCCCAGTAGTGCATAATATCTGCGCGTACAATTCAGCGCCAAGAAGAAAATCGACAGCATCCGGTGTACAGAAGTCGGGATCAGCGAGATCAAGGTGAGAAAATTTTGAAAACACTTCAGGTGCAATATGAGCGGAAGGTATATTAGAAGAAATACGTTTAAGAACAACCGCTTCGGCGTGAAGATTGCAGCTAGATGGTAGGCGTGGTGATAGTACACAAGAGACGGCTCCGTTGTTTTCAGGCACCATATTGTCTCCAATACCCGAAATAGAAATACCGCATTTGTATTTCTGTAAACCTATGCGTTGAACACACGATTCAGTTATACAAGAAATCTGTGAACCAGGATCGACAATCAAGCGAATTGGGTGCGGGTTGCCAAAGCGGTCCAAAATTGAAACTTTGGCGGTGCCTAGTAAAACTGAAGATTTTTTAACATTGTCACCAGTGGAGAAAATACAGGTCTTGGTCTGAGTGGTGGTCTCTTTGGAAGAGCTAGGGGAAGGATAATTTACAAAATTAGACTCGCGATGTATTAGCGTGTGATGCCGTTTGTGGCATGTGCGGCAAGTGGAATCGGAGCGACAGTCCGAAATGCGGTGAACACCTAAACAGTTGAAGCAGCGGTTCTGACTTTTGAGAACTTCAACACGTTTAGGAATATCAAACTTGAGAAAAGAAGAACACTTGAAGAGCGGGTGAGCCTGTTTACAAATAGGACAAGAAGAGTGCGGGGAGGACTGAAGTACGTGCGGTTTTGCTGATTCAGCGGTAGACAGGTAGGAAGTGCGTTCTTGTTTATAATTTCCCTTGTGCGGGTTAGCGGTAGGCGCAGCGAGAGTATTTTTTGAAGAAGAAGGAGATGTAGAGAACTGGATCATTTCACTGTCCATGCAAATTTTATTAACATAAGTTATTAGTTGATCATAAGTAGGTACCTCGTTCGAATCCAATTTATCCTCGAATAATTTCTTGTGTTCAATATTTAATACGCGAAGGGCAATCTGAACTAAAAGAAAATCACCAATATTAGGAAGGTTCAAGTTCTTTACGGCAGCAACATTAGTCTGAAAAACCTCAAGAAAATTCCGTAGACCCGATACGTTGCTGTTGAGAAGCGGTTTGAAGTTCAGGATCATGTTGAGATGATGCGAAGCTAGAACCCTTTTGTTTTCATAGCGATCACACAAGGTTTTGTATGCGGTAGAATAATTTTGATCGAGAAGTTGGAAATTTTCAATCAAATGCAGAGGCGGTCCGCGCAGAAATGAGCGTAGGTACTGAAGCTTTTCTACTTCTGAGATATCAGTCCTACGGTGAATCGTAGACCTGAAAAGCGAATGAAAACTGGACCACTGTTGTAAATCTCCTGAAAAGATAGGGACTGAAAGTTTTGGAAGTTTCGGATGAACTGTGGCGGCAGGAGCGGGACTGGAAGCCGGTACAATAGCAGCTGATGCTGGGATAAGATTTTTAACCTTAACGAAAGCCTTAGTTTCAAAATATAACTCCTCAAAGGTCTGAGTGTCTCCGGAGGTGTCAACTTTATCAGCGCTATCCATAGAGGCGCACAAAGTATCAATTTGATCCTGGAGAGTATCAAAAGAATTGTAATAATCATCGATGCGTTCGAAACGAGATAAAAATGGCCCTGTGTTAGACTCGGTAAGCTGAGTGGTGTAATCTGCCAGCTTTTGCATACGGTCAAGATATTTATCCTTACGCGAAATCAATGAGCGGAGTTTTTCTCTTTGAGAGTTAGTCGACATGATTTTTATTTAAAAGACAGTGAAATATGAAGAATAAGGTATAGATTACCTGGTGAATTGATCGTATGATCCTTGAGATTAAGTAATTTGTAAACACAACACCGATACACTAAAGTACAAAAACTTTAAATTGCGAAAATAAATTAAACAGCGGGCTAGCTAGTTAAATTATTGCGGAAAAAAACTAATCAGCGGTGAAAAAAAAAAACTTTTATTTACTATTTAATAAACAAAAAAGCGGAAATCAAGTTATGCGGATTCGTGAACTGAATTTATTAATAATCGCGGAAAACCAAGATATTGCGGGGAAAACAATAATAATTAATGCGGTAGTATTTGAAAATGCGGGAAAATGAAAGCGAGTTATACTTTAATGAATGCGGGTTGAACTTTAATGAATGCGGGTTAAACTTTAATGAATGCGGGTTGAGCTTTAATGAATGCGGGTTAAACTTTAATGAATGCGGGTTAGACTTGAATGGTTGCGGTTTAGACTTAAGTGGTTGAGAATGAGAGGTAAATGAAATAAATTAATGAAAAGAGCGGGTAAACTAAATTAAATTAATTAAGCGAATTAAATTTAATTATAATGATTATTTTATTTTATTCCCGGCAATACTGGAGCGGTTTCAAGAACAGTAAGAGGCGATGAACTAAGTACTTTTATTTTACTAAGTTCACGAAAAATTCTAAGTTCAGAATGTAAACAGAAAACACGAATAACAGTGATTATTACATGGAGTTACCTAATGACAAAATTATAGAAATACATAAGAGCGGTGCGGGAGAACTAAATTACATAAATAGTATACAGCGGAGCAGAGAGATCACAAACAAGCAATAGGCAAGTAAAGGTACATTAGGTACCTACATAGAACAGAGAGGAGCCGGGGAGAAGCGTACATAAGATAAATTGAGATATGGAGATAGGTAATTAGATAAATCAGATAGTTGAGATAGTGACAAGTGAGATGGGATATTAATTCAAGTTGAAAGATAAAACTTTCAAGTTAAGATCAAGTGTAACTTGAAATCAAGTGATTGCTCACAGCGGCATGGGACATTGGTAGCGAGGGGCCGAGTTTAGGAAACTAAAATGGGAGAGGCAGTGGACTGTAGGTAAAATTAAATATCAAGAGGGCAAGTACGTAATTCTAATAATTGTAATGATTTATAGCACTTTAAAATTTCTAAAATAATGCAATGAATTATTGAGGTTTAAAACATTATTGTAGCGCTTTAAAGAAGAGGTGTGCATCAACTTTATGCTGAAAGAAATTATATGATTATTCGGCAAAAAATCAAGAAATTGACAGAAAGACAAACAAAATGGACAAATTACATTGAGTGCACTAGTTGACTTGGCAATAAAATAATATTAGAATATGGTAACAATCTTAGCAAGTAATGCAAGTATGTTAGGTTGAAATTTTATATAATACGTGCATGTGGCAATGGGTACTCGCCCAAAAGAAAAGTTTTATAAATTGAAAAGAGGTGACATTTTCAAAGGTTCGTAATCCGGCTCGAATTCGGGCCAAAAACGATGTGGGGGACAGCCCACAAGGTTCGATGGGAGAGAAGAGAAAAATGAGGGCTCACTCACCTTTGAAGACTCTAGCGGGGTTGACTTACGGGGTGCCGGCCGGCTCTTCTTGGTGATGGGGCAGAGTTGGAAGATGAGTGAGCTTTATGGGTAATAACTATCTTTAATTTGAGAACTTTATTTAATTTGATACTTAAAGAAATATTGAGCGTTGCACGAAAATGGTATACACTAATTTGAACTGAGGTGTGATCTCTCTGATTGTCAAAAGGTAACTGCTGAGGGCAGAGAATAGAGAGTTGAACTTACAAATTCTATGGAAAATTACCACTGACTTGTTAGAAGCCAAGGGGCTCTCTTGTTGCAAGTCAGGGCTGCATTTATGGGGAGGCATTGATACGGTACGCAGTGTACGCTGTACGCAACATCCTCATATACCCATTTTCTCCTTTATTTCACTATTTCTCCGCTATACCCATTTTCTTTTCCTTTTTTTCACTATTCTCTTTTCCGCTATACCCATTTTCTCCTTAATTTCACTATTTCTCCGCTATACCCATTTTCTCCTTTTTTCTCTATTTCCCCGCTATACATTTCTTTTCCTATTTTCCCATATCCCTTTTTTATTTCACTATTTCCCGCTATACCCATTTTCTCCTTATTTCATATTTCTCCTATACCATTTCCTTTTTTCCTATTCCGCTATACCCATTTTCTCCTTAATTTCACTATTTCTCCGCTATACCCATTTTCTCTCCTTTTTTTCATCTATTTCTCCGCTATACCCATTTTCTCCTTTATTTCACTATTTCTCCGCTATACCCATTTTCTCCTTTAATTTCATCTATTTCTCCGCTATACCCATTTTCTCCTTTTTTTCACTATTTCTCCGCTATACCCATTTTCTCCTTATTTCACTATTTCTCCGCTATACCCATTTTCTCCTTTATTTTCACTATTTCTCCGCTATACCCATTTTCTCCTTATTTCACTATTTCTCCGCTATACCCATTTTCTCCTTTAATTTCACTATTTCTCCGCTATACCCATTTTCTCCTTTATTTCACTATTTCTCCGCTATACCCATTTTCTCCTTTATTTCACTATTTCCCGCTATACCCATTTTCTCCTTTTTTTCTCTATTTCCCCGCTATACCCATTTTCTCCTTTATTTCACTATTTCTCCGCTATACCCATTTTCTCCTTTTATTTCACTATTTCTCCGCTATAACCCATTTTCTCCTTAATTTCACTATTTCTCCGCTATACCCATTTTCTCCTTTTTTCTCTATTTCTCCGCTATACCCATTTTCTCCTTTATTTCACTATTTCCCGCTATACCCATTTTCTCCTTTTTTCATCTATTTCCCGCTATACCCATTTTCTCCTTTTTTTACTATTTCTCCGCTATACCCATTTTCTCCTTTATTTCACTATTTCTCCGCTATACCCATTTTCTCCTTTATTTCACTATTTCTCCGCTATACCCATTTTCTCCTTATTTCACTATTTCTCCGCTATACCCATTTTCTCCTTTATTTCACTATTTCTCCGCTATACCCATTTTCTCCTTTTTTTCTATTTCCCCGCTATACCCATTTTCTCCTTTATTTTCACTATTTCTCCGCTATACCCATTTTCTCCTTTATTTCACTATTTCCCGCTATAATCCCATTTTCTACTCCTTAATTTCACTATTTCTTCTCCGCTATACCCATTTTCTCCTTTTCCTATTTCCTACTTTTCTTTTTCCTTTCTCCGCTATACCCATTTTCTCCTTAATTTCACTATTTCTCCGCTATACCCATTTTCTCCTTTTTTTCTCTATTTCCCCGCTATACCCATTTTCCTTTATTTCACTATTTCTCCGCTATACCCATTTTCTCCTTTTTTTCACTATTTCTCCGCTATACCCATTTTCTCCTTTTTTTCACTATTTCCCGCTATACCCATTTTCTCCTTTATTTCACTATTTCTCCGCTATACCCATTTTCTCCTTTATTTTCACTATTTTCTCCGCTATACCCATTTTCTCCTTTAATTTCACTATTTCTCCGCTATACCCATTTTCTCCTTATTTCACTATTTCTCCGCTATACCCATTTTCTCCTTTTTTTCACTATTTCTCCGCTATACCCATTTTCTCCTTTATTTCACTATTTCTCCGCTATACCCATTTTCTCCTTTTATTTCACTATTTCTCCGCTATACCATTTTCTCCTTTTTTCACTATTTCTCCCGCTATACCCATTTTCTCCTTTATTTCACTATTTCTCGCTATACCCATTTTCTCCTTTTTTTCACTATTTCTCCGCTATACCCATTTTCTCCTTTTTTCCTATTTCTCCGCTATACCCATTTTCTCCTTTTTTCACTATTTCCCGCTATACCCATTTTCTCCTTTTTTCACTATTTCTCCGCTATACCCATTTTCTCCTTTTTTCATATTTCTCCGCTATACCCATTTTCTCCTTTATTTCACTATTTCTCCGCTATACCCATTTTCTCCTTTTTTTCCTATTTCTCCCGCTATACCCATTTCCTTTTCATTCTCCTATACCCATTTTCTCCTTATTTCCTATTTCCCGCTATACCCATTTTCTCCTTTATTTTCACTATTTCTCCGCTATACCCATTTTCTCCTTTTTTTACTATTTCCCGCTATAACCCATTTTCCTCCTTTATTTCACTATTTCTCCGCTATACCCATTTTCTCCTTTTTTTTCACTATTTCTCCGCTATAACCCATTTTCTCCTTTTATTTCACTATTTCCCGCTATACCCATTTTCTCCTTTATTTCACTATTTCTCCGCTAACCCATTTTCTCCTTTATTTCTTTTTTTCCCTCCTTCCCTTATTTCACTATTTCTCCGCTATACCCATTTTCTCCTTTTTTCCTATTTCCCGCTATACCCATTTTCTCCTTTTTCACTATTTCTCCGCTATACCCATTTTCTCCTTTATTTCACTATTTCCCCGCTATAACCCATTTTCTCCTTTATTTCACTATTTCTCCGCTATACCCATTTTCTCCTTTTTTTTACTATTTCTCCGCTATACCCATTTTCTCCTTATTTCACTATTTCTCCGCTATACCCATTTTCTCCTTTTTTTTTCCATCATTTCCCCGCTATACCCATTTTCTCCTTTATTTCACTATTTCTCCGCTATACCCATTTTCTCCTTTTTTCACTATTTCTCCGCTATACCATTTTCTCCTTTTTTTATATTTCCTATCTCTTGCTATACCCATTTTCTCCTTTTTTCTCTATTTCCCGCTATACCCATTTTCTCCTTTATTTCACTATTTCTCCGCTATACCCATTTTCTCCTTTTTTTCCTATTTCTTCCGCTATACCCATTTTCTCCTTATTTCACTATTTCTCCGCTATACCCATTTTCTCCTTTTTTCTCTATTTCCCGCTATACCCATTTTTCTCCTTTATTTCACTATTTCTCCGCTATACCCATTTTCTCCTTTATTTCACTATTTCCCGCTATACCCATTTTCTCCTTTATTTCACTATTTCCCCGCTATACCCATTTTCCCCCGCTATACCCATTTTCTCCTCGTTTCTCTATTTCCCCGCTATACCAATTTTCTCCTTGTTTCACTATTTCCCCGCTATACCCATTTTCTCCTCTTTTCACTATTTCTCCGCTATACTCATTTTCCCCTCTCTTCACTATTTCTCCGCTATACCCATTTTCTCCTTTTTTTTACTATTTCCCTGCTATACCCATTTTCTCCTTGTTTCTCTATTTCTCCGCTATACCCATTTTCCCCTCTTTTCACTATTTCTCCGCTGTACCCATTTTCTCCTTTTTTCACTATTTCCCAGCTATACCCATTTTCTCCTTGTTTCTCTATTTCTCCGCTATACCCATTTTCCCCTCTCTTCACTATTTCTCCGCCATACCCATTATCTCCTTGTTTCTCTATTTCTCCGCTATACCCATTGTCCCCTCTTTTCACTATTTCTCCGCTATACCCATTTTCTCCTTTTTTTCACTATTTCTCCGCTATACCCATTTTCTCCTTGTTTCACTATTTCTCCGCTATACCCATTTTGCCCTCTTTTAACTATTTATCCGCTATACCCATTTTCTCCTATTTTCTCTATTTCCCGCTATACCCATTTTCTCCTCTTTTCACGATTTCCCTACTACTCGTATACCCATTTTCTCCTTGTTTCACTATTTCCCCGCTATACCCATTTTCTCCTTGTTTCACTATTTCCCCGCTATACCCATTTTCTCCTCGTTTCTCTATTTCCCCCGCTATACCCATTTTCTCCTTGTTTCACTATTTCCCCGCTATACCCATTTTCTCCTCGTTTCTCTATTTCCCCGCTACCCATTTTCTCCTTTTTTTCTCTATTTCCCCGCTATACCCATTTTCCCCTCTTTTAACTGTTTCTCCGCTATACCTATTTTCTCCTTTTTTTCTCTATTTCCCCGCTTTACCCATTTTCCCCTCTTTTAAGTATTTATCCGCTATACCCATTTTCTCCTATTTTCTCTATTTCCCCGCTATACCCATTTTCTCCTTGTTTCACTATTTCCCCGCTATTCCGATTTTCTCCTGATTTCACTATTTCCCCGCTATACCCATTTTCTCCTTTTTTCACTATTTCTCCGCTATACCCATTTTCTCCTCTTTTCACGATTTCCCTACTATACCCATTTTCTCCTTTTTTTTACTATTTCCCTGCTATACCCATTTTCTCCTTGTTTCTCTATTTCTCCGCTATACCCATTTTCCCCTCTTTTCACTATTTCTCCGCTGTACCCATTTTCTCCTTTTTTTCACTATTTCCCAGCTATACCCATTTTCTCCTTGTTTCTCTATTTCTCCGCTATACCCATTTTCCCCTCTCTTCACTATTTCTCCGCCATACCCATTATCTCCTTTGAAATGTCTCTAAGACAGGAACAACATACCAGTACAGTGGTCAAAACTAAACTGATCTTTTATTTCCACAAACTACACTGGCCGCTCTCTCATCTTTCAAATCATCAAACCCTACTATACATATTACATTATTCCTTCCTTTTCTTCTTCTTTGCTTTTGAACAGGTAACCAATCTTCATCTTTCGGATCTTCATAACTCTCTGATGATTCGGCGCTTTGCCAATCACTTAGTTCTTCACAATTTTCTTCTTTTTGTACAGCCTCATCAATATCTTTATTGTCGTTGTTTAGATCGCTTGCATCATCTTCTGGTACTCTTTCACCAACATCAACTTCTGGTAGTATTCTTACATCAGCGTCATTAATAATATTATTCTCTTCATACTGCTTGTTTTTCATTTTGTGTTGAAAATCTCTGTCGAAAACCACAGGGTCCACATTGTATGTTGACTCTACTGATGGGAGTTTGTCTCGGAATTCTCTCGCAAACATGAGAAAAGCTGGCGTCTTTCCTGTGACAGAGTGAGGTGTAGAATTATAATTGAAGATAAATGTTCTCAAAGCATTGTCCAGGTCTTCGTTATTCAGCTGGGCTATCTTCAATCTTTTCAAGATGGTCCCGTTTTGACGCTCAACTTCTCCATTAGCTTGAGGCCATTCTGGAGTGTTCAGATGCTGTACAATGTTATTTCCGATGCAGAAATCTCCGAGTTCTCTACTGATGAACTGTGGAACATTATCAGATATTAAAACTTTTGGTAGACCAAATAAGGAGAAAATTTTCCACAGTGTATTAATGGTTTCCTTTGCTGTAATAGAAGTTAGAAGTTCGCATAAATAATATCTACTGTAATGATCTATAACCACGAGAACATAAGTACCATTAGGGAGTGGACCTAGGAAATTAACAGCAATAGTACTCCATGGTGATTCAGGCATACGAACAATTTTCATGGGCTCAGGAGAGCTAGGGTTTCCTGTCACCTGACATTCATGACAAGACTTACAATAACTCTCGCTGTCTTTTTCCATATTATGCCACCACACTTTGGTTCTCAACTTTTGCTTCATCTTCACAATTCCAGGATGTCCTTCGTGAGCTAGGGATAGCGTGTGCTTCCTGAGTGATGGAGGGATGAAAATCCTAGTACCTCTTAATATCATGTCATCCATTATGCACAGCTCTGTCTTGATTAATTCAAATTTCCTGAACTCTGCAGGCCATCTGTCACATTGTATGGCTTGTTTCAGTGAAGACATCCTCGGGTCTCGCTGTGAATGTTCTCGAATTTCTTCTAGACTCATTGCCTTAGGAGTGGCTTCCAAGGATAAAGGTGAGGGTTGTGACTTACCTTCAACTGAATTAATAGGTATGACTATTTTCAAAATGCCAAGTTTTTTCGCCGTCTCACCACTCAACAAGGGCACACCATTGCCTTGACAGATGAAGAATTTCACATTTTTAAGCTTTGTCCCATTTGAAATGGAAACGTCACACTCTAGTTTACCTATGATGGGTAAAGGTGTATTACTACCATAGGCAAATAGCTTCTTTGTTGTCTCTTCATAAAACAGAGAAGGATTCTTGCGTTTAAGGTAACGCCACGAATCAAAATCCAAAATATTGACAGAAGCCCCGCTGTCAACTAGAAATTTTATATTGACTTGGCCTTTCAAAGTTATGTTCATCATGTCAGATTTTGATACCACAGTGAATACAGAAAAAGTAATTTCATCTTGAGAGCTATCTGATTCAAATTCTACTTGTCTAACTTGTTTTTGATATCCATGCCATTTCGAATTGGTTTCATTTTTACAACATCTTAAATAGTGTCCTACAATACCACATTTTAAACATCTTGCTTCTTGAGCAGGACAGGATCTATCTGACCTCCAATGAGTAGATAACCCACATTTTGAGCAGTATTTGCCTTTATCATTTGATGTCATGCTATGCATTTCTTTTATTTTAGAAATCATATAATTAGGGTCAAGTTTGCCTTCTATTGCACGCGCGTGATTCTCTGATTGTTCAAGTGTCCTAGCTACCTCTAGCAGTTTCTCAATTGTCAGCTTGTCACCTTCCTTCAACAGCAACCGCCGCAACTCAGACGATGTAGACTTCTCAATCACTTGATCGATTATCATTTCATTCTCACCATAGTGTTCTGGATCACAATTCTTCACTTGAGTCTTAAGTCTCATGACGAACTGTGAAGTTGACTCTCCATCGTTTTGATTAATCTTTCTGAAAACATTTCTCTCGTACGTGTAACTTTTCTTTTCCTTGAATATTTTATTGAGCTTCTCGGAACAATACTTGTAAGGATCTTTCTTTTCCTCTTCATCATTGACATTCAGTGCAAACCAAATGTTTTGTAAATCTTCACCACCCAAGTGCAATAATTGCGCTTGTTTTCTCTTCGAATCCGTAATATTTTCCGCAGTGAAAAACAACTCGATGGATCTTATCCATCTGGTCCATCTTTGAGCAATTGAGCTCTCATCACCATCACACACAAAAGGTTTTATGTTACAAATGACACTTGACATAATCAAACTTTACTCGTCGCCAATGAAATGTCTCTAAGACAGGAACAACATACCAGTACAGTGGTCAAAACTAAACTGATCTTTTATTTCCACAAACTACACTGGCCGCTCTCTCATCTTTCAAATCATCAAACCCTACTATACATATTACGTTTCTCTATTTCTCCGCTATACCCATTGTCCCCTCTTTTCACTATTTCTCCGCTATACCCATTTTCTCCTTTTTTTCACTATTTCTCCGCTATACCCATTTTCTCCTTGTTTCACTATTTCTCCGCTATACCCATTTTGCCCTCTTTTAACTATTTATCCGCTATACCCATTTTCTCCTATTTTCTCTATTTCCCCGCTATACCCATTTTCTTCTTGTTTCTCTATTTCCCCGCTATACCGATTTTCTCCTGATTTCACTATTTCCCCGCTATACCCATTTTCTTCTTTTTTCACTGTTTCCCCGCTATACCCATTTTATCCTTGTTTCACTATTTCCCCGCTAGACCCATTTTCTCCTCTTTACACTATTTCCCCGCTATACCCATTTTCTCCTCTTTTCACGATTTCCCTACTATACCCATTTTCTCCTTGTTTCACTATTTCCCCGCTATACCCATTTTCTCCTTGTTTCACTATTTCCCCGCTATACCCATTTTCTCCTCGTTTCTCTATTTCCCCGCTATACCCATTTTCTCCTTGTTTCACTATTTCCCCGCTATACCCATTTTCTCCTCGTTTCTCTATTTCCCCGCTATACCAATTTTCTCCTTGTTTCACTATTTCCCCGCTATACCCATTTTCTCCTCTTTTCACTATTTCTCCGCTATACTCATTTTCTCCTCTTTTCTCTATTGCCCCGCTATACCCATTTTCTCCACACCCATCGATTCAAGTTCTTAACTACGCTGGACGTTGCTGAACTTCAGTGACAGTACGAAAACTGGTGTATGGTGTAAACCTTGAAACCTTCCCTGTTACCAGATAAGTACATAATTTATTTTCTTTTCATGATATTCTACTGAACTAATGTTAATAATTATGTTATATGTAGGCTCTTTGCTTTTAATCGTATTCTTTTTTCTGAACCAGTTGGTTCGTTGCTTCTTCCTTTCTTCCTAGTAAAAACCTAAGACATCCTTAATTAACACGTTGAGCGCTGCGAACCTCCATGGGTGGGGACTTTTCTTATATACCTATCATATATTATTAACTGGTATCAAAACTCACATGGGGGTTTTTTATACATATAATTATGAATGTAAGAGCTCAGTGAGATGGCCCCGGTCAGTTCTACCCATCCCTACTCGGCAATCAGCTTTATCAATACCATGTTTAGAGATAAATTCGATCAACGAGTTGTACATTTGTTCAGCAGTATGACCCTCCATGCCCAAAAACTGTACAAACCTTTCTACAGACCCAGAAGGTAAAACATATCGTAATATTAAAGTAAGTTGATCAGTATGGGACAAATCTGGTGTTGAGTCCACAAAAATCGAAAAATATTTACTCGATTTTAATTCTTGTATTCTATGATCCTGTATCTTCAACCCAATAATAGCGATAAATTCCTCACTGATCGTTTTAGATAGGTTAAAAACCTGTCCTTTTCCTTTGCTAGCATATTTTTTGATGTGCTCGCTCAAGAATTTAGCTAGTAATTCGCTCAATTTAGCTAGTAATTCTAGCAAGACAAGATAATTACCCTTTGGAAGGAGAACCTATTTGTTCGTTTTCGCCTCGAAGTGCTAGTCCTCGCTCACAAAGAAATTTTATGAATTCTACAACAAGTTCTAAAAGTGCTCGCCGGTATTTCTTTTCAGATTCGATCTATTCTTCGATCTATTTATTAACTTGGCAGCTTTTGTATGTCAAAAAAGTAATCAATGCTTCTCGATGAGACACACTTTCTTCGTGTGATTTTATATTACTAGGTGCTTGTTTCCAGTCGTTATATCCCTCTAAGGTAAATTTGGACACATAAGATTTATTATGTATTAGTATACATAGAAAACAAAAAAGATTACCCTGAGATTTAGAGAAACATAGCTAGTCTCTTTCATATGCTTTACCTGTTGGCTGTTGGTTTGTGTGTATAGACTGTATAGTTACAGTAGGATTTCTGACAATATCTAGGAGTTGGATCTTTTTCCTTATTGTAAATTCTTTTGGAAGAAAAGAAGTTTGTGTCTCTACAATATTGACAGTCAGTAGTGCCTTTCTGTATCCAGTACTGTCGAGCATCTCCGTCTCTTCTCCTACATCAGGGGAATACGAATAATCTTTCTGATTTGCGGTTGCACCTGGATTGGAGTTTTTTGCCTCCTGCTTTGAACAACTTACCCACGTGTCTGACGTACTTGCCTCCTGTGAAACCTCCGTTACTTTTTCGTTTTCTCCAAGCTCATCTCTGACAGGAGTGAAAAAATCAGTAACCTTCTTGATGGTTTTAGAAATAACTTTTTTATCTTTTTCTTCCTTGGCTTTTCTTTTTAAGCTGCCGGAAGGATACTGTCGACCGGCATCTCTACGTCTACCACTCATCTTAACTTAGGTACCTAGGCTACTTCGTGCTCACATTAAGAAAAGAAAAATGTATTGTTTTAAATCAATTAAATAAAAAATGGTTCATAAAAGTGAAAATCAAAATAATCTATAATTTTATTTTATAATAAACTACATACAATAAGGAAAGCTAAAGAAATTAAATTAAGAAAATGAATTATCATTACCTATATTGCGTTATTACGTGTGAGTCGGTAGTTATTCTCTTCAAAAAATAGGTATAATATAAAATAATTATATTTCAACTTCAGTACACTTCACTTGTAAGTATATAGGTATACTTCATTGTTATTTATTTCAATAAAAAGATTACACAAGTCTTAAAATAATCTAACTAGGCACCCGAATGTCACATTCACAAACGATTGATAAGGGTAGTTAAATAAAATAATTGCAAGTAAAATTTAAAATTTAGGTAAACAAAAACGCAAATTATTCAAACTACGCGAACAGCATAAAACTCACATTTCCTCTTAGACTTAGAAAACGGAATTACAAATTAGCTACCCTTCAAATTGGTTAGAAGATCGAAATCAGAGATCCTTACTGATCCGTAGAACACCGAAAACTGACTGAACACTGAAACTAAAAATTACCCTCTTTCTAGCATTTTGCCAGAATATATTATGTACATTACATAGATAGGTAAATAGGTAAACATCCACCCCAAATGCAGTAGATTTTGTTTTCAAGTTTCTACAGGTCTAGACTTGTGCCTGGTGCCTGTGCTGTAAAATTCTCATCAAAAGTGTGTATGAAGTGTGTGTGAGCAAATCTCCACGTGCCTATTCACTGATTCTTAGAAAACTGATAGAAAATTAGATTATAATTAAATACAGTAGAAATCGGTTATAACGAACTTCAAGGGACCGGATAAAATTGTTCGTTATAGCCGATTGTCACTATAACCGATATATCGCTTATAGCGAACTTGTTCGCTATAAGCGATATTTATTGTCTATAAAGAACAATGTTTGTTATAAGAGATAATATGTACATATGTAGGTACATATGTCCTACTTTTATCTATAAAGGGTATAAAAGGTACAATATTATTACAATATTATCAAATTGGTTAATTATTTTGTCTCTACATTTTAAAAACCCTGCGAGGGTTGATCTCGGAATCTCGAACTCCCTAGCCAAATCGGCACATTTTTCGCCACCGTCAAATCGGCATATTATAGCAAATTTTTCTTCAATCGTAAAAGATTTTCTAATAGACATTTTTTTAAAAACAAAACTTTTACTAAATAAAACACAAATTATGCAATTCACGATTCACGAAACACTAAAATAAAACAAGTAATGAAAAAAAATTATGTAAAAGATTTTCAGGACCTAGTAAAAAGCAATCGACAAGTTTGTGCAGGATAAAACATGTTTTCTATTTTATTCTTCATAGCAAAAAAAAAAAAAAAAAAAAATGTTTGTTATAACCGATAGGAAGTTGGTCTGGGGACTTCAAAATTTGTTCGCTATAGCCGATTTGTTCATTATAGCCGATGTTCGTTATAATCGATACATATGTTAATTTTCCATAAGACTCCAAGGAACCAAAGATTTTGTTCGTTATAGCCGATTATTCGTTATAACCGGTGTCGTTATAACCGATTTCTACTGTACATTACCTATAATTTTATTATATAATTATAAATATTACTAGCAGGTTACACCCACCGCTTCAGACACACACACACACCACACCACACCACACCACACCACACCACACCACACCACACCACACCACACCACACCACACCACACCACACCACACCACACACACATACACACACACACACCACACATCAAGAACGGCTCATCAGAATTTTGCGATCGATGTGTCAATTGAAAGCTTAAACCGTTGCCTAAAACTTTCTCGCTTTGAGTTGATAGGTCGTCGCGACAAATTAAAAAAAAATGTCATTTAGGTCGAAAAACATAAAAAAGAAATAAAAAAAGGGAGGGCTACACAATTATACAAAATATACAATATACAACATAATAATTTTATTATACAGTATCACTGATCCAATGCAAAAATGTACTCCTTTGATTTCATCCTAAATAACGTACGACTTTCCAAGACTCTGAGTTCCTCTGGAAGCTGATTCCACAATCTGGCAGCATTTACGGTGAAACTTTTAATCATGAAGTCTGTGCGATGAAGTGGAATGTTGAGGAGGTGTTGTGAACGTGTATTGTGTGAATGAAAACTTTGCAGAGGTTGAAATGTGGAGTATAAGTTAGTATGAAGGTGTTGTTTCTTCGTTCATGATTTTCCACAAAAGACATAATGTCTGATGCTCCAGTCTTCTCGTAATAGTCAACCACGTTAGCGATCTTCTTAGGTTAGAAACATGGTCAATTGGTCATATTTCCTTAACCCGAAGATATAACGAATGCAAGCATTTTGGTAAGTCTGAAGTTTATTCATGTTTGATCCCTTCATATTGCTAAAAACTATTCCTCCGTACTCTATAATTGGGAATATGAGATTTAAATATTTAAGTATTTCTTTCAATTTGAGTATTTTGCTCTGGGTGTTATTTCCCTTTTATTTCTTCTTTTTACTCATTATCTAAAAATTCCTAGTGTAAGCTTTTAAAAATCTCATAATACCAAGTGTAAGCATTTAAAAAACTCATAATACCTAGTGTAAGGCTTTAAAAAAACTCATAATTATCTAGTGTAAGCTGCTCAAGCGCGGGGCCCTTGGCATCTGCCAAATCCGCCTTATGGGTAATCCGGCACTGATGGTCTCTATCACCAAGAACCACTAGTACGTAGTGAATAAATTTACAATGGGACCATCTACAATACGTCTCCTATATGTGTACAAAGTTTCTTTGAAATCCGTTCAGTATTTTCTGATATTTGCGCATTACGAGAAATGCAGGTAACAGACAGACACAAAACCGAAGTTTCTCAGGAGGTAATGAAACGTCCAGAAATATGAAAAAAATTGAAAACGGAGCAAAAAAGAAGCGAACAAAAAGGAACACAATACTTCCGATTTCTAAAATATATTAGAAATTTAGATATCGGAAGTAAATTACTTACGTAGCTCAGAAATAGATTTTTGTCTGTGGTGTGACTTAACGCTTGATTTCCTCGAACTGTGTTAGAAAGCAATACAAACTGATTCGAAACACAATATTTTGTGATGATCATTTTCTATCTTGACTTGTCATAACATGGCTATTCTTGTCCGTCCCGAGGTGCCGCGTGTCCCAACCTGCCCCGGTCTTCCCTATATAATTATTTGAAAGAGGTTCTGGCTTCCCCACTTGCACGATCTCTTCTCGAATCACAAGCATTTGTTACATAACAAGACAGTAGACACAGACCCGTCTCCTGTCTTCTGTTCTCACTCCTCAAGAATGAAGAGCAAGAGGTGCAGGGCACGGCATGCTATTATATCACTTCGTGAATCGTGTTTGATTGGAACTCGATTTCAATTTACATTTTCTACAAAAAAGCGTGAAATTCTTTTTAATACAAGTCAGTGTTTTTTATCATTTACAAAATAGAATTTTGATCAGTTATTCTAATTGATAGCTTTTTAAACTTTACCGAAATATACATATATTCGAATATGACACCGTTTTTCAAAAATAATTACGAAAAAATTGCAGATTTTTTTTATAATCCCTGTTATTGAAGTGTTAAGTTATGTCTATTTTATTGACACAAGTTATCACAGTTGCAGCAGTGAAATATTAAGTGAAAAAAGCACTAGTGAAGAATTAAGTGAAAAATTAACTACTCAGGATTTTTTGTTGTTGAGATATAATTATTGTTACCATGATTACGTGCTTAGTATATGCTGTGTTCTATATTTTATACTTAGCATTTGGTGGTTTTATTTTCATGATGTTGGAATCAAACGAGAGCTTGTTTGAAAATGAGGTGGAAAGTGCTAAGTTGAAGTTTATGGAGACTTATCCTTCTATATCTGGTAAGTAAAGAGTACCTTACTATAATAGCTACAATTCAGGAGTACCTTACTATAGCTACAATTAATAATAATAATAATGCTTTTTCTTTGTGTTATTATGTCACAATTTTAGTGGGTAGCGCAGAATCTTAGGACTTTACCACTTTAATTTACAATATCTTGTATTATTATTTTTGCCTATGATTCTGCCACTGGTCGCTGCTTCACATCAAAGCAGCTACTCATTTTTCCTCACGAGGTATGAGTGGACCCCGAACATCCAAGTACAGAGCAGAAAAAATCCTCCCCCGCTGGGAATCGAACCCAGGTCACCATGTGTGCAATGCCTAGCGCGCTAACTCACTCTGCCACGGTGACTACTCTATAGCTACAATTCAGGGTAGTGCAGCCCGCGAGCTCCTTTTTGCGGCCCGCTCAGCACATATTTTATATTATTAACACAAAGGGGACAGCATAGGTCAAGTGGTTAAAAATTACCGCAAAAACATATTTCCCCCGTTTTACTGTAATACATAAAATCCTAAGAATTTCTAGTTTATATCCCTCTCAACCAATTCGACACTGAACTAGCACATAATATATTATGTCTACATAATTATATTATGATTTTTTATCAATCTGCAAAGTAATTCCGATGAAATAGTTTAAGAAGATAGCGGGGGAAGGGGGTTATATTAGTTAATTTTCTTTTTCATACAGTAAGAAAAATATGCGTGCGGGAGTACACACTTTTAACAAAATGACATTATTGACCATCAAGAGTCGAAATACCAAGTGGACATTAGGGATGTCCCCCCCGATGTGTCGAAAACCGATATACAGGGTCCGACAAAAAAAAGGAGCCAGTCGAAATATTTAGCTAGAGAAAGGATTTAAATTTTGAAACAAGCTAAAACACGTTTCTATCGATGGGGAAAACTTTTCAACTAGGTTTTGATTTTTTATCATTACCAGGGGCGGCCCCAGGGGGGTCAACTTTGGAATCTTAAAAAATCAAAACCTTCTTTAAAAGGTTTCCGCCTCGATATAATAGTACACGTGTTTTAGCTTTCTCAAAATTTAAATCCGTTCACTAGATATTTCGAATGGCTCCTTTTTTTTGGCGGACCTCGCATATCATTTTCAGGCGAGGTTAATACTCAAAGCATTTTGTACCACCTAACCCTCGGAGTATTATTATTATG
The DNA here is from genome assembly GCA_024516035.1 of Bactericera cockerelli. NCBI lineage: Eukaryota > Metazoa > Arthropoda > Insecta > Hemiptera > Triozidae > Bactericera > Bactericera cockerelli. Next base: position 21,468,320 of record CM044967.1, read on the forward strand.
TAGTCACAAACTCAAATTAATGAGGAAAAATTCATGCACTGGGTGGCATTCCAACCAACGAATCCCTACGCTACCTTGATCACCAGACTAGCGCGTTAACCACTTGAAGTAGATTTCTTTCCTGATTTGGAACACAACGTCAGCTTGGAAATCACATAGTTTAGGCTTTTTCTAAAAAATATCGATACATCGGACCTCTCAAATACCGGGTGTTCAGGAAGAAAACCGGACACTTTTGTTTTACCAATTACTACCAATTTTTACCAATTAAAGATAGAGATCTGAAATTTTATTACAGTAAATTCAACAATACTTTGAAAATATCCTTAAATAGAATGAAATATCAAACAGACTTTAGAAAGGTAGGTAGGTATCGATATCGATAACCGGCCTCAGTAGCTTGATCGATAAGGCGGCGGACTTGTAACCTGGAGGTCGGTGGTTCAAGCGCCGGTTTCAGCGTAGATTTAGTAAAAGCGAGTTTGAGTAGTTGTGACATCACGAAAGTGATTAACAAAAATATGATAACTTATATCGATATCGATGTATCGCTCGAAACATATCGATACATTTTACTTCCGAGAAATTTCTAATATTAGAAATCGGATGTATTGTGTTCGTTTTTGTAAAAAAAATAATATTTTTTTTGCTCCGATTTCAATTTTTTTCATATTTCTGGACGTTTCATAACCTCCTGAGCAAATTTGGTATTGTGTCCGTGTGTCAGTCTGTCGGTCCGTCGGTCTGTTAAAACGATTCCTTGTAACGCGCAAATCTCGGAAACTACTCGACGGATTTTGATGAAAATTTGCACACATCTAGGAGACATTCTGTAGATGGTCCCAATTAATTCATCAAATTCGTACTAGCGGTTCTGGGTGAAAGAGACCATGCGCCTGACCACTAACTTTTTATTTAAACGCTTACATCTTGTGAATGGTACATCCGATTTTGATGAAATTTTATATGTATATGCATCTATTTATATTTATTTTATTTTAGTTAATTAATTATAATTTGACTCTGATATTTAAGAAAATCCGAAATTTTGGTAAAAAAATAAGGACCATGACTTGCCGATACAGAATTTTTTGTGGAATCTAAAATGTAGAAAAAACAATATTCTACCATTTAAAACAAATTTGAAGAAAATCGGTTAAGTCGTTTTGGAGATACAAGTAATTTTGTAAAAAATCTCAAAATTGGCACGTGTTTACTATGTGAAACAATCACGAGGAAGTATTTTGTCCATAATTGGCAGTGTTTTTCTATAGGAGAGGGGTATCTTTTTCTAGAGAAGGCCGGGTATTGCCGGGAAAGCGATTTTCTGGGGCTAGAGACCTACAAAAAGTTGTTCTAATGGGGTTTCACAAAATTTCGGTGGTTTTGCATTGGAAAATTAAAAAAAAAAACAGCAAAAGAAGGTAGACAATTTAAAAAAATATATCGATATATTTTTGGTCGATATATCGATATATTTGTTATTAACCTGGGACATGAACCACAGGCGTCCAGATTACAAGTCCGTCCCCTATCAATCAAGCTACTGAAAACGTTTTAATCATACTACAGGGTGTTCCCAGACTTATTTAAGTAAAGGCAGATCTGGCACTTTATCATAATATAAGCCCATCTTGCAGTGGGGGTATTTTGCTTTGTTCAAAAGTTATGGCCAAATCCCAAATAACAATAATAATTGGTATATTGTCTCCATTTCAGAATCGACTTTGAATATGTTTATCGCGCAAGTACTAAACGCTTCAAACATTCCTGCATATGATCCGTCCTTCGGACGATCACTGTTCTTCGCAACAACTCTAGTCACAACAATAGGTAAGTCAAAAGCCAGCCTCCGTGGCGTAATGGTTGTGGCTACTACCCGTAGTCCAGAGATCCCGAGTTAGATTCCCGGTAGGGACAGACTTTTCGAAGAAAATTCTTTTCCCTCCAAACACGTGAGGCTGGCATTTCCGGCCCTACCCAGGCTGGGTGAGGTTAATGTGGGTAGCTGGTACGATTCCCAGCGAATGGAAGGTGAAACCCCCATCCTGACTACTTCAAATCAGGACGTTTAAAACAAAAATAGAATTAACTGGTCACAATAGATCTAATAGAGGTCGGTGTGATAATTGGTGATTCTCTTGTGGAACTCCAACCAGTCTATAATAATAATAATAATAGGTAAGTCACTCCAGTGCCTTAACACAGGCTAAACCTTTGGATTTTTTTATTGTAGGTTCCGCACCCCGAATATAACGCTAGACTAAAATGTAGAACCATTAAAAAGATACACTGCCAATTATGGACTCAACACTTCCTCGTGATTGTTTCACATTGTATACACAAGGTAATTTTTGGGATTTTATACTAAATCACTTGTATCCCCAAAACCGCTTTACTGATTTCCTTCAAATTTATTTAAAGGTAGAATACTATTTTTCCTACATCATAGATTCTACAAAAATTCTGTATCGGCAAGTCGTAGACCTCATTTTTGCACTTTTTTCTCCCAAATTTCGGATTTTCTTTAATATCAGAGCTAAATCAAAATTAATTTAAAAATATAAATATACTATGTACAACAATAATGTGCACATTGCACATACATACAAAATTTCATCAAAATATACACGCGATTTTATAGTTCACGAGATATAAGCGTTTAAGTAAAAAGTTAGGGGTCGGGCGCATGGTCTCTTTCACCCAGAACCGCTCGTGTGAAGTTGATGAATTTAGAATGAATTTAGACCATCTACAAAACGTTTCCTATAAGTGCACAAAATTTCATCGAAATCCGTTCAGTAGTTTCCGATATTTGCGCGTTACGAGGAATATTTTTAACAGACAGACACAAAAAACAAAGTTGCTCAAGAGGAAAATATTTCTTAAAAAAAAAAAAAAAAAAAAAAAAACGAACACAATACTTCCAATTTCTAATATTAGAAATTTCTTCGGAAGTAATACGGCTATTTACGATTGCCGTTCCAACCCAGGCTAAAGTGCATGTGGGTGGACGTTACAACTAAAATGGTATTCTTGAACACGAATGAAGACAAGCAATCATTGCGGTTTGAGCTGGGTGCTGGATGTCAACAGAATCATTTGAAGGCAACTATTTTCAACTACATGGATTAATGAAGCGTTGAATCCAAGTGTCTTGTACGTAATAAACACATATTCTGAAGTTTTGTGTCAACTATGTAGCAAATAAAAATCACAGAAGGTTTAATATTTTGTATTTTATGTTTCTTTTGTTTGTCTTTTATTTAAAATAATAATAAATAGGGGTCGAATTTAAATAACTAGGCTTTGGCTCTTTAAGACTCATGACTTAATTTCAACGCATGTTTCGTGTCGCATCCTCTCCCTATTTGAGGTTTACTTAAAGCTTAACAGCCGTTCTTGAGATATCTTGTTTAAAAATACACACATGGACCAATGAATGATACTTTGGGGGTTATTGGTACCTTAAAACTTGTTTTAGCCTGAAAACTGAACATGGAAAATTTCGGGCGATTCCATTCCTTTTTTTCTAAGATAAGGAAAGAAAAATAGAACTTCAAAATTCTGAGCCGTCCAAAAATGATAGTGCCTGTGCTAGGGCTTATGGGACATATTTTTTATTCGTGGAGGGAAAAAAAATTAAACATTAAAGACAGGCGTAATTTATTTTAGAGTCCGTAAAAGGGCTTTATCATAGGTATAGAAATTAGTTGGCGAACACTGGTCGAGAACTGAAGCACCCCTTCTGCACAGAAAATACCATACACTGCCTTAATAGAATATCACGGACACCACGCTAATAGCATAATATGGTTTCCGCCATTTTCTATTGAGGAAGTGCAACACATGATATGTCCAAAGAGCAGTTCTTTGTCTATTTATTATTATTCTCTTTATTATTATTATTATTCGATACGAGATTCTATTTTATCCTGGTTATGTCTGCTCAAACTGTTTTGAAAGATTTGTAATATATTGAAGTTTGAATTGTTTCCTTAACATCTACTCTTAACATCTCCCCTGGTAAAGCTAATGGTAAAAAAAAAACATTAACATCTGTAAGAAATGTCTTTAACAGTTTTTTACACAAAAAAAATAATATTTCTTATCAAATATTGCTGAAACCCCGTTTTGTTTATAAAAGTCAAACTTGTCTTAAAATACATTGAATGTCAAATACCTTTCAGAAATGTATCACAAACCGAGTGTTTCCATTTAGATTCTAAAGTTAAACCCCTGGGGCCGCCCTGGTAATGATAAAAAACAAAAGCCAGTAGAAAATGTTAACCCTTTGTTATGATGGGTCACGTTTTTCAGCATTTTTTAAATTTTAAATCCGTTCTCTCGATATTTCGAGATGTTCCTTTTTCGGCGGACCCTGTATGTACTGAGTGTAATCAGGTGTGAGCTGGTAATGCAAACAGAATATCAGGAAAACATTAAAACTAGATACCTACCATGTTTAATTGGTTACAATTCTGGATAATGTGTTACCTATGTATTGGTTATCAGAAGTATTCTGTTCGTTTTTGTTTTTAAAAAAATGTTCGGATTTTATTTTCTTTTCTAGACATGCGGTAACCTCCTAAGCAACTTTGGAGGTTACCGCATCAAAATATTTCCTTTCACTCAGAATCTACAGAATCGTAGGGAATTATAATTTTTACTTTCCTTATCTTATTATAAGGAAAGTATTGTATTTTTCTTGGCTAGAAAGCTTGAAGAGAAAATGTCAAGTGCCATGCGAACTCTGTTCGCAAAAGGTAAAAGTGCCAAACAGAACAATTTCAACATTTCCAACCATGATTGCAAAAAGACTTGCTGCTTGTTTTGTTTTGAGACATAGAATAATTAGGAGGAGAATTTTTTTAGTACTGTTTATAAAGTTTATGTAAAATTGTGAAGATCTTAGCAAAAAATTCCTGCCCCGCTGGGAATCGAACCCAGGTCACCATGCGTACAATGCCTAGCGCGCTAACTCACTCTGCCACGGTGACTACTGATATGACCATGCAGTTGAAAGCGATGTTAAATTTTTGTTTAAAAAAACGCTTGCATACGAGTCTGCAACCATTGGGACATTTTCATCTTTACTATTCAAGGTCCAAAACCCAACTGACCAAATTTCGTATTGTGCGCATGACACATACCTTCTCTCTTCTCTGCCTCTACAATTCAATACTTCGCCATTGTGCGCATGACACACACTTTCCTCTTCTCTCCCTTTACAATTCAATATTTCGTTACATAATATCGTTACATAATATCGTTACATAATATCGTTACATAATTTCGTCACATAATTTTGGTTATGTGCCAGAGCAAAGACATGAAAATGTCAAAAACGAGAAGGTTTTTTTTCAAACAGCGTCAAGCGTAAGGGTGGAGAAACTTGCCATACGTGTACTCACTCTACCTACATACATATGGCCATAATTTCTTCAAAAACGTACAACAGTCCAAGCGACTTCTTGACTTGTAGGAACCACAGGGATTTGGCTGTACCTTTTTAACAAAGCAAAATGACCCTCTGCAACATCAGCTCATTTGACAGACCCATGGTCTTAAAATATTTGCATCTGGTGCGATTAAGTATTTTAGTAAAAATATCTCAAATTAGGTAGGTATAGCGATAATTTATTATTAATAGAATGTTCATGAAAATCTATTTCGAAGTGTACATTATAGTCAATGTGAACCATTATCGAGGAAGTATTGTGTCTATAATTGGCAGTGATTTATTTAATTTTTAAATCCGGAACAAATATATTATTACTTCCGAGAAATTTCTAATATTAGAAATTGGAAGTATTTTGTTCGTTTTTGTAAAAAAAAAAGTATTTTTTTGCTCCGATTTCAATAACCTCCTGAGCAACTTTGGCTTTGTGTCGGTCTGTTAAAAATATTGCTTTTAACGCGCAAATCTCGGAAACTACTGTACGGATTTTGATGAAATTTTGCACACATATAGGAGAGAGACCTTCTGTGGATTTTAAATTAATCAAATTCGTACTAGCGGTTCTGGGTGAAAGAGACCATGCGCCTGACCACTAACTTTTTACTTAAACGCTTATATCTCGTAAACTGTACACCCGATTTTGATGAAATTTTGTATGTATATGCTATGCATATTACTGTTTTACATAGGCTATTTATATTTATTTTTTAATTAATTATGATTTAACTCTGATATTTAAGAAAATCCGAAATTTTGGACAAAAAAAATCAAAAAATAAGGTTCTCCATTTCCGATACAGAATTTTTTGTAAAATCTAGAATGTAGGAAAAATAGTATTCTACCATATAAAACAAAATTGAAGAAAATCGGTTTATCGGTTTTGGAGATACGAGTGATTTAGTATAAAATCTCAAAGTTGGCACGTGTATACAATGTGAAACAATGACGAAGAAGTATTGTGTTCATAATTGGCAGTGTTTTTTTATTTTATAGAAGCGAACATGATATTTTTTATACCTGTCAAATGTAATTTTTTGTATTTCAGGCTATGGTCAGATGGCCCCGCTCTCTACAGGCGGCAAACTCTTCTGCATATTCTACTCAGCTGTCGGAATTCCGCTTACTCTCATCCTGTTCACATCAGTCACTGATAGACTTCTGGTGCGGTCCAATGCTTGTTTGAACTCTCTGGTTGAGGGAAGATCGTTCCAGTTGTCCTATTTGAAAATCAAACTGTTCTATGTGCTGTTTTTGCTCACCATACTTGGCGTTGTGTTCATCTTTATTCCAGCCTATATTCTGAGCTCTCTTGAACCCACTTGGTCCTACTTGGATGGTGTCTATTTCTGCTTCATCTCTATTACTACCATTGGGCTCGGAGACTACATCCCTGGAGATACCTACAAGATCTTTGTATCAGGTGAGTCCATGCTTTAGATACAGCTAACAGCTAATAATTTTTTTTTTTTAAGTGGGGTTTAACGTCGCTTTCAACTGCCATGGTCATATCACGACGGGGATTTTACCCTCCATTCGCAGGAAACTCACAAACCTGCTACTCACATTGACCTCACCCAGCCTGAGTGGGGCCGGGAAAAAGCCAGCGTCACGAGAATTAGAATTTGAATGGTCACCCATCCAAGTCTTAACCTCGCTGGATGTCGCTTAACTTCATTGTTCTGAAGGGAACCGGTGTATTCAACATGCCATCGACGCTGGCTATTAGTATCACATAATATTATCAAATGTTACTTTCAAAACCAAATTGACTCTATAAACAAACACGGTCTGTCCCAATAGCTCAGTGGTCAAATTTTCTAGAAAAAAAATATGTAGCGGATTACATATTCAATAAGTTGCGCGGCGTGCATACAAAATACAAAAATAGTAACACAGTTCAGTAACACTGTAGGGATGGCCTATGTGAGGTGTGAGGTATGGTTTTTCTATTGCAGGCGTTTGATGATAGCCTCTTTTCTTTAGTTATCTCTGTCTCACTCTGCTTAGGCCGAGACCCTTGTTTTGTAATTTTATGTGTTGATCAATTGATTCTCAAAATGGTTACTCTATATAGTCTATATAGTCTATACCAGCGGTTCCCAAGGCCGCGGGCAGCCCGCTACTGGGCCGCGGAATCTGGCCAAAACTCAAGAAATAATATTAAAATAGTGCAAAATAAGTACGGTGTGGGCTGCCAAATTGTTTTAAAAATATTATTGGGCCCCCAAGCTAAAAAGGTTGGGAGCCGCTGGTCTATACTATAATATAATATATGACATATTTCATCTTCTTTTTGGAAACTGATAATGACATAATTATTTATCTCCTTTTTGAAAACTGATAACATTCGGATATTGATTTACTGATTTTTTTAAATAAGATATTGGATTCTATTAAAAATACCTAATAAAAGATAAAATAAAACATGAAATGACTGAGCAATAAATTTAAGAATTCACTGTATCAGAAGAAATATCAGAAAACAAAACCCATACCAGAAATTAAATTTACATTTTCTTGTTAAATATTGAGAAAAGTAATTTATTTACGTAAATTGAAAACTTAATATTATTATACAGGGTCATTAAAAAAAGTAGGTTCATAAATTCGTTATTACAAGTAATGGAAGGGCATGTGTTGATCACATCAGTTTATTTATCATTATTATTGTTCTCTTTTTCCAGTATACCTCATTCTAAGCTTAATTTTCGCTATGTTCGTGCTGAAAACACTGTACGCCATCCCGGAGCTAAGGATCATGGACCTGGTGTCTCTGCGCTTTACAGAGCAGCAGCAGCAGCATCACAGGAATGTGGCCGAGTACCAGATCTTGTTTGGCAAGGAAGATACCAGCATCAGGAAGCTCTACTCCCAAAATACAGACCACAAGTCCTGACTCTATATTTAATTAATAGAAAAATGGAATATGAGGCATTAGTGGACTATGCTGGACATGGAGAAGGATCTCAATATTTTTAATCTGTAAATTAATATTTGCTCTGATATATTTTTGTAATATTGTTAGTAGAATAGAACATTATAACAAGTCATGATTGTTATGTTTGGAGATTCGTGTGAGAATTTGAGAAACTCAGTTTACTAAAACACATTATTTTGTACGAATAAGTCCGGCCGCAAGCAGGCGAAATGTTCATAACCTCGCCCAAATGATCTGTCTAAGCAAAGAGGAATTAAAAATCCTCACTGGCTTTTTAAGAGGCCGCTTTTGCCTCAACTGCCATCGAATTGCTCGGTGCATCGTTCAAGACGCTAAAAATGCCGTTTTTGTAAAGAGGTAAAATAATACATTTTATCTGGATGTTAGGCGGTCTTTACACTCTGCTGAAATACTTCTTAAGGCTCATTTTAACACTTAAAAAGTTACTGAAATAAGTCCTAGAAGCATCTTAACCTACATTAAAAGCTTAGATATCTTTGAGAGTTACAGGGGCATGTCACAAAAGATCTATTTAAGGTCGCAGTGACAAAGAGCTTTCGTAGCCGACAGCCCTACTTATATCAATACCAATTTGTTTATTTTTTTAGATAAGCGAACCAATGGCTGAAACTTTAGATTTAGGCACTGAGGACCCTGAAACGTGTTTGGGCACTGAAAACTGACAATATATTTTGTGTAATCTTTCTTTATTGTACTGTCGTATAGTAAGGAAAGTAAAAATGAACACATACCTACCACATAAAACATTTCTTTTATCAAAGGTAAGTAAGAAAAAATAACATAATTTCCCAGTTTGTATTCACACATAACCCAACTTGCATACTCCAGACTATTTATTTGCTGTAGATTTTGCACTTTGATATTGAAACCTATTGCTACACTAACAATGAAAGAGATAAGACTTCCCTGTTCACTAGGAAGTAAACATACATACGATAAGCAATATTATTAACTCTCAGTTCACATTTATTGTTGTTCTCTGAGCTTTTCATTTTGTTAGTTTGCCGAAAGAATTGAAGGTTTTCACTTAACGATTTTGCAGATTTTCTTTACCTATGTGACGGCACAACTCTTGATCTTTAGGATACTTTATACTTATTTAAAGTTTGGCCAAAAACTATGTATACTACTATTTTGTCATATTTTGCACCTTTTTGCAAAATGTCTTAAAACAACCCAATTTGTACCACATAAATAATTTCATATCTCAAGCCTTTTGAACCTAAAAAAAATAGCTCCATAAATCTACGCTCGACATTCGCTTAACATCCGTGATCTGATGAGAACTCATGCATTTACTCAACTTAACCTCACCATCCTCGGTAGGCGGGGAATAGCCAGTTTTAAAGGGTTTGCATTTGAATGGTCACCATCCAAGTCCTAGCCTGACTGGATTTTGCTTAACTGCAGAGACTGAATGAGAAATGGTGTATTCAACGTGCCATCGGCGCTGGCTGTCAAAGCCTTGCTCTACAAGAATTGCGGACGTGAGCAGATTTGTATGATTACAGAGAAGATGATTATTTGCTCAAAGGAGAAGCCCGAGGAGATCTTGTAAATCAAGAATAGACAATGAAGTAGGTATATATCCTAACGTTGTGAATCATTGACGAGGAAGTATTGTGTCCATAATTGGCAGTGTAATTTTTTTGTCCCTTGTTATTCCTAGCATATTTCTTCTCATACTTCGCTGAGCTGTTTTTAAGTGTCTGGATTGCTCATTCGGTTAAAGTAAGACATTTTTCAAACGGATTGCAATGGAAGTTGGGAATCCTTTTGACCAGGGTACCGAGATACCAGTTGTGGGAAGTTTGGTCCCTTTTGATAGCCTCCACAGATTATCGACAAACCAAACGTCACTTGAGCATTGTTTTTTACCTTCACTAAAGTATTTAACCGTGCATTCGTAGTCAAGTGATTAACGCGCTGGTCTGGTATTCCAGGTAGCCTAGGGATCCGTTGGTTCAAATCCCACCCAGTGTATGAATTTTTCCTCATTAATTTGACTCTAATGGTTAGGTGCAAAATGCTTTAAACATTAACCTCGCCTGGTGGTTACCTTCCATTTTAGAGTATTCATAATATTGTATTATTACAGCAAAAGTCTTAATAACACCCGTAAAAAATGTTTCTCATTTGAGGGTTATCGTGAATAAAAAACAAAATGATTCCCATATTCGTTCAGGTATTCTCAAACATTAGGTTTTCATGATGAATAAATAGCCCAGAGGCTAAAACTACTGTCGTATCAGAATGATTAGAAACACTGAAGTGTGTTCAAAGTGCACCGATATGATCTACTACGTTCTATCAGTGGCGACGGATAGTTCTCCAATGCCAAACGTCGTTCTATTCCGTTTTGATAAAAGTTCACACAAAATCGTCTTTAGAAAACTGATTTAGCCAAAGTAATAAAAAGTCACCGAAAGATTTTTGTGACCTAAGTGGTGATCAATTTGTGCTACGATATCCCGTAGACATTGTAAAACTTGTAATAATATGGTTTGAACATCAAACGACATTCTATATAAAAGAAATGATTTTAAGATGTGAGGTATTAAATAATGTTTTATGCATAAAACCTAGTGAAATGCCTATGTTGCATATCAAAATATTGCAGTAAATCTAAATTCTTACCACCGGTAGTGATCCTAACAACATTATAACAATAAAGTAAATTTTATTATTTTTAAAAACAAATTAGAAATAATCCTGTTGCTCTAGTTGAACAATCAATATAAGTATTCACCGTGGCCCAGTGAGTTAGCGCGCTAGGCATTGTACGCACGGTGACCTGGGTTCGATCCCCAGCGGGGCAGGATTTGAGTAGCTGCTTTCTTGTTAGCAGCGACCAGTGGCGTAATTATAGGCAAAAAATAAGATATTGGGATATTAAACATTATTATTAACTATACAGTATAGCGGCTGTCTGCACCGCTATGCGGGCCAGCATGGCCCGTAAGGCAAAAAATCCTTATTCTTCAATCAGGTTTTAGTTTGGAGTTTCGAAGAAATCGTCTTAATGCACACAGACATAAACAAATACCTACAAGTTTCAGCTTCCTAGACTACGGGGGCTGTAGAGCGATGATCAGTCAGTGGTACATGGTAGGATACTTTGAATTTTATTGGACTTAGTTGGATATTTATCACAATTCCACTATGGACCATTTTAAGTGCACTAAATATCCTAAAATCATCATATCGGTACTTTCCAAGATTTGCATGTTGCAAGAAATGCAATAAAACAGTTACGACGACACAAATTCAAAGTTGCTCACAAGGTACGAAAGCAGAAAATGAAAACGAGATTTTTTTCTTCTAACCTCAGATTGATATTCGTCATTACTACCTTATATAGTTCTGATGAAATCAACAAAAAATATGTCTTTCACTGGGCTATAGTCATAATACATGGTTGCTTACTTCTAATTATTTATTGCTCATACAGTATGCAATTACTTAAAAGAATCACATTTGATTTGATCATACATCCCAGGTGTTAAGAGATTTATAATCTAATGTAAGAAAGAGTTGCAGAGTTGATTGTTTACTATTGCCTTACCCTAATAGAATTGCTTACTGAATCATCATATCAGGTTGATTTACCGCCACCATAGTGCATCTATTATAGCACAAAAGTAGTTGAATTATTGTAAAGTAGTTCTCTTTTATTTGATAATTGCAATCCAGGAACATCACAAAAAAGTATTTGAGGCTGTCGAAGTTATTTTACCCGAGATTTAAAATTATATTGCCTGATCACATATGAAATTTTACTTATACATAAGGGGCCGTCGATTTCCATAATGTGTCACATATCTCCAAGATAATACCAAAGTCCGCCCATACATATCTCCAAGATAATACCAAAGTCCGCCCATACATATCTCCAAGATAATACAAAGTCCGCCCATACATATCTCCAAGATAATACCAAAGTCCGCCCATACATATCTCCAAGATAATACCAAAGTCCGCCCATCATATCTCCAAGATAATACCAAAGTCCGCCCATACATATCTCCAAGATAATACCAAAGTCCGCCCATACATATCTCCAAGATAATACCAAAGTCCGCCATACATATCTCCAAGATATACCAAAGTCCGCCCATCGCGGGGCCGCGCCGTTTGGATTTCCGCCACTTGTAGCTTCGTTACATTGCTTACCTACGCAATAGTTGGTTACCTTCGCAAGTGATGACAAATAATTAAAAAATAAAATAATACTATTACTTCGAGTAGTAACACAATATACATACATACTTTGTATTATGCATTTAAGCACATGATCTTGTCGACTGTGCTATCTGCATTGGTAAACATTACACAAGTTGTCATATCTCCGGCACTATTGTAAATACCAGTCTCTATTTCAATATTCACTTGTGGAGATCAAGCAAAACGCCAGTTTTGCACCGCCAAGATAAACAAAAAGAGCATGCTTTATTAAATATTGAAAATTGAGTAGTCACCTCTATCCTCTATGTTATATAATTATTATGATTTCAAGTAGTCACTGTGGCAGAGTGAGTTAGCGCGCTAGGTATTGCAATATTGCATGCATGGTGACCTGTGTTCGATTCCCAGGGGGGCAGGAATTTTTCGGCTCTGTACTTGGATGTTCGGGGTCCACTCATCATCCCTCGTGAGGAAAAATGAGAAGCTGCTTTTCATGTGAATCAGCGACCAGTGGCGGATTCATAGGCAAATAAAATAATACAAGTTATTGTAAATTAAGTGGTAAAGTCCTATGATTCTGCGCTACCCACTGAAATTAAGACATAATAGCATAAAAAAGCATTATACATATAATTATTCATCATATTTGAAAATTTGCAAGTTTTTTTATGTTTACTTTTTGCATTGATAAATACCAGAAAAATGGGAAACTTCATGTCAAATCCTCAGCTCGGTTTTTGTGCTTGAGACTCCTTTGTGGGCAAATAATTTCCAGTTTACAAGAACTCAAGAACTCGACCTTTATTTTAATTTCTTCTTTAGACTAGGTTATCTTCAAGGTTCTCATATTTACAAAGTATTGTAATTTTCTTGGTGTCTTTTGCACACGAATTGTATTTTTGGGGATATTCACTACCCACAACTTGATTGAAATTTACTACCACAGAGTGCCGCACATTATATAAAAAGTATAGGTATGCAAAGTTTTTATTTGCACTAAACTTATGTACCTACTAGCGGGCTGTCGCACGCTTTGCGGGCCGAGGTATGGCCGTGAAAGCAAAAAGTCCTTTTTCGCCAATGGCAGGTGTTGTAGTGGGAGTTTCGAAAAATCCCGTCTTATTGCACATCTAGACTATAAGACAAAGTTACCTACCAAATTTCAGCTTCCTAGGACTTACGGTTTGGGCTGTAGAGCGATGATCAGTCAGTCAGTCAGTGGTCAGTCAGGGACTTTGACATTTATATATTAAGATAGTTTTTGACGTTATTCTCGTAATTTCATTGATATTATAATATTATTTACTCCGGTGTTGAAAGCCGCTGTAAACTTTTAAGAGCCCTTCATTACCGCTTCAGGGCTTTTTAGATTTTTATACATATTAGTTTAGGTATGCAGGGTGATCGAAACCACCCAGCCACTATCTTTTTCTTGAGAACGGTTTGAGTTAGGATCTTGAAACAAAAAATTAGCCCCCAATATGAAGTCTCAAGTAATATGGGAAAATATTTTGAACCTCCGTCCACTGCCCCTAAGGGCGTTTTCAGGGGGGCACATGTCCGTTTCTCCCAAATTTTAAATGGAATTCACATTTTTTTATCTTACATTCAAAACATGCAAAGCAAGTTAGTAACTCTAGTAAAAAGAAAAAAATTCCTTGGTTCGAATCCCGAAAAAACACGGTTTTTAGAAGAAATTTTTTTCTTCTAAAAACCAGGTTGCGGAAGTTATTACGGGCACCCGGTAAAGTGTAAAAAAACTAAAAATGTCAAAAAACAGGTAAAGTCTTCTTCTTTAATTAAATGTACTTATTTTTATTCTGTAAGGAATTTATAGGTCCTTAAATTGGTCTTCAACTTTTTTCAGGTTCAAAAGACCAAAAGTTCAGAAATTTAAATTCGACCCCTATTTTTTTTTTTTTTTTTTTTTTTTTTTTCTTCTTCTTTTTTAACATAAAAGAAGAAAATAAGTAGCATACAATGCAAAAAAATGAACTTTCTGGGATTTTTTCCCCTTAAAATGGCAGACGAATAACCTCTGAAATGCGTTCATTTCCGTGCGCGTGAGTCATGACACGAGTCCGTGCCTGAAGGTTCAAAATATTTTCCCATAAAACTTCAGCCTTCATATTGGGGACCAATTTTTTGTTTCAAGATTAGAACTCAAACCGTTCTCGAGAAAAAGATATAGGCTGAGTGGTTTCGATCACCCTGTATATTATTTCCAATACCCCCTAGTAATTCAATAACACAAGGCTCTCTGAAAAAAATCAACAGTTACAAAGTACTCTAATATTTCATTTTCTTGCTTCTTGCAAGACGATGTTGATTTTGTTGAGGCAACTTCAAAATTTTCTTAAAATATCATTCAAATTACAAAAAATCAAAATGTGACGCAGTTGAATTTCTCGAACGCTGCTCGAATTACAAAAAATCTATTGTGAGATCATTTTCATAGCATCTAAAGGGACATCTTATGGCGACCTTTGCAGATCTGCCAAGGTTAAATTTCAAGGTCAAATAGAGGTCAACTTTTAATTTTAAATGGATCGACCTGAATTTTATTGCATATTCAGATTTTCCATATAATTTTAATCTTATTGAACTATTCGAAATACATTTTCACTTCACTTTTTTTCCCTATTTTTCAAGGTCACTTTTTTTCAAGTGTTACATACCCGTGTAACGTATCAAATTAAAGGTCTTATCATGCTGAATGTAAAAAAAATGTCATACATAAACTTTTCCTATACACTTTTCCCGGTTTCCAAAACAAATACTGTAATTCAAGACTATACACCCGCAAGAAAAATGACCGACGGTATTTTTTTACTTTCCTTATCTATAATAAGGAAAGTATTGTATTCGTCGAAAATTTGACCTACCCAGTTTTTCACATTTCTGGACGAATCATAGCCTCAGGATACCAAAAAAGTTGTTTTCAGCCATTGGTCCGTGCGTCTGTCTGTCTGTCTGTCTGTCTGTCTGTCTGTGTGTGTGTAAACAGGATATCTCGAGAACGGTAAGAGCTAGAGACTTGAAATTTGGTATGGTAATTCATTTTATACACCAGACGAACCATGAAACTTTTGGTTGAAATCGGTCGCATTCTGCGGCCGCAGGGCCGCAAATATTAGCCGCAAGCGCCGCTTCTTTAAATTGGTTAAAGATACAAAAAAAGTTAGAGAACAACATTTTTCTCGGATTAAAAAAATAATAGGGGTCTATTCTCATCATTTTTTTGATATCTTGAACTTTTTGGAACCCGGCCTCAATTTACCGGTATTTTGGGGGGACCCGCTTGGACTAACTTTTTTATTATTTACCCCAGATGGGGGTTGCGACATATCAAATCCAATGATTTTAAGGTGCTGATTACGAATTTGGCACTGATTTTTAACTATCCGTTCCCGTTGAGTCACCAGTGGCGGAATTCGACTTCTTTTTGGGGGATAAGGAAAGTCGTGTGATGTTTACACCAGATTTTTTTTTCATTCAGCATGACGAGAACTTTACAGTTGAAAACTAGAATTAGATATACTCGTACTCTGAGGTCTGAAATAATATATCTAATGACGACAAGACGAGTGGAAAGGCAGGACCCAGGGTGCTACCAACGCGTCGCCACTGTAAGTAGGAGAAGTGCGATCAGTGTGAGTAGGTAGAGTAGGGTTTTGTTTGTGTACTCCGCTACGTTCTCTAGCGACTCTAGCAAGCCATAGCCAGTTATCACTTATCAGTTATGAGGTGAACACCACTTCCCGTTAAAATTTCATATTCACTATTTCGCGTCCAACGTTCTTTTTTATTTGTTTTTCTTCGTCAATAATATTGTAGAAGTGTGATACTAAAAATAGGTGATGGCGGCGCATTTTAATGTTTTGAAAATCTCCCGTTCTGTGCACTATGTGAAGAATGTGTTCCACCCGCGACTGGGTGTCAGGTGGTCGAGTTCCGCCTCCTATGTGCAGGAATCACCGTTCGGATCTGTGGATGTGCCCAATGTTCCCTTGCCCAACTTTATCTTCAAAGACATTAACCAGTGGATGGATAAGCCCATGATTGTGAGTACCATGAGCAGGTCCCCCTGTTTTGTGTACACACACTCTTTCATAGGTGCCTAGGGCACTTTTTGCCATTTCATTAGGTAGGTACTTAGTTAGTTGAAACTACGTCAGGATAACTACAGAAACTACATTTGAAAAAAGTTCATTATAAATGAGACTTTGTTTAGACTGTGAGAGTAAAGGGACTCTTTAGTCTCATTCTTGCAGGATAAACAGAGTATTGTATTGTATTGTACATCAGGGTCCGCGTTATAGTGCAGTGGTAAAAACTTTGCAATAAAAACCCATTGGGGTTATTCCGATTATTGGAGAAGATAGCCTGTTGTTATTGTTCTTATTGTAATGTAAAGTCTCTTTTTCTTACTGTATAAAGTCTTACTGTACAAGCAGTCCGCCTTTGGAACACGTTGCCAAGGCACATCAAGATATCTGGAAAACTCTCTTCGTTTAGGAGACTGTTACTGAAGCACTTTGAAGGATAGTGAAGCCATGGGAAATTGGCAACAGTGTTAGATTTTCTTTTATTTATTTTCCTTTCCTTTTCTCTTCTTTCCTTTTCTTTCCTCTTTTTCTTTTCCTTTTTTAGCTTCCTCTTTCTCACTCTTTCTTGACCTTAGCAACGAGGCGTTCTTAGGGGTTGGATGGCAGAGATTGCCATAGGCAATAATCACGCCCTTTTTACATTTATTGTAATTTATTACTTTAATGTCAAATAAAGAGTCTTATTATTATTATTATTCATTCTGCGTAGAGTTAATACAGCTCAAAACAAAACTGTTTAATTCAAGATCTATTATAATAGCTATATTATAATATAACTAGGTATTATGATATACCTAGTTTTATTAGTTATCAAGAAAAAAGCAAATACAGTAGATTTGCAACGCTAATAAATATAAACCGAGCGTGCTATACCTACCTATAATAGGTAAGTGTGTTCAACACAATTCGTAGGTGAGAGTACATTATGTATATTGTATATTCATTTGTACAAATGTACAGGGTGTTTTACAATCAACCGGTGGTTTTTGTTATAACTTCTTTGTACAGGGTGTACAACAGTTCTTTAAACCACGGTGTCGCGTAAGGTTAGGTAAAATACAGATAGGACCATGCCTTGGAGAAGTTTTTTATAAACAATTGGACCAAGCTTTATTTACATTTTTTTTATACAATGAACATGGTAACAAGTTGTGCAATAAATATAAACAAAGCCTGATCAAGGGTGGTGATAATGCCTTCGGCATTCTCTTAGGGGTATAGCAGCGTTAGAAAAACTACTTAAAGGTTACGGCTTGGGTGCAGACTAGGGTTAGGTGAAATACGTATTGGGCCATGCCTTTGCTTAAATACATAATTATAGGGCCATATCTTTGGTTAAACACATATAGGGCCATGCCTTGGTTACACACATATAGGGCCATGCTTTAGGTAAAATACATATAGGGGCATGCCTTGAGTTAAATACATATGGGGCCATCTGAGACACTCTCTGGGGCCATGGCATCTGACACTATGAGTTTATGTCACAATTGACTGTATCATATTATTATATGAGCATTAAATATTATAGCTGTCCCAGGGCAGGCTCTATAGTTTATACATATTTTTATAAACAATATATTACCTATTATGCACTACACACTGCACTGTAACGCAGGAAGTTGGTTCATCCAAAGGGATTGAGTCCGTAGTACTCTACCTGGTCTAAAATTGGGTCGAGAGTGAGTCCGATAATGTCTGTTCAAAACGCCGAAATCGGCAATGGAAAGACAAGAGAGAACGAAAAAAGGCTCAGATCGCGTTGTGGCAGAGTAAGAATACCAGATTTAGTGGACTGGCCTTTTTCAACCCAAATATGTATACTTACTTTTACTTTCCTTATCCTATAATATAGAAAGTATTTATGCATTTCTGGACGAATCATAGCCTCAGGATAGTACCATTTTTTTTTTTTTTTTTTTTTTTCGGCCATTAGTTCATGCGTCCGTGTGTGTGTATGTCTGTGAATGTGAACCTCGATACCTCGAGAACGGTAAAAGCTAGAGAATTGAAATTTCGATGTAAACCCCCATATAATATATATTGGGGGTTAACATCGATCATTTTTTGATATCTTGAACATTTCTGACCAATATTTTTTATTATTTATCTTTAAAAAAAAAAAAAAAAAAAAAAAAAAAAATGGTTGTTGTGTCATATCTAATCCAATGATTTTGAGGTGCTGATTAGGAATTTGACATTGATTTTTAGCTAACTGGTACCGTTGAGTCACCAGTGGCTGAATTTGACCCTTTTTTGAGTGATAAGGAAAGTCGTGTGGTGCCACACCAGTTTATTTCCGACTTGTACTCTTTTATTATACTGCTGTACCTATTTTACTATTATTTGTCTAGTCGTGTGTATTTTTCGCTCTATATGCAATTTCACATATCGTACTCATATACAAAACTAGCTAAAATCCGGTACTTTGTCGCCATTGAGGTTTATCCTATTAGAAATGTTTAAAATCATTCCTTAGTACGCACTTCAATACCAAAAGGAGACTATACCAAATCGGGAGCCATAATAAGTCGTTTCGGGTTTCTACTGATAATGTTGTTATGAATGAATGGTTGTAAATGGATTTCATATTAAGTTGCATCTCAAGTCTCAAGAACGGTCGTAGAGTGATGTGATTTTGTGGATTTAGAATTTTAGACTGAACTATTTAATCATCTGGGTTCCAATCTGGGTCACCTTCTTGCAACCATACTAGTGCGCAACACTACTCGGTATTGCGTGTGGTGTCCTTTTAGGTATTATTCAAACAGAAACAACAAAAAAATTCCCCAATGTTGAAGAATTGCATATCCTGTAAATCTTGTAAATTGGATATCTTGTAAATTCCTTAGCAAATTTGGTTTTGTGTCGGTTTTTTTTACCATTAGCTTAGTGGTCTAGGCGTCAGACTGGTAATCCAAAATTCGCGGGTTTGAAACCCATCCGGGACATGATAAGTTATCCTTCCACTTGGGATTTTCAATACATAATAATACGTCTTGGGTTCACTGCTGGAATAATGGGACTTATTAGTCCTCATCGGGAAGAATAAAAAAATATTTTTATTATTATTGTTTACAGCGCGCAAGATAGTATTAACCTACTAAATAGTTTCTAATAAATTTAAAGTAGGTTCTAAATTACAATTAACTTTGAACCGCATTATGAAAATGGATTACAATTAATCTGAACACAATCATTTAACAGGCTTATAGTGCACTGTGTTTGGTTGAAATCCCACTAGAGGGCGTTTTAAGAGATAGTGTCCGATTAGATTAAATCTAATTCTGTTTCATAACACTATTCATATTATAATCTCAACCCGAATTTTAATGAAATCTTACACTGCGCATCCATAGGTACTATTATTTGGTGGTCAAAGCCCTCGTTTCAGAAACCACTCTCACTCTCAGAATCCTCAAATCTCCCTTTCAACCGTCACACAACGCACTAACTAATTACAGTACGTTGTGAGACTGTTGAAAGGGAGATTTGGGGATTATGAGAGAGAGAGAGAGAGTGGTTTTTGAAATGAGGGCAAAGTCTCTAATAGCTATAAGAAATGAATGTGTTATGACCTGAAGTAGGGCTACCATTGAGTTTGTTCCTCTATAGACGTGCGGCAGCAGCGGCAGAAGCTACAAGTATGGCGAGGGCAGGTTCATCACGCGGCAGTTCGGCATAGCCCTGCTGAGAGACCTAGGACTCAAGAAGGGAGATGTGGTGGGGCTGCTCATGCCAAACATTCCGGAGTATGCCTTTGCTATCCATGGGGCTCTGGAGGCGGGACTTGTTGTGACATTTGTGAATCCTCTCTACACCCCAGGTACATTTTCTAATTCACATTACGTACAGTCGAATACACATGGCACAAGAGATTTCAAAATAAGGGATTTTTTCTAGATTTTTTCTAAATTTTAACCGAACTTAGGACTCGAACCACCGACCTCCAGGCTTCAAGTCCAGCGCCTTATCGACCAAGCTAGCCCGCCAAGCGTCTAAGTAACTAGAATATTAAATCTCATTTTGAGACTTTTATTCATTAAAAATTTGGTTATAGCTTCGCTTTCAACTCTATGGTCATATCATTCTGAGACTCACCGCTTTACGCGTTGATAAATCCCGGAATAACAAATAAAAGTTATCAATTAGTGATTATTCTGAATCGTACTCTTATATTACCTACAATATTATTTATTTACTATCTATTACATATTTCATTATTTTTGTTCGTCAGCGCAACGCAGGAAGTCTCATTATGCCAACAGTTTAATTAAGCTTATCACTGTCAAAACGCACTATTGTAATTTCTTATAGACTGCAAGTCATTATAAATTTATCATCAATATGCACTGCTTAGTGGAAAAGTATTTTTTTGCTCTACAATAGTTAAAAATTACAAATTCTTTTCAATTCCATGTGACGTTGAAATTCATTTTGCAATTGAATTCAATGATTTCATTTGGCAACTACCTGTTTTGCTACTACCTCGCCTATGATGTCAGGCTTTCATCCTGTAGCCTTGACTCATGCTTATGACAAATAATGATTTCTCAAACAATAATGCCCTGCAACCAAGTCGTATTTATTTAGAATTACAGGCAAATTTTTACTTTCCTTATATGTATTATAGAAAGGAAAGTAATGAATGGAATCACCCAAAATTTTAGATAGTCAATTTTCAGGGCAAAACACGATAGCGTCCCTAGAGCATAAATCCAGTTTCAGCCATTGGTTCGTATGTCTTCCGTATGAAAAACATAATAAGTATGTTTTTCATAAAACAAAAAATATAAAAGGTTTACCTAATTAGTTTTTCTCATACATATAATATGTTAAACGTTGTGGAACAAATCCCCAAATTACCAGTATTTTGAGGGGGCCCCGCTTGGACTAACTTTTTTTTATTATTATTATTAATCCCAGTGACATATGGTGGTTGTGACTTATCAAATCCATTGATTTTGACGTGTTGATTACAAATTTGATTTTTTTTTTTTTTTTTTTTTCCAACTGTCACAATGAACAGTGGAAAAATTTGACTTCTCTACGAGGGCAAAGAAAAGTTGTATGGTGTCGCACCAGTTTATATTTTCTTTTATCGCGTTATACACAATTACACATACATACTTACAAAGAGGACAGATGTATAATGTGTTATCCCCCAAAATACACTTCGTTTGCAAAAGACGCCAAGAAAATTAGAATACTTCAAATATAATTACATTAAAAACAATTGCCTGAAGAGGAACTGATATCAAATAAATGCCAAGTTCTCCTAAACTGGATATCATTCTGGTGACCGGGTTGGATCACGCGGAGGTCTTTAAAAACCTTGGCGTGGTCCTGACCGACATCCAGGGGTGGTTCACAGCAAATGGGTTAAACCTGAATACCAACAAGACAACCTACTTGTATTTTAACCCTCATCGGGAAGAAAACTTGAGCCCTGTAATATCCTCTACTCTAACTGTATCTTCTTCCCAAGAAGTCAAATTCTTGGGAATTACTCTGGATGCAGGGCTCAAGTGGAAATCCCATGTTGAGGTGTTGCAAGGTAGGTTGTCTTCAGCAATATTTGCAATCACATCGGTCAGAAAAAATGTGGACACTCAAACTGCCTTAATGTCTTACCATGCATATTTCCATAGCTTACTAAGTTATGGAATAGTGTACTGGGGATTTACCTCATATGCATCGTCCATCTTCATTTTGCAAAAGCGGGCAATAAGGGAAATTTTTGGACTTAGGCGTGATGTGTCCTGCAGGACCTTGTTCAGAAAAAACAACATTTTGACTTTATACGGGCAGCTAGCCATGGACTCCTGCACTCTAATTCATAAAACTCGTCATTCCTTTCAAAAACACAGTGATGTCCATGGCTATAATACCCGAAATAAAGACAAATTTGTCACCAGTAGGGAGAAAAAATTCCAAAGGTCGTACCTCGCTGCTGGCTTAAAGATCTATAACAACCTGTCAGTCGACCTCAAAAATCTTACAGAACGACAATTTAAGCCTGCAGTGAAAACGCTCCTTCTGGAAATTTCTCCCTACTCAATTCTAGAACTTGAACACGCCCTTGTCCAGAATTAACCTATGCCCACCGGTATAGAGTCTTTTGGTAGAGGTTGGTTGCGGGTTGGACCAATTATAGTGGTCTCTGTTAGGATGGAGTGCGGAATTAATAGACGAATTCTATATCACGGGTCATTGTTGGGCGTCGGCTTTCCCTATTCTGCACAGTGCGCAGTTCGTGACTTGGCGCCGCTGAGGTGATGCGGGGGCGTCTGTTGATTCCGCTCTAAATGTCCTTGATGATCCAATTCATAAAACATATATTTTGTACAAGTTTAAGTTTAAATTTCATTTTATTTTATATATTTTTTTATTCTATTTTAATTTTTTTATATATTCCTTTTTTTATATTTTATAAATACTGTTTTTTTCTCTTATCATGACGTTGTGAACATACTCTTTGTATAAATTGCACAATAAAACAATTACATCATTTTCCCAGAAAGAAGTCTCAAGCACAGAAATCAAACAGAAGATTGGACATGACATTTCCCATTATTCTACTATTTACGAACGCTAAAAGTTAACATTCTTGGCAAGTTTCAAAAATTTAAAAAATGATTTGAACTTGCCAAGATTTTTAATATTAACTTTTGGCGTTGGTAAATAGCAGAATATTGGGATATGTCATGTCCAATCCTCTGTTTGATTTCTGTGCTTGAGACTCCTTTCTGAGTAAATGATTTCCAGTTTAGGAGAACTTGGCATTCATTTGATATCATTTCCTTTTAGGCAATTGTTTTTAATGTAATTATATTTGAAGGATTCTGATTTCCTTGGCGTCTTTTGCACACGAAGTGTATTTTTGGGGGATATCAGGTATTTTTGGTTGGTTACATGTTTTGCTATTTTCTATTTCTTCACACGAGAACCAAGGTAGAACTAACCATTCCTGAAAACATCGGTGGCTTAAACTTTTTCTTTCTCATCATCTCTATTCTTCGGTACAATATTTCTAAATTATTGTACCCTTAATTTTTTTCATTAATCAATAATACATTCATCTATAAGACCAAAGGACCTAAATAAAGATCGAAAAAAGGCAGGAAACACAACCATTACTTATATTTTAAGCTCGAAAAAGCTGTCCAGGTATGTTCTGATATTCATGTACATCTATACAACTTCTCACTATTCTGTTTATACTGATATTTCATTTGTGGAGACTCGGAGAAGATACTCTAATCCAAATTATATTGTGCGCTACCAATGACTTTAGGAGCTTATAACTCAAAAACTGTACATTTTTTGAAGACAGCTATTCTGACAAGGAATCATTTGCCATGACTTAGACATATGTCCTGAAAGTTTCAGTTCCATAGAATAAAGCCATATCATAGACTTGAACCATAATTATGCCCGTGGTAAGCCCAATGCGGAAAAAAAGTATATTTTTACTAATTTTGAGGGTGCTCGTAAAAGCGGTTAGGGGTATCAGAAGAAAGTCAAATAAAAAGTAGTCATCTTCTATTTGACGAGGCAAACACGAATATGAAGAAAAAAATTAAAAAGTTTATCTAAGAAGGTAAAAATTACAAAAGAAAATACATACGAACTGGGCTTAGCGTAAGTATACAACTATACACGCTCGTTTTGTTTTTCTTGGCGTTGCAAAACTAGTGTTTTGCTTGATATCAGTTATCTGTATTCACAATGAAACCAACATTTTCCACAGAGGAGGTGAGGAGGCAATTCGACAATGCCGAGGTGAAATGTTGCATCACCATCCCTCAGCTACTGGAAGTGGGAAAGGCTATCAGCACCAACCTACCTCACTTCAAAGGTATCATTGTGGTGGGTGGCGAGCGGGATGAGAAGAACAAGATATTCGGGTTCAAGCAGCTGGTCTCGACACAACCACCTGACTACAAGCTACCCCAAGTGAGTCCTAGTGACGTGGCTATGCTGCCCTACTCCAGTGGAACCACCGGCGTGCCCAAGGGAGTGAAACTCTCGCATAATAATTGCTCCGTCAATCTGGAGCAATGCATACATCCTGACATTGTGAACCATATCCCAACTTCAGGTAAAATATTTTTCAACAAAATCAATAATTCAAGAGCAAGAGTGAAAAAAA
Organism: Bactericera cockerelli; assembly: GCA_024516035.1. NCBI lineage: Eukaryota > Metazoa > Arthropoda > Insecta > Hemiptera > Triozidae > Bactericera > Bactericera cockerelli. The sequence continues at coordinate 21,493,189 of CM044967.1, forward strand.
AACCTTTTTTAAACTTTGACAGCTTCTAGAAGTAGTGACGACCTATCAACTCAGAGAAAGGAAGTTTTAGGCAAGAGTTTGAGCTTTCATTTGACATATCAATCGCAAAATTCCGATGAGCCGAGGAAGGAAAAAAATTGGTGGGTGTCTGTGTATGTTTTCATACATATTGTGTCATGTGTGTGTGGTCTGTGGTGTGTGTGTGCGTGTGAGTGTTGGTGTGTGATGTTGTGTGATGAATGTGTGTGTGTACATGAGTGGATATGATGTGTGTGTGTTTGTACGTGTGGGTGTGTGTGCGTGTGTGGGAGAGGGTGTGATGTACATTTATGTGGTTTGTGTGTGCATGTGCCTGTGTGTATAAGGGTGGGTATGGTGTGCCTGTGTTTGTGTGTGCGGGTAGGTGTGTGTGTGTGCAATGGCTTGGCGAACAGGGTGCAACCCACTAGTATAACATAAATGCCTTGAGAACTAAATATATTTAGAAAAAATGACCGAAATGTCTTGAACGATTAGTATGAACACTCTATAGTTTGATTCCACTGTGACTGGACCTCGACGGTACCGTGATTACACTGTACTGTGAATCATGCTTATAGGTGCCTTTTTAATATAGGTACCACCTAGATTCTAAAAGTCCAAGGACCACATTATGAAATAGGATAAAAGTTAACTTATAGCCCCAGTTAAGGGAAAGTGTTGAGTTGGATTAAATCTAATCTTGTTTTAAAATTTAACCCTAAAGCACAAGATTTGACCTAATCAGCTAATCACACAAATTATAAGTAAGCCATAGAATCTGATAGTTGTTAATTTTTTCTATAATTTAATGCATAAAAAAAAACGTTTTACTGAATATTACAGATACGAGCCAAGAAACTGTTCTCAGTGTATTGCCATTCTTCCATATCTACGGCTTTAACGGCATTCTAAATGTAGTAATGATGTATGGTATGCACATGATCACACTGCCAAAGTTCACACCAGAATCTTATATTGAGTGTGTTGTCAAATATAAGGTAAGTAATATCCCTCCATAAACACTTACAGACCGACAGATAGACATACGAACCCATGACTGAAACTTTGGATTCAGGCTCTCGGGACCCTAAAACGTGTTTTGGCAGTGAAAACTGACAATCGAAATATTTGGGTAATTCTATTACTTTCCTTCCTATAAGATAAGGATATTATTTTGTTTATTTAACCAATCCATAGGAACGGCGTTTGCGGCCGCCGAGTGCGGACAATTTCAACCAAGTTTTGTGGTTCGTGTGGTAAATAAGATGAACTTCCATACAAATTTTTTAAATATCTATTTAGAGTTCTCGAGATATCGTGTTGACGCACGGACGAACCAATGGCTGATAACGAATACAATACTTACAAGATTACAAATAGGATTAGGAAAGTAAAAAAGTTAGAAAGAAAGAGTGAGTAAGTTTAGAACAGAACTCATAATGGCTAATGAGGTTAAGTATCTTGGAGTTACACTTGACCAGAAACTGACCGGGAATAGTCATATTGAAAAAGTTGTAAACAAAGCGCAGATCTGCATGAATACATTTTGAAGAACCTTTGAGAAATCTTGGGGTCTAAAACCAAAGATGGTTTACTGGTTGTACACCATGGTAATTAGACCATTAATTACCTATGGTTCCTTTGTGTGGTGGCCAAAGGTAGAACAAGTTACAGCAAAAACCAAGATAGGCAAGATACAAAGTCAGGCTTGTCTAGGTGTTACTGGAGCTATGAGAACCACACCCTCCTTAGCACTAGAAGCAATACTAGACCTTCCCGCTCTTGATATTTATATCAAAGGGATGGCTAGGGCAGCTTCATATAGACTAGAGTGCAATAACCACTGGAAACCCAAAAACGCCAATTTGGGACATGTCAGAATAAACTCCATCGTAAAAGATGAAAGACTTCTTATGATCTCAGATCATATGCCAAAAAACACATATTTACCTCTCCAGGAGAACTAGTAATACATTCTAGAGAACAATGGAGAACTAAGGAAAAAATGTGATGTAATATGGTATAGTGACGGATCCAAAACCAAGGATGGGACAGGAGCAGGAATATTTGGCGTACATCCCAAGAAACAAATTAAAGTAGGCTTGGGGAAACATGCCACAGTATTTCAAGCTGAAGTCCTAGCCATCCTAATAGCTGTGCAGAAAAGCATTGAGATTCTTTAAGAAAGACATTAAAATCTTATCTGACAGCCAAGCACCAATTAAAGCTATAACATCATACCAAATAAGTTCAAAACTTGTTTGGGAATGCAGAAGATCCCTCGAAAGATTAGCCAGAACCAATAGTATCCAGTTAATCTGGGTACCAGGACATACTGTAGAAGGACTGTGTGAGAAGGAAATGAAAAGGCTGACCAACTTGCAAAAGCTGGATCAGAAACAATCTACAACGGACTAGATACTGCTCTTGTCATACCTAATTGTATAGCAAAAAGGAGCTATAACTGACTGGATCCGAGATAGACAAAAAAAGGACTGGACTAACGTCATAGGACTTAGGCAATCTAAGGAAATGATAAAAGAGCCTCTAAAAACAACAACCCAAAAACTCATTAGTTTGGGTAGAACAAACATCAGAGAAATAGTTGGTCTACTAACAGGCCACTGCTTCCTGAGAAAACACTTAAACACCATTGGGGTATACAATGGCACAGTTGATGTGGAAAGTGTTTCGAGAGTGAGGAAACGGCCTCTCACATCCTACTTGAGTGCCCAGTACTTGCACTCACAAGACTCCATCCAAACTCTTGGATATCCAGGGCAAGAGTTGGAAACAATTCACTCGGAACCCATAAAACACCTACTAAACTTCTTAAGGGTAGCAGATGTTTTCGAAAGTGAAGAGTGAGCGAAATGGGGTGCAATAGTTCTAAATAATGGACGCAGCACATAGGAATTTCTTCTTTTTTTTGTAGAAAAGACCCCCAGGAATTATGTAATGTAATAATGTAACAATGTCATTTATTATAAATTTTACGTTATCACTAGCGGGTTACACCCGCCGCTTCCCAGGCCATCAGACACACACACACACTAACACCACACAAAACAAAGATACACATCACACACAACACAAACACACATCACAAATACACACCACACACACACACCACACATTTAGCACAGATTATACTAAACAATATTACCAGGGGCGCCCCCCCTGGTATTGATTTCCACCAGTAATGAACTTTTTTCTAAAAAGAAAAAAGTTTCCCCCTCAGTATAATAATACATGTGTTTTAGCAATTCTAAAAATTTAAATCCGTTCTCTAGATATTTCGAGTGGCTTATAGATTAGAACCAATGTAGATTAGAACCAATGTATTCTTTGGTGGTTCAGAAAGCAAAATATGTTATCTAATTATTATTAACCCTTATCACAACCATGTGTAATCTTTGTGACTCTATCCTCAAGAATAGATTGCAAAACCGAATAATTCTACTTTACAAATCAGCTTCCTTTTTTTTTCGTATCATAAGTGACTCAATTGATAAAAGGTAATCAGTAGTTTCCTGAATTTCCTTTCCCAATAGATTAGAAGATTAATACTTACTTTATTTTACCGTGGTTTAAGACTTATCAATCGACCTTGCCTCTTCGACTGCCGCGAACCAACTTCTTCTGTCCTTGGTCTATTTCCATTTCTTCAACATTATTCTTTATGCTGCCTCGCCATCTTGTCTCGCAAACAATTTTTCCTCCGATGTTGTTGGCGAGTGATTTTCCACTGAGCACATTTACTCAAATTTTGAATACAAAATGTTTTTTAACAGCCACGGGAGTGATGATCTTCAGCAAACTTGAGTTCAAAAGTTGGCTCCCACCCCCTCTTAATTTTTGAACGGGTGATTTTAGATGGTTATTTTGGGAATAGTTCTATTTTTAGGTCTAGTTTTTTTGAGGATATGAAAAAATTCAGGCACTTGTTCAAAAGAGGGGGAGGGTAACTTTAAAATCAAAAGGAATGACCCGGTTTTGATATTTATTTATTTTCAACAATACTTTAATAAGTGTTATTGAGTAATACAGTTGTTCTTCTCGTATTTACAGCCGACCATTTTGTTTGTAGTGCCATCTCTACTTCTATTCCTAGCATCTCACCCGGCCGTCACTGTGGACCACCTGGCTTCCATAAGAGAGGTGACCTGCGGGGCTGCTCCTGCCACCAAGAGCCTCATCGATAAGTTCAAGCAGAAAGTTCAGAGGGAAGATATAACCATCAGGCAAGGTAACAAATCAAAACACTCAGACTACTAATTTGTTCTACTAGTGTGAATAAAAAAACTTAAATTGATAATTAACTGATGTGGCTATCAGATGTCTTCTATTATTAAAATTCTATTTCCTTCAGAAGAAATAACCAAGATTATAATTCGTCCAGAACTATTATCAGCTTAATTCCTCGTGAACGGTTCACATCGTACTCACACTTTTTAGCGATAAAAGTTGATCGACTTTCCACAATCAATATACAGGTTGTCCATTATAAACGAGACGTTCAAATATCTCGAGACTAATAAACTAATGGAGATAAAAAGTTCGTGTTTTTGAAGTTCGGAAAGTTATGTTATTTAGTGTTAATAAAACATTTATTAAACATTTGCCTCAGGCTATGGAATGACGGAAACATCTCCTTGTACTCTTTACACGAGGTTTGCCATCCCCGATGCCAAGCTGGGCTCGACAGGGCAACTAGTGAGGGGTACGCAAGCGCGAGTAGTGAGCCTCACCACGGGAGAGTCCTTGCCCGCCCACCAGTCCGGTGAACTCTATGTTAAGGGACCACAAGTGAGTAAAATCATGCACAGTCATCATAGCATTACAAGTTCTTATTTTCCTTGTAACTGTATGAATGATAGCATACAAAATATGGTGTTATCTAACATAAACACTCTACATTAGTCACCCAACTCTACATTAGTCGCCTCGTGGACGACCTGGTGGTCATCACGAAAGGTAAAAGTAGGGAGGGATTAGAGGCAGAGATAAATGAGTTCATGCAAAATATAGTAAATTTGCTAGAGAAGCACAGGCTAAAGATAGCACCACGTAAGACAGAGATGGTTTTTACTGGTTGCCAAAAGAGTGTGTAGAGAGATAAGTGTGAGAGTACAAGATGTAGATATAGTGTCTAAAAAGTCGGCGAAATATTTGGGTGTTTACTTTCAGCAAAATTTAAAAAATGGCCGAGCACGTAATGAAGACAGTGTAAAAAGCAGGAAAAACGGCAGGAAATTTAGGCAAGGTTGATACCAAATATCAGTGGACCGGATAACGACAAAAGAGAGATATTGGCATCTGTAGTATACTCTGTACTACTTTAGGGGCACCAGTCTGGGGTGGGAAGGTGGCAGAAGTATGTGACTGAGCTCGAGAAGGTGCAGAGAAAGGTCATGCTGAGGCTGTGTAGATCGTACAGGACTGCCTCAACTCCTGCATTACAAATCATATCAGGCAGCTTACCTGCAGAAAATCACTGACGAGAATGAGAGAAAGAGAGAGAAGAGGAAGTGAGAGTGGAGTTCAGAGAAAAGTGGATGAGAAAGTGGGAGAGCGAACGTAGTAAGGGGCAGTTGACCAAGAGACTGATGAAGGATGTGAGAGCTTTGACTGAGAGAAAAAATAGAAGTGGAACATATTATTTGAGTCAATTCCTTACTGGAAATGGAATACCTTAAGAGTAAGAAAACAGTTATAACTGAAAAGTTAGCTACCTTTTCTATGTGTGAAAGATTTAAGCAAATGAGATATGAGTGCTCTTCAAAACTAGGAAAAGTAGTGAGTCAAGAGTGTGTGATTTAGCAAATGCTAGAGTCGAGAGAAGTGGGAATATGTTGTAAAGATTGTGATAGACATCATACGTATAACAGAGAGAAATGGGAGGGCCCTACAACGGGATCGGTAGGCCCTATTAGCATTGCACTTGAAGTTATGAAAATATTTTTCATTACTTCAGGGAGGTGGATTAGTCGCGTAGGGCCCAACCCATCCATGGCCAGCCAGGTCCCACGAACAAAATCCAATTGATTTTTGTGTATGGGGCTTCATTAAAGACTTGGTTTATGAAACCCCTGTGGACATCCACGAAGACCTTGTTGCCAGAATTGCCGTAGCTTTTAAACGGTTCAGAGAGATTAGAAACATATTCAGAAATATCAGAAGAAGCATGTGACGAAGATGCAACCTGTGCATCAAGCACGGAGGACGCCAGTATCAAAAATTTTGAGAATTGGAACAGTTGGATGAAAGTGGTTCTGTAGGGCTCATGACGTTTTCTGAACAATCCTATGTTTTTTCTCCGGTTTCACAAGTCCGATTTCAATGATCGTGGTGTCTAATGTTAGGAAACAAAACAGACATGTTTTTACAAAAGAGTGCCAGATTTCCACCCGGGAAATTTTTCTAGTAAATCAACTACAAAGTGTGGCGGAAAAACTGCAACCACCAAACTCTGGATCAGTTTGTCTCTTAGAAACAGGTAAGGGTTTATTTCTAGCATGTTGCGATGATGATTTTAGATGGAAAATATTGTGCAGATTATAAAAATAAAATCAATTTCTTTCCAAGATGTAGTGAAATAATAGTTATTGCAATAGAACTGAGGGCAAGTCTGTTTTCTTCAAAAAACTACAAAATGGCGGTTATCTTCGAAACCAAGGGAGATCGACCTTTTTGTACGAGTATGAGTATATTTTTTGTTGGAAATGGTCCAATGAGTCATCAGTAGGCCGTTGTCACCATGTTTCTGGACCACCCTGTATAGAATACGCAGCACGAAATTTTAAAAAAAAATCGGTGCCGGCAGTGGCGGCCTTTTGACCGCCATTTGGTGGTTCTGGCTAAAGAATAAGAAATATGAAATTTTTATGAGATCAAGTTTTTCTTGTAATAAATAATAAAAGGAGTTTACTTAGATCATTTTTTTTGATATCTTGAACTTTCTGGAACCCGGCCCCAACTTACCGGTATTTTCGGGGGGACCCGCTTGAACTATTTTTTTTTATTATTCACCTAGGGGGGGATTTTTGGGTAAATGTTACCGTTGAGTCACTAGTGGTGGAATTTCACTTCTTTTCGAGAGAGAGGAAAATCGTGTGGTGTCACACCAATTTTTTTACAATATCGTTGACATGTGATTCACTTCTCAGGTGATGATGGGATACCTGAAGAATGAGGAAGCCACCAAGGAAACAATAGATTCAGATGGATGGCTTCACACGGGAGATGTGGCCTACTATGATGAAGACGGGTACTTCTACATAGTCGACAGAACCAAAGAACTGATCAAAGTAAAAGGAAACCAGGTCAGTCATCAACAAAATAATTATATATGAATTAACTTTGGTTGTCTGTATGTTGAATTATATTTTCATTATTAGTGAAATTTTTGACATTTTCATGTCTTTGCTCTGGCACATAACCAAAATTATGTAACGAAATTATGTGACGAAATTATGTAACGAAATTATGTAACGAAATATTAAATTATAAAAAGAGAGAAGAGAAAAAGTATGTGTCATGCGCACAATAACGAAATATTAAATTATAAAAAGAGAGAAGAGAAAAAGTATGTGTCATGCGCACAATACGAAATTTGGTCAGTTAAGTTTTAGACCTTGAATAGTAAAGATGAAAATGTCCCAATGGTTGCAGACTCGTATGCAAGCGTTTTTTTTTTCTCTCTCTCTTTCTCTCTCTCTCTCTCTTTTCTCTCTCTCTCTCACACACAAACACACACTCTTTCCTCCTCTATATTTTTATTTTTAATTTCAACATTCGAAAAATCTTCTCTCTCATTGATGAAAATTCCAAGTGATTTAGTGATTTTCATCAATGTTTTCAATTCTTGTATTTCATTAGAATTTAAGTACTGATGTACTTTAATTCTTTAACTGATGCTGTACTTCAGATTGAACATTGATGTGAGAAAACAAAATTCAATAGCTTGACCGTGAATATTGTTGCTTGACGGTTCAAAACTGATAATTTGATGAAGTCCATCAATTGGGTCATTGAACGATTGAAAAGGTTGATATTTAGATATTCTCATTGTAACTTGTTTTAGTAAATTACATATGTGGATTGCATAAATATGGATTATATGTTAGATATTACACAGAATTAAACGAAAGAACATACGTGATGTGTACAATTACAGAAAAAAATCTGGTGTAAACATCACACGACTTTCCTTATCTCCCAAAAAGGAGTCGAATTCCGCCACTGGTGACTGAACGGTAACAGATAACTAAAAATCAATGCCAAATTCGTGATCAGCACTTCAAAATCATTTAATTTGATATGTCACAACCCCCATCTAGGATGAATAATAAAAAAGTTAGTCCAAGTGGGTCCCCCCTAAAATACCGGTAAATTGGGGCCGGGTTCCAAAAAGTTCAAGATATCAAAAAAATGATCAGAGTGAACCCCTATTATTTTTTTAATCTGAGAAAATGTTGTTCTCTAACTTTTTTTGTATCTTTAACCAATTCAAAGAAGCGGTGCTTGCGGCCAATATTTGCGGCCCTGCGGCCGCAGAATGCGGCCGATTTCAACCAAAAGTTTCATGGTTCGTCTGGTGTATAAAATTAATTACCATACCAAATTTCAAGTCTCTAGCTCTTACCGTTCTTGAAATATCCTGTTCACACACAGACACACAGACACACACACACACACACAGACAGACGCACGGACCAATGGCTGAAAACCACTTTTTTGGTATCCTGAGGCTATGATTCGTCCAGAAATGTGAAAAGCTGGGTAGGTCAAATTTTCGACGAATACAATACTTTCCTTATTATAGGATAAGGAAAGTAAAAATCGTATCTGATTAAAAAGAAACTTTAAATAATAATTTATGTTTTTGACTTGGCAGGTGTCTCCGACAGAGCTAGAGAACATCATCATGCAGATAGTGGGAGTAGCGGATGTTGCAGTTGTTGGAGTACCAGACACTCTGTCCGGTGAAGTTCCCAAAGCTTTTATTGTGAAAAAACCAGGCGTGGAACTATCGGAAAAAGATGTTAGCTCGTACGTCGAACCAAAGGTTAGATAACCATGTCTAGATTCATTTTTTGGTGAAGCTACTATCAGAGGGCACTCCCTCTGATAGTATCAGAGGGCACTCCCTCTGATAGTAAAATATAGTAAAATAACCTAATAACCGGTCTTTCCATTAAAAATCTGTGCGAAAGGTTCGTAAAAGTAACTGCCTAAATCGAATATCAGGTTGCTATCAATCACAAAGAGACTGACGGAAAGTGCCGCCCCGTTTAAGTGGAAAAGTCAAACAAAAACATCACACAACTCTCCTCGTTACTGTTTGATCACTGATTCCGCTAATGTAAAATGAGGGTCCAGTTCCTATAAAATAAATTGTTGTAACCATCACACGACTTTATAAGACCCCGTTAGTTTTATAGAGTGAAAGATTTCTATCGTGAACTTTTGATATATTGTAGATTTTGTAGAGTCAGGTGTACTCATTTCAAAGATCCTGGTATACAAATCCCAATGATGTCGGAGGACTCGTATGCAGGGTCGAATATATTTTCTTTTGAGTAGTCACCGTGGCAGAGTGAGTTAGCTTGCTAGGCATTGCACGCATTACTACAACAACGTTGCTCGAAATGCTAATAAAGTGTAGCTCAAAATAAAAATCAAATCTATTGTATACCGTGATATTTTCTACATAAACCATAGACTACATAAACTTTGAGCTTCGGCTTGAGGAAGTTGAGATCTCAACCGAAATTTCACTTTTTTCCGACATGAGAAACTCTGCCTTATCTTTGTTGTAATCCTATTTAATAATTTGCACTTAGACATCAGAATATTATCAGAAAGCTGCACTAAACTCTTGTGGACGGACAATAAGTCTAAATATCCATGTCATCAACTAACCTAACTATTTTGATCAGATTTAGATTAAAGTTCTACATTGAAATTATTAATTGTTAAAATGAGGCACCTACATATTATCAACTGACTATTACACTATATCTAATAAAGATATTTTTCTCCTACAGGTTGCTCCCTACAAGAAATTGGCAGGAGGCGTCAAGTTTCTCGATTCCATTCCAAGGAATCCAGCGGGCAAAGTTTTGAGGAATGAACTGAAAGTCTTTGGAACAGACCCAAAAATTCCCAAGAAGTGAAGACTCTCCAAAATGATGAAAGACTTATTATTTCGTATTTAAAATATGTATATTCATTTTATATCTCTATATTTTTTATTTTTGTCTTTCCACTTTTGTTAAGTTTATGTGAAATTTTATACATTGATTACTACTACTAACTTTTGTCCCTTCCCTAGTTCCAATTTAAGTGTACTTAAGGATGTGATAAGTCAAAACCAAAATACCCGATAGCATTCTAAACTGAACTCATTGAATACCTAAAACTATCTTTTCGTTGAGTCTTTATGCCATTTTTATGTGAAAACGAGGTACTTGCCAAAGCAGATTTGCGAATGAACTAATTTTATTTTCTTACATTAAAATGTAGGTTTCTTACGAGTTTTCATTTAAAATTCAGAGTCGGCACTCGTAACTTTCAGTACCGTGGACCAATGTACTGTGCAAAACTTACCCACCGTTGAATTATAACCTACAAAACTTGTCCCTAAATTACGTTCATAAAAATTCTGGACTGATGGAACTTGTCAATTGTACAATGTTCTTCGTACATTTTATATAGTAGTTTTGTTCAAAATGATTTATTTGTATTACCTTAATATCTAAATACAAAAGTCCATACATCTTTTTTCTTTTCATTGTATAGAATAATAGGTAGGTAAAATCGCTGAAATGATCATTCGTGGTTTTAAAATACTGATTTGAGACTATTTCACAGCTCGAAATGATAATAACAATTATATTTGTTAAGCAGAAGTGGATTTTTTGAGCGGTAATTCTGATTTAGAAGAAATTCTCACCACTACTCATTGACATTAGGTGGCCCCTTTGATGAAGTTCCAGACCAACAAAAACAAATGGTGGAGTATGTATGGGAATATCTTGTGTTTAAAGTGTCATAGCTTATTGGGTTTTGATGAAAATTAAAATAACCCTTGTGAAAACATTGTGCGTGTTGCGTCTCATCTTCGTTTCCGGGCGCAAATAGTAACATATCAACTAAAAGAGGAATTATTTAAGTTACTTTTGTACGTTGTACAGAGAAGCATAATAAAATTTTTACCGTAATTTTTAGTTTTTTTCGCAAATGAAATGAAATTTTCATATTAATAATCAAATAAATGCTAAGACACTTCAAACCCAAGACACTAGCTGGGGACGTTAAACAGGGCTAGAGGACCAGTATCTTAGTAGAGGACTGTAAAGAGAGAATGGTATAGCCAACCATAACAACATAGGCTACTTTGCTGTTTCCCAACGGTTTAATGGCTTATAAAGACAAAGCCAAAGTTCTCGTGATGGTTTATCCCACATAAAAATATATGGTTGGGAACGAGCTTATTTTCCCACTTGAATTGACTGGAGACCATCTGTAGCCAAGCTGGTTACAACAACAAGACACTCCCTATGTCTACGCCCCACTAAGACTGAGTGAGGTTACTTTGAGTAGCTTGGAGGGTAAAACCCTCATCGTGATATTACCATGCAGTTGAAATCGACTAATCTACTTGCTTACGACTGGAAATCAAAATCAAAGGTTCATTTCTGCTGAAAATTTTATATTACCTATTGTGATTGAGTATCTATTTTTTTTTTACTTATAAGAGTCAATTTATATTATTTTAAAAAGATGAACATTAAAAAAAAATACATACATATAGACAAATGTTTTGAGCTCTTCTATAGCAGACAGTATTTTCGAAGTTAGTAAAAAAGAGTTTTTTACATACAAGAAACTACTGTCTAGAATAGCATTATGTTCTATCTGAAAAATGGAAGAAAAGCTATAGCGCCATTATAAACTTTGTATACGAGTATGTGCTGTGCAGACGAATTTCCATCATTAAGCATATCCATGAGGCTGAGGGACCAAAAACTGATCAACGATACATGGAAGATGGACTGATTGGAGCTCAGATATAATTCAACTAGACATTTGAATTTGTTTTTATAAATAATAAAATATAACCATAAATTAAAGAAAAAATATCGTTGTTCTCAACCCAATTCATAAGACAATTGTGAAATATTTTGTTGAAATGATTTAATGCCGGTCCCCACTAAGCGAACATTGTACTAACAATGTTCGCGAACAATGTTCGCTAACAATGTTATTTCAAACAAGTCGTAAAAACATTTTCTAATGCCGGGTCCACACTGCGAACATTGTTAGCTAACAATGTTCGCAGTGTGGACCCGGCATAAGTTGCATGAAACTTGAGTTTGATCAATAGTATTGAGAGAATTCCTAGCATTAAGAACGATCCAGTTTCATAACGCTATCAATATAATGTCTAATATGACTTGGTTAGTAGTCACTGTGGCCGAGTGAGTTAGCGCGCTAGGCATTGCACGCATGGTGACCTGGGTTCGATCCCCAGCGGAGTATGATTTTTTCTGCTCTGTACTTTCGGGGTCCACTCATACCTCGTGAGGAAAAATGAGTAGCTGATTTGATGTGAAGCAGCGATTAGTGGCAGAATCACAGGCAAAAAATAATACAAGATATTGTAAATTAAAGTGGTAAAGTCCTAAGATTCTGCGCTACCCACTAAAATTGTGATATAATAGCACAAAGAAAAAGCATTATTATTATTAATATGAATTGATTTATACTTCATTTAACCTTTGTTTCGCTTTCTAATCCTTGATTCCTCATATATATGTTATATATAATATTTATTGGTTACTCTATGTCTTCAGGAACAATCGTTCCGTGCTGTGAAAATCGAAAAATATCGCTCAATTTTCAAATATGTTATGTGTTCCTATTGTTGTTTTTTTTTCTGGAAATACTTTCTAAAAAATTGCAAAATTCACGCCAGTGGCGTAGCCAGGGGGGGGGGTTTGGGGACAAACTCCTACGCCACTGATTCACGCTCTTATGACCACATTTAAAAAAAAAGCCACTATCCCAATAATTCATGTGTCCGTATTCATGACTCTACCTGATTGCAGAGCAGTGCCTCAGACTATTCGAACATTCCCATGCATGTCCAAATACGAGTAGATGGAGGAATTGTTATATTGTTCAAAAGAGGAATTGATTTACAAAGATTGATTTATTCTCTTTTCTCAAATTGATTTTTTACACCATACTTTTTCATTGGTTTGTCATTTCTCTAAATAATGTTGACGTGTATGATAAGGTGTACCTACAAATACCGAAACATAACATAATACAGTACATAGATTCCTCGTGATTGGTTCACACTGTATACACGTGGTCATTTTGAGAATTTATTCTAAATCACTTGTATCTCCGAAATCACTTAACCGATTTTCTTCAAAATTATTTTATATGGTAGAGTACCGTCTTTCCTACCATCTAGGTTCTACAAAGAATCTGTATCGGCAAGAAGTAGGCCTTATTTTTGCACATTCTTGTGCAAAACTTTGGATTTTCTTAAATATCAGAGCTATATCATACTTAAAAAATATAAATAAACTATGTTAAACGCTAACGCGCATACACCTATAAAATTTCATAAATCGGGTGTAGCGTTCACGAGATATAAGCGTATAAACAGAAAGTTACTAGTCGGGCACATGGTCTCTTTCACCCAGAACCGCAAGTGTGCAGATTTTGTAAACGTTTCCGATATGTGTACAAAATATCATCGAAATCCGTTCAGTTGTTTCCGAAATTTGCGAGTTACAAGGAATATTTTTAAGAGACAGACACAATACCTTAGTTGCTCAGGAGGTTATGAAACGTCCAGAAATATGAGAAAATTTGAGATCGGCGCAATTTTTTTTTTCTTTCAAAAACGAACACAATACTTCCGATTTTTAATATGTATTAGAAATTTCTCGGAAGTAATAAGATTAACATCTCTATATATAAAACAGAAAAAAGGACTACCTACCTACCTACCTACGTATGTTTGTTTGTTTGTTTGTTTGTCCGGAGTTGTTTAGCCAAAACGGTAAGAGATAGCAAAAAATGTCTCAGAATTGACCCCCCCAAAACCATTATCGCTTTGTCCAGAAAAATTATAAAAAGTTCAAAAAGGCATTGCTGTCCAGCAGTACGGCCATGCCTTAGTAAATTTGAAATTTAGTCCCGTTGCAAAGGACGGGCAAACGGCTAGTCTCTATATATAAAACAGAAAAAAGGACTACCTACCTACCTACCTACCTACCTATGTTTGTTTGTTTGTCCGGAGTTGTTTAGCCAAAACGGTAAGAGATAGCGAAAAATGTCTCAGAATTGACCCCCCCAAAACCATTATCGCTTTGTCCAGAAAAATTATAAAAAGTTCAAAAAGGCATTGCTGTCCAGCAGTACGGCCATGCCTTAGTAAATTTGAAATTTAGTTCCGTTGCAAAGCACGGGCAAACGGCTAGTACCTAATATTCTTACAACTAGAGCAAAAATTTAGGCTAGTAGTGACGTACATGGGCGTAGCCAGGGGGGGGCAGGGGGGGGCAGCTGCCCCCCCCTAGAGAAACCTCAATAGTATGCAACATGGAAGGGCAACTTGAATTTACATTTGATATTTTTTGAAAAATATTTTGCGAGAAAAAAAAAACATTGAAAAACCTTAAAATCAAAAATCAAAGGATTTTTAAAAGGGTAAAAATATCAAGTAGACCCTAAAAAAAATATCAAAGCTCTCCCTGGCTATATGTATACCTAATTAGTGAGGCGCTCCAATGGAAAATCGGGGCGAGCAAATGGCCTTTTATTGCCGATCAGGTTCAAACTGGATTCCACCGACAGGTATGAATAGCCGCTATCTAGGGTTAGTGTTAGGGCCTTTCGTCACCTACTAGGGCCGAATTAGGGCCATATTAGGGCCTTTTTGGAAAACCATATATGCCGCTCTAACTCCTTCTGTGTTGCAGATGAAGCAAACATGTATAGAATATGAAATGTGTAGGCGCACCTTTTAGTAGTACCAAAATTTGGTGGCGCGCGCCGTTCACGAGTTATGCGCAGAACAGAGATTTTTTTCGTGCCAGTTTTGCCCTGCCACTTTGGTAGCCTCTGGACGCCATTTGGTCATCTAAATATCTTCTCCCATACAAGATGAACATTTTTTGCATTTTTTTGAATTTTTTGCGTTATGCACCCATAAAGTGTCGCAAGCACATGATGTTACATATCGTTCGATTCGCCTTGACGACGCAAATTCAAAAAGGTATAACATTACCGACTTAAGCCTTAAAATCGATTAATTTCAAGGCGACGATTAAAACGGTTTTTTCAAACGCCGTTTTAAGGCAGAAGGAGACGTTTTTTCGGCTTTTTGAAAAAAAGGGGGTTGAAGGTAAGGCAGGAACGGTGATTTCCTACATTTTAGCCAGAAAAAAATTTGAAAATTTTAATCGTTAACCATGTTTTACGGCAATTTTCAACGTTTCGACCGTTCAAAAAGGCTCCTCGCTCAAAAAGTACTACCCAAATCGTTACGACCGGCACAGTATTAGATTCGCAATAAAATTGCGGTTCTAAATATGTATAATAAAGTATATGTCCTCGCGACGAATCGAGATTTATACTCAAAAAACCTCAAAAGTAATGCGCTTTCGATTTTAATTTTTTTTTTTTAGAAATTAACTTTGCATCAAATAAGTGTCAATAACATTGTTACCTGTATTCCATTCAATAAATAAAAAGCTTGTTCTAAAATATTATTGAGAGAGAAGAAAAGCTGTCTGTATTCGTTGTATGTGTAGGTACAAATTACAAATATACAGGGTGTATGAAAAAAAAGGAGCCAGTCAAAATATCTCGTCTATGGAAGCGATTTTCAGAAAACCCTGAAACATGTGTCTCATTATATGGAGGGGGAAACTTTTTCAGGGGGTTTAATTTTTCATACTATTAACAGGGGCGGCCCCAGGGGGGGTCAACTTTGGAATCTTAAATGGAACTACCCTATTTCTAATACATTTCTGAAAAGTAGTTGACATTAAAAGTATTTTAAAACTATTTTGAGATTTTTAATCAAAACAGGGCCGGAGATATCGTACATTTCATTTCACAGGTTTCAGTTATTTTTTATAAGTAATTAATGGTATTTTTGTTAAAAAATGTTAAACACATGTCTTTCTATTTGAAATAATTAAATTTGCATGCCTTTTTTATATCATTAGCTTAACCAGGGAAGGTGTCAAGGGGTCATTTTTTTTAATTGTCTAAAAACCAGTCTTTTTTTAGTATAGTCTGTGCTAAATAAATGCAACGAGTGTTGTTGTTTAATCTAAATTTAAGGTACCCTTGAATACAGGGCCGGAGACTAGTACTGCACGCGGGTTTTGGATTTTTTCACATTAATTTGAAGTCAATCGGGCCCTGTTTTATTTTACATTGAACAACATGAATCATTGCATTTACTTCTCACAAATTATACTCGAAAAAGGATGGTTTTTACAAAATAAAAAAAGTTGACCCCTTGAAATCTTCCCTGGTAAAGCTAATGGTATCAAAAAGGGAGGAAAGTTTCATTATTTCAATTGAAAAACTATTTTTTACAAAATACAATTTATTTCTTATAAAAAAATTACTGAAACATGTGAAATGAAATGTACGATATCTCCGGCCCTGTTTTGATTCAAAATCTCAAAATAGTTTTAAAATACTTTTAATGACAACTACTTTTCAGAAATGTATTACAAATAGGGTGGTTCTATTTAAGATTCCAAAGTTGACCCCCCTGGGACCGCCCCTGTTAATAGTATGAAAAATTAAACCCCCTGAAAAAGTTTCTCCCTCCATATAATGAGACACATGTTTCAGGGTTTTCTGAAAATCGCTTCCATAGACGAGATATTTTGACTGGCTCCTTTTTTTTCATACACCCTGTATATTCAGTTTCTTGTGGGACCTTTGGATTTCAACAACAACAAAACAAATCGCTTCCACTGCCTTTTTCCGCACACAAAGGACCCCACACCCCCCCCCCCCCCCCGCCCACTTTCGACACGGATATCTTAGTTGCCCCCCCTAGAGCGGATGCTGGCTACGCCCATGGTGACGTAGGTACATGTGTATTTGTAAAAAATAATTATTATCAATATCCAGGTCAAGCTGTAGAGAATGTAATTTATCAAATACTAGCGGGTTACACCCGCCGCTTCGCCAGCCCATCAGACACACCACGAAACACACAAACACATCACACACACACACCGCACAGAAAAGTAAAAAAGTGAAAAAAATTGTGTCACCCATCTATTTTTTGTCCTTACCCGGCGCAGCTAAGAAACGGCTGATCAGGATTTTGCGATCAATATGTCAAATGAAAGCTGAGAACCTTGCTTAAAACTTTCTTGCTTTGAGTTGACAGGTCGTCATTTCAAATTTCGAGAAAAAACGTATAAAAAAATTGTGTCGCCCGTACAATTTTTGGGACTTGCTCTTTTTAACT
The DNA here is from genome assembly GCA_024516035.1 of Bactericera cockerelli. Lineage (NCBI taxonomy): Eukaryota > Metazoa > Arthropoda > Insecta > Hemiptera > Triozidae > Bactericera > Bactericera cockerelli. Next base: position 21,510,749 of record CM044967.1, read on the forward strand.
CGCGGCTGGCGCCCCAGTTGGAATATAATAAAATCCTTTCCGATTGCACATCTAGAATATATAATCAACTTTTACATAAATTTTTAGCCACCAGAAATTTACCAATACGGAGCAACAGTGATGAAAAGGTGAAAAAGCGCGTTTTTTTATGTAAATGCGCCCCTTTTCCACGCGGCTGGCGCCCCAGTTTGAATATAAAAGAATTCTTTCTTATTGCACATCTACAATATAATGTTTTAGCCACCAGAAATTTACCGGTACGGAGAAACAGTGATGAAAAGGTGAAAAAGTTCTTTTTTCTATGTAAATGCGCAATTTCTCCCCCCCGGCTGGCGCCCCAGTGAGAATATTTCAAAATCCTTTCTTTGTGCGCCCCTAAGACTTAATAGTGACCTACATGCCAAATTTCAGCCTCCTAGGACATACCAGTGCTGAGAAATCGAGATGAATGAGTGAGTGTTGACTTTCGCATTTATATAATACTAGCGGGCTGTCGCCCGCTTTGCGGGCCGAGTCATGGCCCGCAAAGCAAAAAATCCTTTTTCGCCAATGGCAGGTGTTGTAGTGGGAATTTCGAAAAATCCCGTCTTATTGCACATCTAGAATATAAGAAAAAGCTACCTACCAAATTTCAGCTTCTTAGGACTTACCAGTTCGGAGAAACAATGATGAATCAGTGAGTCAGTCAGTCAGTGAGTGAAACTCTCTTTTATGAGTATAAGATATAGATTATCAATGAAGATACAAAGGGTGACTCCAGACTCAAAATAGATTTTTTTTAAAGCCAGCCTCCGTGGCGTAACGGTTGTGACTACTGCCCGTAGTCCAGAGATCCTGAGTTCGATCCCCGGTCGGAGCAGATTTTTCACACAGAATTCTGTTCCCTCCGTACATGTGAGGCTGGCATTTCCGGCCCTACCCAGGGTGGATGAGGTTAATGTGGGTAGCTTGTGCGATTCCCAGCGAATGGAGTGTAAAACCCCCGTCCTAATCCAAGACGTTAAATCAAATTGAATCGTTGGCGTTAGGAAGGGCATCCAGCCGTAAAAAATGTACCAAAACCAACCAACCTCAACCATGAGGTTGAACAACGTCGACTCTGCTCAAGCGGGAGAAGACAGAATAAAAGAAGAATAACACATAAAAATAAATTGAAAGTATTCTGTGTTTGTGTTATTGACACTCTGATTTCTTCTGTTTCGAAGTGAAACTCTTGGTATCTTGATGTTTATTTTTTCAAAGAATCCGGGACATGTTATAATATTGTTCATTACATTGTAGATGAATAACAGTTTTGATTTATCTTTTCTCTGTCCTAGTGATTTTTTTATTTTTATCTGACCTGGTTGCAGGGTTTTCAGTGAAAACTTTACAATTAACACTGCGACCTAATTAGATCTATTGTGACCAGTTGATTCTATTTGGTTTTAACGTCCTGACTGAGATAGATAGTCAGGACGGGGGTTTTACCCTCCATTCGCTGGGAATCGTACCAGCTACCCACATTAACCTCACCCAGCCTGGGTAGGGCCGGAAACACCAGCCTCACGTGTTTGGATGGAACAGAACTTTCGTCGAAAAGTCTGCCCCGACCGGGAGTTGAACTCGGGAACTCTGGACTACGGGCAGTAGTCATAACCATTACGCCACGGAGGCGTCCTAGTGATTCTTTGCTCAAATTTTCTCTAAGAGTAGAGTAACATGGGTAAGAGCCAAACATTAAAAAAAAAACAAGTTTCGCATAATTTCATAAATTGTAATTTAATTAAATATGTAAATGGAGTAAATGTTTCTTTTGATGTTTTCAAACTTCCTCACTGACAATTAAAGTCTTAATACGTAACAATAACACAATTCTAAATGCATGTGAATAATATTTGGTACAATGCATATTACAACAGCATTGAAAAAATAACTACACGTTTTTCTAAACGGCGAACAATTCCAGATATTCTAATTGCTATGAATGTAGATGCATTAGTCATTAGGAAGGATTAGAAATACACTTGTTTGACGACAAGGACGCAAGGGCAGGTGAAACAAAGGATATTAATACATGCAGAGATAATGAAGCAGAACAAAGCCCTATCTGTTCGAGAACTACGAAACTTCTACCTCACCGTGTGTTGTGAGTTTTGTGTTTTGCACATTTCCAAGCCGAGACGGAAAACACCCCTTTTCATTTTACCCTTCAAAAGCTGTACGAGAAAAAAATGTTCAGTAATTCTCCTTTCTAATATAAAACTTGTGAGTTGCGGAAAGTTTTTTCTCGTTGTAACAATTTTATTTTATTTATATTTTCACTTCTTTTGACAACCTCAATCTCTTTATTTTAATTCAATTCGTTTATTCATTAATAGATAGATAGTTTCTAAAGCAGGTAAGTTCATTTTCATGGTCTCAATCTTCATTTGCTTGTTGAAACATCTCATAATCGAACAGAAAACTTGGTCGTAAAATGAAAAATAATAAACAGAAAGGAAATGATAAAATTCTTGTGGCACATATTATATTACGCTGGGAATTCAGAACATGAATGATAGTAGAGGATTCGTTTTTGATAATTAATTCTCTCTGAAGAAATGTCGAGAGTTTTAGAGTGAGAAATTATTATCATTGGTAACTGCTAGTAATCTACTGTTGAATAAGGAGTAAGACTCCTCTCCATTCTTCCATTGAATTAATTTCTCTGCTTCACTGCCTCGCTTATCTTGTTTCTCCCGCCGATTTTTCAATATACTTGTCCTGCCCATTCTATTAGCCGTTAGGTAGTTATCAAAAGACAATGATATTTTCATTACAATAAACATAACTGTGCTTGAATTTTGAAAAGGCACATCCCAATAATGTGTCTAAAGAAACATGTCCGTTTTTTCAGCTGAGACACACAACATGAATAGGGTATAACTGTCTTGTTTTATTTATTAGAAATAAAAGTAAAAGCATTCTTTCAAATGGCAGTAGTTTGAACTATTTATAGGTAAACAATCCATGATCCACATGAGCGTCTCAGACATCCTTTATATTTCGTATTGCTTGATTAACCAATCTGTCTCTTTTAAAACCTAGACCACGTTATTTTTATCAACCATCTCTCTTCTTGTCTCCTTACAGTCTCTACTACCAAGGTGTCGGTCCTCTACGTGGGTGTGAGTGTGTACGTTTGGGGAGGGGGTGTCTCCTTTAGTACATTTTATGAATTGGTAGGAAAAATTAAAGTTAAAAACTATTTTTCACAATGAAAAAGAAAGCGACATAGACAGGGGGAGAAATAGTGAAATCAGAGAGAGAAAAAGAGGATGAAGATATTTGTCTATTCCTATTTATTTCAAGTTTTACCCAAATTAATAATTCTACAATGTAAAAGTAAAAAAAACTGACTGACTTATTCATGAACACTCTGATCGCTATATCTCAAGCACGATTACACCTACAGAGTTAAAATGTTGAATCTAGGTTTCCCTTGTATTCTTGATGTATAGGATATTTTTAAACTCAGTATGTTCCACTTGTTCCGTTTTTTTTTTTACTTTCTCTACCACTAAAAGAATACTGACATAAATACTTACTTTTGTGTCCTTTACTCTTGGAGCTAAATATCTAAACCTAACTGTTTGTTTCAGAATGAAAATATTAGAATTCATTCCCACCCCTGGACTGTTCACATCCGGTGACTATAAGAAGGATGGCCTCGCACTATTTGCCAAACTTATTAGAACAAAAAACATTGAAGGAATGGATGGCGCGCTTCCACAAAACACAAGACCGGAGTCTATAAACGAGAAGAAATTGAAACTCAAAGTGAGTCTCCACGAAGTAAATTTTAATCTTATCCTTGGAAGTCATAAAAAAATAACAATGAAGAAGGACTTTTTTTAGATGCGTAGTATAAATGAGGATATGTGCGGCCTTACACCGCACAGTTAAGAAAAATAAATCAAAAATGTTACCCAAAACACATTTATTGGTTACTTATTCTTCTTTCTTACTCTTCTTTTTTATTGAATGGGCTCACATTAAAAAAAATTGCCTTGTTTATCCTAGCGCACAGTGCGCTAGGTTTTGAGTTAGGAATTACAAACATAGAATGATTTTGAATTTTAGGTACAGATAGAATTGGTTCGTATCATATATGTATTATATTGTTTGGTAGAAAAAGGTCGGATGTTTATGAAACATTGGTATATTGTTGGGTGGAAGAGATTGCCAAAAGCAGTAACCCCGCCCTTTAGTTAGGACATATATTATATATTTATTTATTTTTTCTTTATTTTTTTCTTCTATTATATTGTATTTCAATTTGTAATTATTTGTGTTGTATAATTATAATATATGTCCTATTAATAAAGTGTAAGTAAATAAATAAACTGTTCAAGGATGGTTCATTGATTTGTTTTAAGGTTTTCAACCTAGTGCATGAGTTTTTCCTCATTAATTGGAGTTTGTGACCACATAACAATAAGAATCTGAAGGTTAGGTGGTAGAAAATGCTTTGAGCATTAACCTGGCCTGGTGGTTACCTTCCACTAAAGAGTGTTATTATTATTAACCCCCAAATAACGTACATCTAATTCATCTGTGGAAATCGATTTAATGGATGAGTCGTCAGAGATAAAAAGATTTTGAACAAGTACAAGCAGTTTTTCTGGGATACCTACTGTAATCCAAAATGTTTTTAGTTTTATGTTCGTAGGTACCTACAGACAATTCTTTTGTACCTAGGTAATATATTTTTCCCTCGGCGATTCTGTACTGTTTTTTTCTGTTACGTTCTAGATCCCCCCTCCCATTTTCCCCTCATAAAACTAGTCGTCCATAAAGAATGCCTGACTTTTTATTATGAGTTATGAAAAGTTGTGATTCATTCCCCTCTCTTATTGTTATGTTGCAGAGATGCTTGACTACGCTTGACTTGACATCCCTGGGAGTAGGCTCCTGTGTTGGCACTGGCATGTATTTAGTGGCCGGCCTAGTAGCACATAAAGTAGCGGGACCCGGTGTTATCATTTCCTTTATTATAGCTGCAGTAGCATCAATATTTTCAGGTAAAAAAATTCAGGATTAAATCTACCTGGGCCACACGTCAGATCATTGAGATTTGACTTTATACCTTAGAGACGAAATTATTTCATGAACTGTGCTAAGGCTCAAAAAAGTTTTTACCGCCCACTGGGGAACATATAACATTAAAATATAGAATTTAAATGCTTTTGCTACATATTTAGGACAAAATAAGCTCACACTGCTAAATGATATCCAAATTTCTCTTCAGGAGCTTGCTATGCAGAGTTTGGAGTTCGGGTGCCGCACACCACAGGCTCAGCCTACATGTACAGCTACGTGACGGTGGGAGAGTTCCTGGCATTCGTCATAGGTTGGAACATGGTGCTCGAGTATCTCATTGGAACTTCAGCCTGCGCCTGTGCTCTCAGCGCCTGTTTAGACGCCCTGACGCATGGCTCCATCTCCGTGTGATAAACTCTTCCTTTGGAACTATATTCGGTGAGTAACACTCTTGTGTGATAAACCCATATGGTGCCATTTTAATCGTAAATACAAGTACGAACAGACATACAGACCGACATTGTGGTACAGGCAATAGGGCGCAACGTCAATCGCACGGCAGCAATTGCAACTCTCTTATCCACTTCTTATTGAAAAGGATTTTTGAGAGTTAAAAGTGTTTCTGGAACAGACCAATTATCATCTTTTTTTGTATTTTTTTAGGCTCAGTCCTCACTTGCAAGTTGCAAGATATCATAAATGACATAAAATGAAAATGTTGGCATAATAGGACTTGCTAAATAAAGCAAGCCGTGCTTGTACCCCTACTATGAGGATATATCTCTTTTCGTAGAATTGCATTAACATAGCTATTCGTTTTAGTATCAATATTACTGTTTGTCCATCTCTATTTGACCTTTAGGTCGCCCACCTGATTTCCTGGCCTTCCTGATCACCATTCTGATGATGATACTGCTGGCGGCGGGGGTGCGCAAGTCTCTAGTGGTCAACAATGTGCTCAACACAATCAACCTGGCTGTGTGGGTTTTCATCATGACGGCTGGCTTGTTCTATGTGAACACCGATAGTTGGAGTTCTCACGGAGGATTCTTGCCCAGAGGATGGTCAGGGGTATGTTGGTTTTCTTATGGTAAATAAACAGGACAGGTAAATAAGAAAAACATAATAAGCAAGAGTGGCTCAAAACTAATATTGAGATTTGACGAATACTTGTTATATCGTCGACTGGAAGGTAAAACTGGCTATCTGCATTTGGACAATTTTTCAGGAGAGCCGCGCAAAGTTTTGGCGTGGCGGGCCTTCCTGAAGAAACCTTCCCGGTGCACTGTTTTGAATTTTTCTTCTTTATTGCATCGACAAAACCTTGATTTCACCAAATAAATCTTTAAATGTTGATTTATTCATCGAAAAAAATCTCCACCAGTCTTTCAGGTAAAAATCGTTTTTCGCTTTTTCTCGCGCATATGTTTGAATACTACCGAACTTTTGATTTTTAGCCTTGATTTCCAACCAGAGTAACGAAAAATCGGAAAAATGACCAACTATCACTTGGTCAGTTTTACCTTCTAGCCGACGATATTTACCAGCCAATGTTAAATCCAAAGTAATTGGTCTGCTTCAATGTAGTACAGATTGTGTTCTGTATAATATATTTATAATTAATATAGAGTCATTTCAGACGTTAAAATAATTTGAAAATTTTCTGTATTTTAGGAACATACCTACTACTTTTTGTATCGGTGAAAAATAGGTAAATAAATATAAGCCAAAGTCTTAAACACAATTTCAAAACTTTTTGCATTGAATATTTGGTGGTTTCTTTTATACCAGGAAGATTTTTCTTATGGGGTATACTCGTACGTCTTTTCGTTGTATTTTGGAGGTGTATGTATAAATAAACGATCACTCAAGTCAAATTTTATGCGGATTTTTTCAGGTATTCACAGGGGCAGCCACGTGTTTCTACGCGTTCATTGGTTTCGACATCATAGCAACAACTGGGGAGGAAGCGCACAACCCCAAGAAATCAATTCCTTTAGCCATATTGGCCAGTTTGTGTATAATTTTACTAGCATATGTAACATCTTCAGCAATGCTCACATTGGTTGGTAAGTAGGTAGTACGCACAGTATGTGTTTTGTTGTTGTTGTTTTTTTGCCATTGGTTATTCCTAATTGGGATTTGCCACACAGCCAGTGGTGGTAAATAGACCCGTATGTTTGTTGGTCTAGTATCGATGTTCTGTATGAAGTTTTGTTATTATTACTTAAAAATCGTTTAGAAAATGATTCAATCCTCTATATGAGTTGTAGGAAGTTTTAATTTGTTTTAACATAGTTCATCTTTGACAGATAAAATGATATATTAAAAATATAAATAAAATACATCTTTTAACGCTCTAGTGGTTGGAATGGTATCCCTCACACATTCCGCATTACCACGCTGAAAAACTATCAATACCATCAGCTGAAATGAAAGCTGTCGCGATCTTTCTTCCCCACACGATCTCTTCATACCATCCTCCTATCCTGTTTATCGCCCTAATTCTAATTGTTTCTGCCGCCCAAGGACCTAGGGTTTCTACGGAGAATGCTACAAAATTAAATTTCTATTTGACGATGGCATATTTGCTGTCGCAGCACTTTGTTGAAGTCCCACAAAACGGTATGGTTTACGTAGCATTGATGAGGCGCCTCGGGTTTTAGTTAGGGTAGACAGTCATGGATACCAAGTGGTCCATATTATAAAACAGGATTAGTAAATTTCAGCCGACCCTAAGATTTTATCAGCTGACCGATACGTGTTTGAAAAACAAGATTTTCCGCCACGAAGGTTGGCTACAGCTCCGTTACTCCACAAAGAAAATATAAAGCAACAAATCTCGGCTTAGATATCTGAGCGCACGGCAGTGCGCCAGGCCAAGTTCCAGCATACCCTCTACAGTTGTTTCCAAGGTGAAGGTTAAAGAAAAGTGTCCACTAAGATTAACAAATCCTGTTTCATAATTTGGACTTGAGTCCCATACCTTTTGGTATAAAAAAGAAACGTACCCCAGATCAGCATTTTCGTTCACATTAGATCTTACCAAAGAATCTGCGGGGATTGAATCGCAAACAATGGGTCTACCCTTTTCCCAAGCTACATTGGTTATACCATCTGGCCGCTTACCGTCATCCCTACAAAGACATCCCTACAAAGGAGGTCCCAAACGTGAATCGATTTAAGGGATCACTTATTGATATTTTTCAGCTCAGAATGACGTGAATATCTTGCGCTGCTCTTACAACAACTCAACCCATGATGACCTAATGCATTCACTGTTTTCTCTACATACACATTTATGACTATGACAAATCTTACTCCCTAGTCTCAAAGTAATGCATAATATTCTTATGAATCATTTTCCATGAAAGTCCCTAGATTAGGAGATAGAATAGCATGTAACCATGCTCCAGAAAGAAGATTTTGGAGGAGTTCAAATCTCAGCCTATCAACGCTAGATGAAAAGATTATTGTTGTTGTTGTTGTAGCCAGCTTGGCTACAGCTGGAGGGGTGAGTGATGGTGTCCAGCCAACTTTATTTCAAAGTTGGCTCGTCCTGAACCACACATTTCTATGTGCGATCAAACATCATGAGGACTTGGACTTTTCTTTCTAATCCATTTAACCCTTAGGAAACTGCAAGCTAGCCTGGCTTGTAAGGGTTGGCTAGTCTGTTCTCTGTTTATAGTCCTCTAGCGGGACACTGGTCTTCTCCCTGTTTAACGTCCCCCAGCCAGACTGGAAAAGATTATTAGACAATTTGACTTAAACTGGACAACTTTAAAATAGAATTGGCTGGAGACGATCATTCCCCACCAGCTGTAGCCAAGCTGGCTACAACAACACAAAATTGGACAATTCTTTCAATTTTACTCCAATGACTCTACCGGTCTCAACAACAGGAAAATTTCCATGATTTAACACATCCCAGAACTCCAGGGCTTCTTTCAAATGAGGTATATTGATCTCATAGTCTTGTAAATGAGTTAGTATAATTATTGCGAGATCTTACACGCCAAATACAAAATATGACAAGAATGCTGAAAGAGAAATATCCTGGACTTTCCTGGTGCCAAAACCATCTTTATCAATATGTAAACAAGCTTGCGTTCACTGATCCCCACTTAGCAATGATTTAATAAATAGGTAAATCTTTCACACAAAACATAGAAATATTCTCTAATTTCTTTTTCGTGACTCTTTTAATGGCAGATTCAGAGATTGGTGCTCTTAGCAACTCTAAATCTTCCATTGAAACATTAATTCCAGGTGTATTATTATTTTTTATTATAAAATTATTTTTTAGTGGAATAATGTACAATATTTTTTATAGTTGAACTTATAAGCTTAACAGCCCCTCTAACATCATGATCACAAACTTTACTTTCTACACGTTTAGATAGAGGAGTAGTTTTAAAAGTAGATGTAGGAAGTAATAATGTAAAGATAGTTGTTATGATAAGATAAATCTTTAGTGGAAGGTCACCGATAGTCGCTATTTGTTGCCTCCATTATAGCCCAGGGAATAGTAGGTTATTCACTTTAAACGGATTGTCAACGTACATAAATATACGATACCTACTCGTGTGAAAGTTAAATTAAGGAACCAAAATCCTGTGTGCTTTCAGTTCCCTACGATGAAATCGATCCAAAAGCGGGACTTGTACAAATGTTTGGCTACGTTGGTGCTTATAAATGTCAGTACACGGTAGCGATCGGTGCCTTGGCTGGTCTAACTGTCAGCATGTTTGGTTCCATGTTTCCAATGCCCCGCATTGGTTACGCCATGGCAAAGGATGGTCTCATCTTCAAGTAAGTTATTAGTATTTCTAGTAGGTAGCGCTATAATTTTTGTGGAAACAAAAATTTTGGATCGTCTTTTACTATTTTAAATCCTCTACATTTTTTTTTTTTTAATCCATTTTGACTTTCTATTACCTATAGGTCATAGAAAGTATTACAAATGGAAAATATCTTGAAATCATGTAGATACAATAGGAAATGGAAATACATAAATGCCCAAGAAAGGAACCGAATCGGATCGTTACGACAAAAAGCGGGAAATGCTGACTCGTGGTGTGTGCCAGGCCCAACACCCAGGACCTCCTTGTGAGCTTTGGCTGGGATATCATGAACCACCCACTGTATTCCCCTGACCTGGCGCTTTCGGATTTTCACGAAACTGAAGGAGTTCTTGGGTGGAAAAAGATTTTCCGGCGTTGAGGAGATCAAGGAGACTGTGGAGAAGTGGCTGTTGGAGGTGGAGCGGAGCGTGTATGACGAAAGCATAAAAAAGCTCGGATTTAGGATGCAGAAGTGTGTGGAGCTTCCCGGTGATTATGTGGAGAAATAAAGGACTAAATTTGGAACTTACCCTGTAAATTTTATGAAAATATATGCATTTTTCAATTTTTAACATCAATTGTCCCCTGAAATTTATCTCAAGAAATTTCCCCTCATGCAAGGGGCAAGTTTTGCCAGCCTCCGTGGCGTAACGGTTGTGACTACTGCCCGTAGTCCAGAGATCCTGAGTTCGATTCCTGGTTGGAGCAAACTTTTCGCAAAGAAAATTCTGTTCCCTCCGAACATGACTGTGAGGCTGGCAATTCCGGCCCTACCCAGGCTGGGTGAGGTTAATGTGGGTAGCTGGTACGATTCCCAGCGAATGGAGGGTAAAACCCCCGTCCTGTCTACTTTAAGTCAGGACGTTAAAACCAAATAGAATCAATGGACATGAAAGGAGCCTAGACATTGGATCAGGGCGTCCATATAATCCTCTCACCACCTTGAGATAGGTATCAATACCTATCTCACGGACACGGAATTATTATTAATTGTCCCCTTTTTTCCGGACGTCCTTTGTATACAATACCTACGTATTATCGTTTTACATAGTACCTACATTTATATGTATATATTTTTAAAATAAATTTTAATATAGCTCTGATACAAAAAAGTGCAAAAATAAGGTCTACGACTTGCCAATACAGAATTTTTTGTTGAATCTAGAATGTGGGAAAAAAACGGTATTCTACAATAACAAATAAGTTTGAAGAAAATCGGTTAAGTGGTTTCGGAGATACAAGTGATTTAGAATAAAATCTCAAAATTGCCAACGTGTATACTCGTACAATGTGAACCAATCGTGGGGAAGTATTGTGTCCATAATTGGCAGTGTATTTTTTTAATTCTGCTGTGTTGTATATTCACTTAAATAAATAAATAAAAAATAAATTAAATTAAAACCTAATTGGTTTTCCCAGGGAGCTGAGTCACATCCTCCCCCTGACAGGGACTCCTGTGCTGGCTACCTTCACCCTGGGGCTCCTGGCTGCTCTGGTTGCTCTCCTCATCAGCTTGGAGGTGCTAGTCGAGATGATGTCCATAGGTAAACAGAAAACACACACACATACGGACCAATGGCTCAAACTTTGGATTTACGTGTTTTGGGCACCTTAAAATCTGTTTTGGTACTGAAAACTGACTATGGAAAATTTTGGGTGATTCCATTACTTTCCTTTCTATAAGATAAGGAAAGTGAAAAAACAAAAGAAATATCTATATCTTATTATAGGTAACTAGCCGTTGCGGCTAGGCCTGCAGCACGGTGTGTTCACCGAGGCATGGCCGTGCTGGTGAAAGAAAAATATTTGGTAGTTATGTATTAATAGTTAATAAGTTAATTTAAACACTACTTTTTCTCTCTTGAAGATAATCACAAAGTAGGTAATATGGTAAAAACATTTCTAACAATAAACATCCTCTTTTTCAATTGAGACCCATTATCTTCATTTGCGAAGGATAAAAACAATGAAAAATGGTCAAACAAATCGATCCTTCTTTTGTTTTATAGCACGTGGTGACGAAAAAATATTTGTGGAAGGTTAAAAACGGGGGAACCGAGTTCCTTCCCATCGACCTTTTTTTTACCGACTTCCTTCCTGGTCATGGTTTTGACCTTACCGACTTGCTTCCCGTTGAGTTCCTCCCCGATAACGACTTGCTTCCCGTTTACCAGGTCTAAAAGAAAAATAAAATGAAGGCCATGCCTTGGGTTCATAGTAGGGTTAGGTAAAATACAATGAAGGCCATGCCTTGGGTTTATAGTAGGGTTAGGTAAAATACATTGAAGGCCATGCCTTGAGTTTATAGTAGGGTTAGGAAAAATACAATGAAGGCCATGCCTTGGGTTTATAGTAGGGTTAGGTAAAATACAATGTAGGCCATGCCTTGGGTTTATAGTAGGGTTAGGTAAAATACATTGAAGGCCATGCCTATGAGGAAAAAAATACTATTAAAAAAAATACTATAAAATACTATAATTTTGTCATTCCATGGTAACTCATGACCCAGGTCTCAGGTACTCGGTGTTTGCATCGGGAAGCAACACGTGTATTTACCTTTCCTGTACGGGAAGTAACTCGGTAACACTACCTGAGTAAAAAAAAGGTTCGGAAGGAACTCGTTAGCGTCCGGTTAAAAATGCAGAAAGGATCAGTTCTAGGAATTCTTATTTCAGAAATCTATTGGGACGGCCAGAGACTGAAAAAGCTCAACCTTTTAAAAATGGACATTTTCAATAGCTCTGTACAACGCCATTAGGAACCATACTAAATTTCAGCTCAATCGGACTTGTACTTCGCGAGATATGCTAGTATTTGCAAAAGTTCATTTAATAAGTTAAACTTTTGGAAAATGGACTTTATAATATAAGATAGAAAGTAAAACGTTATAAATATTTATTTCGCTTTCCGTCACAAAACATCAAAAATTATGTTTTAATGAACATGTGATTTCTCTTACAGGTACATTGCTGGCCTATACACTGGTGTCCACTTGTGTTCTGATCCTCAGGTACCAGAGAGGATCTACAAATCTCATGGAACTATTTCCAGAATCTCTCAGGACTCCTGTCAAAGGTCCACCTTCTGGGGAGTTCATAGCTAACGGACAGGTCTGTGAACTTGATTTTGTTTGGTTTAATAAATTTACCTTCGGGTTTTTTACCTTCCATTCGCTGAAAACTCACACAATAGATCCTCAAATTGACCCACCCAGCCTTAGTGGGATAGGGAATAGTCAGCATCACGAGGGTTTGAATTTTAATGGTCACCCATCCAAGTTCAAACCTCGCTGGACGTTGCTTAACTTCAGTGATAGAAAGCTAACTGGTGTATTTACCATGCGATCGAACTTGATATTACTCCGAGAATATCTAATTTTAGCTATCAGAATTAGATGATATTATATATTATGTTTCTTTTGTATATTTACTTCCGATAAATTTCTAATATTAGAAATCGGAGGTATTGTGTTTGTTTTTGTAAAAAATAATAAATATTTTTTCTCCGATTTCAATTTTTTCCATATTTCTGGAAGTTTCATAACCTCCTGAGCAACTTTGGTTTTGTGAATGTCTGTCGGTCTTTTAACTAAAGGGCAGGGTTAATGCCTATAGCAATATCTTTCACACAACCTTATATGGTGCTGATGATGATAGTAGAAAAAAAAATATTCTGTATATTATTATGTTTTAGTAAATTGTATGATTTTATGGTTTGTACAGGGAAGTTATGGAAATCAACTTTACCCAGAACAACAGAAATCTGGTAACAAAAATAATCAAAATCGCCCCCCACCCAGTGCAGAGAGCGCAGTAGACTTTCAGGCGGACGCACTATTGCAGCAACAGAAGCAGAGGATAATGGTGAGGAGGGTGACGAGAAGGTATGTATATTGAGCAGAAATTGTAAAGCAGAATGTAGTATAAAACTCCTTAAAACACCACTTCGTGGATAAAAAAGGAAGAACTCAATAGAAAGGGTACAATTAGCTAAAATAAATGATATCAAATTGAGAACACATTTTCCATCTCTCTTTCTATTTTTCTGCACTCCTTTCTGAATTTATTACTTTTATGTTTATCTGAGCGCACGGCAATGCGCCAGGCCAAGTTCCAGCAAGCACGGCAGTGTATCTTTACACGAACCGATTCACCCGGTTTTTCACACCCTCATATCTTCGGTTCAATTGATGATAGAGATATGAAATTTGGAACAGAGATTGTCCTAATATCATGAAAAAGACATTGAAATTTTCAAGAGTCTATGCAAAAAACTTTCAGAGGAATGTAATTTTGAAATTTGCAATTTTGATACTGACTGACTGACAGATCATCAAAATTATGAGGCACTTCCCGACTACCTAGAAGGCTGAAATTTTGCATGATCGTAGGGTTTATTGCAAAAGTACAGGGAAAAATCAGAAAAATGGAACTTTCGCACTTATCATGCTGTTAACCGGTGTCGTTTTAGGGAGGAAGTATACTCGATTATTCATTATAAATTATGAGACACTTCCCTACTACCTAGGTTTTCCGTTGTCCTAGATCCTAGGAAGTCAAAAAAAGTCAACTCAATTTCTTTTTCGACGGAGAGTTCATGACTGCAATAAAAATTGCAATTTTTTAAATTAATGTTGAACTTTCTGCTGGCTGAAAGTACTTGAAATGCATGGGAACTATGTTTTCCGTTACCTTACACTCTGCCAAGCTGTCTCTTTCTTTGTATAGGCGTTCTTCACACCTCGGCCGAGGTGTTTGATAACCAATATACAGGGAATAGGGATGTCCACGAATTTATGATGCACTCAAATATCTCGAGGGCGGCTTGGATTTTGAGATGAACACGACGGTAATTTTCATGGGTTTTAGTGATGATTGCATTTGCATCGTCTATCTATACTTATAAAAGAGAGTTTCACTCACTGACTGACTGACTCACTCACTCACTGATTCATCACTGTTTCTCCGAACTGGTAAGTCCTAGGAACCTGAAATTTGGTAGGTAGCTTTGTCTTATAGTCTAGATGTGCAATTTTTAAGACAATTTTTCAATTTTTCGAAATTCCCACTACAACACCTGCCATTGGCGAAAAAGGATTTTTTTCTTTACGGCCAAACGGCCATGCCTCGGCCCGCAAAGCGGGCGACAGCCCGCTAGTTTATACATACAGGGTGTCCCACCAAACTTGGACACCTCAAATTACTCGGCCCCTGAAAGAGTTTTTGAAAAATAAAAAATCCTAGGGTACATGGTCTAATAATGCGGTTTCAGTCATGAAATTTTTTTTATACAGGGTGGTTCAAAAGTTAGAAATTGAGGTGTCAACTTTCGATTTTTAAATGGATCGACCTGAATTTTATTTGATAATTTTACTTCTAAATGGTTCCTGAATACTTTTTTAAACAAAAATTTTACATACAGGGTGGTTTTTTTTCGACCAATTTTTTTTCTAAATCTCGAATAACTCAAGTTTGTTTAATTTTTTAGATAACAAGAATAGAGAGTGTTTGTGTAATGAAAACACGCACTTTCAATTGGCATCAAATTTTTTTATACAGGGTGGTTCACAAGTGAAATAATGACTTGATTTTTTTTAAAACTGAGTTTTTTTAATTTTTTATTTGGGATTAATAATTCTTACCTAATTTTACACATTTTTTGTTAGTCATATCGAAAAACAAAACTAAATTGTTGTACAGGGTGAGACATAATTTTTTTGTGACACCCTGTATATGGGCAGTCAAAGAGACGTAAAATTAAATATAAAAACTAAATGTGCAAGAAAAAATTTGATTTTTAATGATATCAAAAAGTTATGGTGTTTTAACTAATATTGTCGCATGGACCACCCTGTAGATATTCTCTTAAACTATCATGTGGGTACTCGAGGTTGTATAAAATTCAACGAAGACTTCGAATCGTGGGGAAAAACAAGTAAAAAACACGAATTTTGAAGCCATTTTCAATTTGGTGTACACACTGAATGATTTTAAAACTAGAAATAAAAAGTAGGTAGGTGTAGACACAAAATTGAAAATGGCTTTTTGAATTCATTTTTTTCTTTCAGATTTGGACTCCTCGTTGAATTTTAGACAATTTCGACTACCCATATGATGTTTTAAGAAAATATCTACAGGGTGGTCCATGTGACAATATTAGTTAAAACACCATAACTTTTTTATACAATTAAAAATCGAAGTTTTTCTTACACATTTAGTTTTATATTTAATTTTACGTCTCTTTGACTGCCCATATACAGGGTGTCACAAAAAAATTATGTCTCACCCTGTACAACACTTTAGTTTTGTTTTTCAATATGATCAACAAAAAATGTGTAAAATTAGGTAAGAATTATTAATCCAAAATAAAAAATTAAAAAAACTCAGTTTTAAAAAAAATCAAGTCATTATTTCACTTGTGAACCACCCTGTATAAAAAAATTTGATGCCAATTGAAAGTGCGTGTTTTCATTACACAAACACTCTCTATTCTTGTTATCGAAAAAAATAAACAAACTTGAGTTATTCGAGATTTAGAAAAAAAATTGGTCGAAAAAAAACCACCCTGTATGTAAAATTTTTGTTTAAAAAAGTACTCAGGAACCATTTAGAAGTAAAATTATCAAATAAAATTTAGGTCGATCCATTTAAAAATCGAAAGTTGACACCTCAATTTCTGACTTTTGAACCACCCTGTATAAAAAAAATTTACTGACTGAAACCGCATAATTAGCACATGTACCCTAGATTTTTTTATTTTTCAAAAACTCTTTCAGGGGCCGAGTAATTTGAGGTGTCCAAGTTTGGTGGGACACCCTGTATATAAAAAAAATTGTGGTCAACAAAAAACACAAATACACACACGCGCGCGCGTGGGCAACTGGCTGAAGCTTTTTTTAGGCTCTGGGGATTATTATTATCTGCCCTAGTTGCAGGGTTTTCAGTGAAACCCTAACACTGCGACCTAATTAGATCTATTGTCACAACAGTCACAGTTCATTCTATTTGGTTTTAACGTCCTGATTGAGATAGATTGTCAGGACGGGGGCTTTACCCTCCATTCGCTCGGAATCGTACCAGCTACCAACATTTATCTCACCCAGCCTGGCTAGGGCCAGCTTCGCGTGTTTGGAAGGAACAGAAGTCTGCCCCAACTTTGGATCGAACTCGGGATCTCTAGACTACGGGCAGTAGTCTCAACCGTCACGTCACAGAGACTGGCTAGACTCTGAGGATACTAAAACGTGTTTTGTCAGTCAGACTGACCATTGAAAATTTAGGGTTTTAAATAAAATCTCTTGAAATTATGTTTCAATAGCTCGCTGTGCAAGTGTACACCTCTGACTCACAGTTCACAATTGTTCACCTCTGACTCACAGTTCACAATTATTCACCTCTGACTCACAGTTCACAATTGTTCACCTCTGACTCACAGTTCACAATTGTTCACCTCTGACTCACATTTCACAATTGTTCACCTCTGACTCACAGTTCACAATTGTTCACCTCTGACTCACAGTTCACAATTGTTCACCTCTGACTCACAGTTCACAATTGTTGACCTCTGACTCACAGTTCACAATTGTTCACCTCTGACTCACAGTTCACAATTGTTCACCTCTGACTCACAGTTCCCCGGACTCGGATGACACGTACGCTGAGGAGAGCGAGGACTGCTCGATGCGAGATGACCAATATCTTGTGTCGGACCGGGTGGAGGGAAAGTTCTACGGGTCAGTCCACGGCACGGGGCCCTCAGGGGGCGCCAGTTCCAACCCTCTCAACATTGGACCGAGCCTCGAGAAAATTCAGAGGAAGATTCATGTGAGTTTTTCTCCTTCGTGCAGAATTTTTCTGCACTAAAAGATTTTTTGCTATGAAGTAAAGCATTCGATAGCATATTCAACACAAGCATCTGACAAGCAATGGTTAGAGCAAATGTTACACCGATGACCCGATATAGATTTGATGATAATCTCTGATAATTTGATGATGATCATAATCTGAAACAAGTAAACAATATTGTAGTTCCAAGTTGTTTATACAGGTAAATGATTGTGTGTTTGCAGGCCGCCACCTACCTGTGTCCGGCCATATTCCCGTGGGTGGACACGGGCCCTCCCACCGAGGAGTCTGGCCTCCTGGTCATCAAGCTGGTGGGGCTGCTCTACGTGCTCATCATCCTGCTAGACCTCACCATGAAGCTGTTCCTGGGCTCCATGGGCTCCGTCACCCAGTGCATCGTGCTTGCCTTCGTCTTCGCCATCATCGGCATCACGCTGGTGATTTCGAGGAAGCCTCAGAACAAGTAAGCCATCTATACACCTTATATTTAGGTGATTTCGAGGAAGCCTCAGAACAAGTAAGCCATCTATACACCTTATATTTAGGTGATTTCGAGGAAGCCTCAGAACAAGTAAGCCATCTATACACCTTATATTTAGGTGATTTCGAGGAAGCCTCAGAACAAGTAAGCCATCTATACACCTTATATTTAGGTGATTTCGAGGAAGCCTCAGAACAAGTAAGCCATCTATACACCTTATATTTAGGTGATTTCGAGGAAGCCTCAGAACAAGTAAGCCATCTATACACCTTATATTTAGGTGATTTCGAGGAAGCCTCAGAACAAGTAAGCCATCTATACACCTTATATTTAGGTGATTTCGAGGAAGCCTCAGAACAAGTAAGCCATCTATACACCTTATCACGCTGGTGATTTCGAGGAAGCCTCAGAACAAGTAAGCCATCTATACACCTTATATTTAGGTGATTTCGAGGAAGCCTCAGAACAAGTAAGCCATCTATACACCTTATATTTAGGTGATTTCGAGGAAGCCTCAGAACAAGTAAGCCATCTATACACCTTATATTTAGGTGATTTCGAGGAAGCCTCAGAACAAGTAAGCCATCTATACACCTTATATTTAGGTGATTTCGAGGAAGCCTCAGAACAAGTAAGCCATCTATACACCTTATCACGCTGGTGATTTCGAGGAAGCCTCAGAACAAGTAAGCCATCTATACACCTTATCACGCTGGTGATTTCGAGGAAGCCTCAGAACAAGTAAGCCATCCATACACCTTATATTTAGGTGATTTCGAGGAAGCCTCAGAACAAGTAAGCCATCTATACACCTTATATTTAGGTGATTTCGAGGAAGCCTCAGAACAAGTAAGCCATCTATACACCTTATATTTAGGTGATTTCGAGGAAGCCTCAGAACAAGTAAGCCATCTATACACCTTATATTTAGGTGATTTCGAGGAAGCCTCAGAACAAGTAAGCCATCTATACACCTTATATTTAGGTGATTTCGAGGAAGCCTCAGAACAAGTAAGCCATCTATACACCTTATCACGCTGGTGATTTCGAGGAAGCCTCAGAACAAGTAAGCCATCTATACACCTTATATTTAGGTGATTTCGAGGAAGCCTCAGAACAAGTAAGCCATCTATACACCTTATATTTAGGTGATTTCGAGGAAGCCTCAGAACAAGTAAGCCATCTATACACCTTATATTTAGGTGATTTCGAGGAAGCCTCAGAACAAGTAAGCCATCTATACACCTTATATTTAGGTGATTTCGAGGAAGCCTCAGAACAAGTAAGCCATCTATACACCTTATATTTAGGTGATTTCGAGGAAGCCTCAGAACAAGTAAGCCATCTATACACCTTATATTTAGGTGATTTCGAGGAAGCCTCAGAACAAGTAAGCCATCTATACACCTTATATTTAGGTGATTTCGAGGAAGCCTCAGAACAAGTAAGCCATCTATACACCTTATATTTAGGTGATTTCGAGGAAGCCTCAGAACAAGTAAGCCATCTATACACCTTATATTTAGGTGATTTCGAGGAAGCCTCAGAACAAGTAAGCCATCTATACACCTTATATTTAGGTGATTTCGAGGAAGCCTCAGAACAAGTAAGCCATCTATACACCTTATATTTAGGTGATTTCGAGGAAGCCTCAGAACAAGTAAGCCATCTATACACCTTATATTTAGGTGATTTCGAGGAAGCCTCAGAACAAGTAAGCCATCTATACACCTTATATTTAGGTGATTTCGAGGAAGCCTCAGAACAAGTAAGCCATCTATACACCTTATATTTAGGTGATTTCGAGGAAGCCTCAGAACAAGTAAGCCATCTATACACCTTATCACGCTGGTGATTTCGAGGAAGCCTCAGAACAAGTAAGCCATCTATACACCTTATATTTAGGTGATTTCGAGGAAGCCTCAGAACAAGTAAGCCATCTATACACCTTATATTTAGGTGATTTCGAGGAAGCCTCAGAACAAGTAAGCCATCTATACACCTTATATTTAGGTGATTTCGAGGAAGCCTCAGAACAAGTAAGCCATCTATACACCTTATATTTAGGTGATTTCGAGGAAGCCTCCAGAACAAGTAAGCCATCTATACACCTTATATTTAGGTGATTTCGAGGAAGCCTCAGAACAAGTAAGCCATCTATACACCTTATATTTAGGTGATTTCGAGGAAGCCTCAGAACAAGTAAGCCATCTATACACCTTATCACGCTGGTGATTTCGAGGAAGCCTCAGAACAAGTAAGCCATCTATACACCTTATCACGCTGGTGATTTCGAGGAAGCCTCAGAACAAGTAAGCCATCTATACACCTTATATTTAGGTGATTTCGAGGAAGCCTCAGAACAAGTAAGCCATCTATACACCTTATCACGCTGGTGATTTCGAGGAAGCCTCAGAACAAGTAAGCCATCTATACACCTTATATTTAGGTGATTTCGAGGAAGCCTCAGAACAAGTAAGCCATCTATACACCTTATATTTAGGTGATTTCGAGGAAGCCTCAGAACAAGTAAGCCATCTATACACCTTATATTTAGGTGATTTCGAGGAAGCCTCAGAACAAGTAAGCCATCTATACACCTTATATTTAGGTGATTTCGAGGAAGCCTCAGAACAAGTAAGCCATCTATACACCTTATATTTAGGTGATTTCGAGGAAGCCTCAGAACAAGTAAGCCATCTATACACCTTATATTTAGGTGATTTCGAGGAAGCCTCAGAACAAGTAAGCCATCTATACACCTTATATTTAGGTGATTTCGAGGAAGCCTCAGAACAAGTAAGCCATCTATACACCTTATCACGCTGGTGATTTCGAGGAAGCCTCAGAACAAGTAAGCCATCTATACACCTTATATTTAGGTGATTTCGAGGAAGCCTCAGAACAAGTAAGCCATCTATACACCTTATCACGCTGGTGATTTCGAGGAAGCCTCAGAACAAGTAAGCCATCTATACACCTTATATTTAGGTGATTTCGAGGAAGCCTCAGAACAAGTAAGCCATCTATACACCTTATATTTAGGTGATTTCGAGGAAGCCTCAGAACAAGTAAGCCATCTATACACCTTATATTTAGGTGATTTCGAGGAAGCCTCAGAACAAGTAAGCCATCTATACACCTTATATTTAGGTGATTTCGAGGAAGCCTCAGAACAAGTAAGCCATCTATACACCTTATATTTAGGTGATTTCGAGGAAGCCTCAGAACAAGTAAGCCATCTATACACCTTATCACGCTGGTGATTTCGAGGAAGCCTCAGAACAAGTAAGCCATCTATACACCTTATATTTAGGTGATTTCGAGGAAGCCTCAGAACAAGTAAGCCATCTATACACCTTATATTTAGGTGATTTCGAGGAAGCCTCAGAACAAGTAAGCCATCTATACACCTTATATTTAGGTGATTTCGAGGAAGCCTCAGAACAAGTAAGCCATCTATACACCTTATATTTAGGTGATTTCGAGAAGCCTCAGAACAAGTAAGCCATCTATACACCTTATCACGTGGTGATTTCGAGGAAGCCTCAGAACAAGTAAGCCATCTATACACCTTATCACTTGGTGATTTCGAGGAAGCCTCAGAACAAGTAAGCCATCTATACACCTTATCACTGGTGATTTCGAGGAAGCCTCAGAACAAGTAAGCCATCTATACACCTTATACTAGGTGATTTCGAGGAAGCCTCAGAACAAGTAAGCCATCTATACACCTTATATTGGTGATTTCGAGGAAGCCTCAGAACAAGTAAGCCATCTATACACCTTATATTTAGGTGATTTCGAGGAAGCCTCAGAACAAGTAAGCCATCTATACACCTTATATTGGTGATTTCGAGGAGCCTCGAACAAGTAAGCCATCTATACACCTTATCACGCTGGTGATTTCGAGGAAGCCTCAGAACAAGTAAGCCATTATACACCTTATCAGTGGTGATTTCGAGGAAGCCTCAGAACAAGTAAGCCATCTATACACCTTATCACGTGGTGATTTCGAGGAAGCCTCAGAACAAGTAAGCCATTATACACCTTATCTGGTGATTTCGAGGAAGCTCAGAACAAGTAAGCATCTATACACCTTATATTTAGGTGATTTCGAGGAAGCCTCAGAACAAGTAAGCCATCTATACACTTATATTTAGGTGATTTCGAGGAAGCCTCAGAACAAGTAAGCCATCTATACACCTTATATTTAGGTGATTTCGAGGAAGCTCAGAACAAGTAAGCCATCTATACACCTTATATTTAGGTGATTTCGAGGAAGCCTCAGAACAAGTAAGCCATCTATACACCTTATATAGGTGATTTCGAGGAAGCCTCAGAACAAGTAAGCCATCTATACACCTTATATTTAGGTGATTTCGAGGAAGCCTCAGAACAAGTAAGCCATCTATACACCTTATATTTAGGTGATTTCGAGGAAGCCTCAGAACAAGTAAGCCATCTATACACCTTATCAGTGGTGATTTCGAGGAAGCCTCAGAACAAGTAAGCCTCTATACACCTTATATTTAGGTGATTTCGAGGAAGCCTCAGAACAAGTAAGCCATCTATACACCTTATCACGCTGGTGATTTCGAGGAAGCTCAGAACAAGTAAGCCATCTATACACTTATCAGTGGTGATTTCGAGGAAGCCTCAGAACAAGTAAGCCATCTATACACCTTATATTAGGTGATTTCGAGGAAGCCTCAGAACAAGTAAGCCATCTATACACCTTATATTTAGGTGATTTCGAGGAAGCCTCAGAACAAGTAAGCCATCTATACACCTTATATTTAGGTGATTTCGAGGAAGCCTCAGAACAAGTAAGCCATCTATACACCTTATATCTGGTGATTTCGAGGAAGCCTCAGAACAAGTAAGCCATCTATACACCTTATCAGCTGGTGATTTCGAGGAAGCCTCAGAACAAGTAAGCCATCTATACACCTTATATTTAGGTGATTTCGAGGAAGCCTCAGAACAAGTAAGCCATCTATACACCTTATATTTAGGTGATTTCGAGGAAGCCTCAGAACAAGTAAGCCATTATACACCTTATATTTAGGTGATTTCGAGGAAGCCTCAGAACAAGTAAGCCATCTATACACCTTATCACGTGGTGATTTCGAGGAAGCTCAGAACAAGTAAGCCATCTATACACCTTATCATGGTGATTTCGAGGAAGCCTCAGAACAAGTAAGCCATCTATACCCTTATCACCTGGTGATTTCGAGGAAGCCTCAGAACAAGTAAGCCATCTATACACCTTATCAGTGGTGATTTCGAGGAAGCCTCAGAACAAGTAAGCATCTATACACCTTATATTTAGGTGATTTCGAGGAAGCCTCAGAACAAGTAAGCCATCTATACACCTTATATTTAGGTGATTTCGAGGAAGCCTCAGAACAAGTAAGCCATCTATACACCTTATATTTAGGTGATTTCGAGGAAGCCTCAGAACAAGTAAGCCATCTATACACCTTATTAGGTGATTTCGAGGAAGCCTCAGAACAAGTAAGCCATCTATACACCTTATATTTGGTGATTTCGAGGAAGCTCAGAACAAGTAAGCCATCTATACACCTTATATTTAGGTGATTTCGAGGAAGCCTCAGAACAAGTAAGCATCTATACACTTATAGTGGTGATTTCGAGGAAGCCTCAGAAAAAGTAAGCCATCTATACACCTTATAGGTGATTTCGAGGAAGCCTCAGAACAAGTAAGCCATCTATACACCTTATATTTGGTGATTTCGAGGAAGCCTCAGAACAAGTAAGCCATCTATACACTTTATTTAGGTGATTCGAGGAAGCCTCAGAACAAGTAAGCCATCTATACACCTTATATTAGGTGATTTCGAGGAAGCCTCAGAACAAGTAAGCCATCTATACACCTTATATTTAGGTGATTTCGAGGAAGCCTCAGAACAAGTAAGCCATCTATACACCTTATATTTAGGTGATTTCGAGGAAGCTCAGAACAAGTAAGCCATCTATACACCTTATATTTAGGTGATTTCGAGGAAGCCTCAGAACAAGTAAGCCATCTATACACCTTATATTTAGGTGATTTCGAGGAAGCTCAGAACAAGTAAGCCATCTATACACCTTATATTTAGGTGATTTCGAGGAAGCCTCAGAACAAGTAAGCCATCTATACACCTTATATTTAGGTGATTTCGAGGAAGCCTCAGAACAAGTAAGCCATCTATACACTTATATTTAGGTGATTTCGAGGAAGCCTCAGAACAAGTAAGCCATCTATACACCTTATCACGCTGGTGATTTCGAGGAAGCCTCAGAACAAGTAAGCCATCTATACACCTTATAGCTGGTGATTTCGAGGAAGCTCAGAAAGTAAGCCATCTATACACCTTATATTTAGGTGATTTCGAGGAAGCCTCAGAACAAGTAAGCCATCTATACACCTTATACTGGTGATTTCGAGGAAGCCTCAGAACAAGTAAGCCATCTATACACCTTATATTTAGGTGATTTCGAGGAAGCCTCAGAACAAGTAAGCCATCTATACACCTTATATTTAGGTGATTTCGAGGAAGCCTCAGAACAAGTAAGCCATCTATAACCTTATATTTAGGTGATTTCGAGGAAGCCTCAGAACAAGTAAGCCATCTATACACCTTATATTTAGGTGATTTCGAGGAACCTCAGAACAATAAGCCATCTATACACCTTATATTTAGGTGATTTCGAGGAAGCCTCAGAACAAGTAAGCCATCTATACACCTTATATTTAGGTGATTTCGAGGAAGCTCAGAACAAGTAAGCCATCTATACACCTTATATTAGGTGATTTCTGAGGAAGCCTCAGAACAAGTAAGCCATCTATACACCTTATCAGCTGGTGATTTCGAGGAAGCCTCAGAACAAGTAAGCCATCTATACACCTTATCACGCTGGTGATTTCGAGGAAGCCTCAGAACAAGTAAGCCATCTATACACCTTATATTTAGGTGATTTCGAGGAAGCCTCAGAACAAGTAAGCCATCTATACACCTTATATTTAGGTGATTTCGAGGAAGCCTCAGAACAAGTAAGCCATCTATACACCTTATACTTTGGTGATTTCGAGGAAGCCTCAGAACAAGTAAGCCTCTATCACTTATTTAGGTATTTCGAGGAAGCTCAACAGTAAGCATCTATACCCTTAATTGGTGATTTCGAGGAAGCCTCAGAACAAGTAAGCCATCTATACACCTTATATTTAGGTGATTTCGAGGAAGCCTCAGAACAAGTAAGCCATCTATACACCTTATATTTAGGTGATTTCGAGGAAGCCTCAGAACAAGTAAGCCATCTATACACCTTATATCGTGGTGATTTCGAGGAAGCCTCAGAACAAGTAAGCCATCTATACACCTTATATTAGGTGATTTCGAGGAAGCCTCAGAACAAGTAAGCCATCTATACACCTTATATTTAGGTGATTTCGAGGAAGCCTCAGAACAAGTAAGCCATCTATACACCTTATATTTAGGTGATTTCGAGGAAGCCTCAGAACAAGTAAGCCATCTATACACCTTATCACGTGGTGATTTCGAGGAAGCCTCAGAACAAGTAAGCCATCTATACACCTTATCACGCTGGTGATTTCGAGGAAGCCTCAGAACAAGTAAGCCATCTATACACCTTATCACGCTGGTGATTTCGAGGAAGCCTCAGAACAAGTAAGCCATCTATACACCTTATATTTAGGTGATTTCGAGGAAGCCTCAGAACAAGTAAGCCATCTATACACCTTATATTTAGGTGATTTCGAGGAAGCCTCAGAACAAGTAAGCCATCTATACACCTTATATTTAGGTGATTTCGAGGAAGCCTCAGAACAAGTAAGCCATCTATACACCTTATATTTAGGTGATTTCGAGGAAGCCTCAGAACAAGTAACCATCTATACACCTTATATTTAGGTGATTTCGAGAAGCCTCAGAACAAGTAAGCCATCTATACACCTTATATTAGGTGATTTCGAGGAAGCCTCAGAACAAGTAAGCCATCTATACACCTTATCACGCTGGTGATTTCGAGGAAGCCTCAGAACAAGTAAGCCATCTATACACCTTATCACCTGGTGATTTCGAGGAAGCCTCAGAACAAGTAAGCCATCTATACACCTTATATTTAGGTGATTTCGAGGAAGCCTCAGAACAAGTAAGCCATCTATACACCTTATATTTAGGTGATTTCGAGGAAGCCTCAAACAAGTAAGCCATCTATACACCTTATATTTAGGTGATTTCGAGGAAGCCTCAGAACAAGTAAGCCATCTATACACCTTATCACGTGGTGATTTCGAGGAAGCCTCAAACAAGTAAGCCATCTATACACCTTATCACGCTGGTGATTTCGAGGAAGCCTCAGAACAAGTAACCATCTATACACCTTATATTTGGTGATTCGAGGAAGCTCAGAAAGTACCATCTATACACCTTATATTTAGGTGATTTCGAGGAAGCCTCAGAACAAGTAACCATCTATACCCGTATATTCGGAGTGATTCGAGAAGCCTCAAACAAGTAAGCCATCTAACACCTTATATCTAGCTGTATTTCGAGGAACCTCAGAACAAGTAAGCCATCTATACACCTTATACTGTATTCGAGGAAGCCTCAGAACAAGTAAGCCATCTAT
This sequence comes from Bactericera cockerelli, assembly GCA_024516035.1. Lineage (NCBI taxonomy): Eukaryota > Metazoa > Arthropoda > Insecta > Hemiptera > Triozidae > Bactericera > Bactericera cockerelli. The sequence goes on from CM044967.1 coordinate 21,537,643, forward strand.
ACACCTTATATTTAGGTGATTTCGAGGAAGCCTCAGAACAAGTAAGCCATCTATACACCTTATCACGCTGGTGATTTCGAGGAAGCCTCAGAACAAGTAAGCCATCTATACACCTTATCACGCTGGTGATTTCGAGGAAGCCTCAGAACAAGTAAGCCATCTATACACCTTATCACGCTGGTGATTTCGAGGAAGCCTCAGAACAAGTAAGCCATCTATACACCTTATATTTAGGTGATTTCGAGAAGCCTCAGAACAAGTAAGCCATCTATACACCTATATTTAGGTGATTTCGAGGAAGCCTCAGAACAAGTAACCATCTATACACCTTATATTTAGGTGATTTCGAGAAGCCTCAAACAAGTAAGCCATCTATACACCTTATAATTTAGTGATTTCGAGGAAGCCTCGAACAAGTAAGCCTCATACACCTTATATTTAGTGATTTCGAGGAACCTCAGAACAAGAAGCCATCTATACACCTTATATTTAGTATTTCGAGGAACCTCAGAACAAGTAAGCCATCTATACACCTTATATGGTGATTTCGAGGAAGCCTCAGAACAAGTAAGCCATCTATACACCTTATCACCTGGTGATTTCGAGGAAGCCTCAGAACAATACCACTATACACCTTATATGGTGATTTCGAGGAAGCCTCAAACAAGTAAGCCATCATACACCTTATATTTAGGTGATTCGAGGAAGCCTCAGAACAAGTAAGCCATCTATACACCATTATATTTAGTGATTTCGAGGAAGCCTCAGAACAAGTAAGCCATCTATCACCTTATATTTAGTATTTCGAGGAAGCCTCAAACAAGTAAGCCATCTATCAGCACCTTATATTTAGGTGATTTCGAGAAGCCTCAGAACAAGTAAGCCATCTATAACCTTATATTTAGGTGATTTCGAGGAAGCCTCAGAACAAGTAAGCATCTATACACCTATCACCTTAGGTGATTTCGAGGAAGCCTCAGAACAAGTAAGCCATCATACACCTTATATTTAGGTGATTTCGAGGAAGCCTCAGAACAAGTAAGCCATCTATACACCTTATATTTAGGTGATTTCGAGGAAGCCTCAGAACAAGTAAGCCATCTATACACCTTATCACCTGGTGATTTCGAGGAAGCCTCAGAACAAGTAAGCCATCTATACACCTTATATCGCTGGTATTTCGAGGAAGCCCAGAACAAGTAAGCCATCTATACACCTTATATTTGGGATTTCGAGGAAGCCACAAACAAGTAAGCCATCTATACACCTTATATTTAGGTGATTTCGAGAAGCCTCATACACTATAATTATTTAGGTATCGAAGCCTCAACATAATCTATACACCTTATATTAGGGATTTCGAGGAAGCCTCAGAACAAGTAAGCCATCTATACAAACCTTATCACGTGGTGATTTCGAGGAAGCCTCAGAACAAGTAAGCCATCTATACACCTTATCACGCTGGTGATTTCGAGGAAGCCTCAGAACAAGTAAGCCATCTATACACCTTATATTTAGTGATTTCGAGGAAGCCTCAGAACAAGTAAGCCATCTAACACCTTATATTTAGGTGATTTCGAGGAAGCCTCAGAACAAGTAAGCCATCTATACACCTTATATTTAGGTGATTTCGAGGAAGCCTCAGAACAAGTAAGCCATCTATACACCTTATATTTAGGTGATTTCGAGGAAGCCTCAGAACAAGTAAGCCATCTATACACCTTATATTAGGTGATTTCGAGGAAGCCTCAGAACAAGTAAGCCATCTATACACCTTATATTTCAGGTGATTTCGAGGAAGCCTCAGAACAAGTAAGCCATCTATACACCTTATCACGCTGGATTTCGAGGAAGCCTCAGAACAAGTAAGCCATCTATACACCTTATCACGCTGGTGATTTCGAGGAAGCCTCAGAACAAGTAAGCCATCTATACACCTTATATGGTGATTTCGAGGAAGCCTCAGAACAAGTAAGCCATCTATACACCTTATATCTGGTGATTTCGAGGAAGCCTCAGAACAAGTAAGCCATCTATACACCTTATATTTAGGTGATTTCGAGGAAGCCTCAGAACAAGTAAGCCATCTATACACCTTATATTTAGGTGATTTCGAGGAAGCCTCAGAACAAGTAAGCCATCTATACACCTTATATTTAGGTGATTTCGAGGAAGCCTCAGAACAAGTAAGCATCTATACACCTTATATTTAGGTGATTTCGAGGAAGCCTCAGAACAAGTAAGCCATCTATACACCTTATATTTAGGTGATTTCGAGGAAGCCTCAGAACAAGTAAGCCATCTATACACCTTATCACCTGGTGATTTCGAGGAAGCCTCAGAACAAGTAAGCCATCTATACACCTTATCACGCTGGTGATTTCGAGGAAGCCTCAGAACAAGTAAGCCATCTATACACCTTATACTTGGTGATTTCGAGGAAGCCTCAGAACAAGTAAGCCATCTATACACCTTATATTTAGGTGATTCGAGGAAGCTCAAACAATAACCATCTATACACCTTATATTTAGGTGATTCGAGGAAGCCTCAGAACAAGTAAGCCATCTATACACCTTATTTAGGTGATTTCGAGAAGCCTCAGAACAAGTAAGCCATCTATACACCTTAATTTAGGTGATTTCGAGAAGCCTCAGAACAAGTAAGCCATCTTACACCTTATCACCTGGTATTTCGAGGAAGCCTCAGAACAAGTAGCCATCTATACACCTTATCATCTGGTGATTTCGAGGAAGCCCAGAACAAGTAAGCCATCTATACACCTTTATTTAGAGGTGATTTCGAGGAAGCCTCAGAACAAGTAAGCCATCTATACACCTTATCAGCGTGATTTCGAGGAAGCCTCAGACAAGTAAGCCTCTATACACCTTATCACGCTAGTGATTTCGAGGAAGCCTCAAACAATAAGCCATCTATACACCTTATCAGACAGTGATTTCGAGAAGCCTCAGAACAAGTAAGCATCTATACACCTTAATTTAGGTGATTTCGAGAAGCCTCAGAACAAGTAAGCCATCTAGTACACCTTATATTTAGTGATTTCGAGGAAGCTCAGAACAGTAAGCCATCTATACACCTTATATTTAGGTGATTTCGAGAAGCTCAGAACAAGTAAGCCATCTATACACTCTATACTTTCACGTTGATTTCGAGGAAGCCTCAGAACAAGTAAGCCATCTATACACCTTATCACGCTGGTGATTTCGAGGAAGCCTCAGAACAAGTAAGCCATCTATACACCTTATCACGCTGGTGATTTCGAGGAAGCCTCAGAACAATAAGCCTCTATACCTTATATTTAGGTGATTTCGAGGAAGCCTCAGAACAATGGTAAGCCATCTAGTACACCTATATTTAGGTGATTCTCGAGAAGCCTCAGAACAAGGGAAGCCATCTAAACACCTTAATTTAGTGATTTCGAGGAAGCCTCAGAACAAGTAAGCCTTAATACACCTTATATTTAGGTGATTTCGAGGAGCCTCAGAACAAGTAAGCCATCTATACACCTTAATATTAGTGATTTCGAGGAAGCCTCAGACAAGTAAGCCACTATACACCTTAATTTATGATTTCGAGGAAGCCTCAGAACAGTAAGCCATCTATACACCTTATATTTAGTGATTTCGAGGATTCCTCAGAACAAGTAAGCCATCTATACACCTTATATTTAGGTGATTTCGAGGAAGCCTCAGAACAAGTAAGCCATCTATACACCTTATATTTGGTGATTTCGAGGAAGCCTCAGAACAAGTAAGCCATCTATACACCTTATATTTAGGTGATTTCGAGGAAGCCTCAGAACAAGTAAGCCATCTATACACCTTATATTTAGGTGATTTCGAGGAAGCCTCAGAACAAGTAAGCCATCTATACACACTTATATTTAGGTGATTTCGAGGAAGCCTCAGAACAAGTAAGCCATCTATACACCTTATCACCTTGGTGATTTCGAGGAAGCCTCAGAACAAGTAAGCCATCTATACACCTTATCACGCTGGTGATTTCGAGGAAGCCTCAGAACAAGTAAGCCATCTATACACCTTATCACGCTGGTGATTTCGAGGAAGCCTCAGAACAAGTAAGCCATCTATACACCTTATCACGCTGGTGATTTCGAGGAAGCCTCAGAACAAGTAAGCCATCTATACACCTTATATTTAGGTGATTTCGAGGAAGCCTCAGAACAAGTAAGCCATCTATACACCTTATCACGCTGGTGATTTCGAGGAAGCCTCAGAACAAGTAAGCCATCTATACACCTTATATTTAGGTGATTTCGAGGAAGCCTCAGAACAAGTAAGCCATCTATACACCTTATATTTAGGTGATTTCGAGGAAGCCTCAGAACAAGTAAGCCATCTATACACCTTATATTTAGGTGATTTCGAGGAAGCCTCAGAACAAGTAAGCCATCTATACACCTTATATTTAGGTGATTTCGAGGAAGCCTCAGAACAAGTAAGCCATCTATACACCTTATCACGCTGGTGATTTCGAGGAAGCCTCAGAACAAGTAAGCCATCTATACACCTTATATTTAGGTGATTTCGAGGAAGCCTCAGAACAAGTAAGCCATCTATACACCTTATATTTAGGTGATTTCGAGGAAGCCTCAGAACAAGTAAGCCATCTATACACCTTATATTTAGGTGATTTCGAGGAAGCCTCAGAACAAGTAAGCCATCTATACACCTTATCACGCTGGTGATTTCGAGGAAGCCTCAGAACAAGTAAGCCATCTATACACCTTATCACGCTGGTGATTTCGAGGAAGCCTCAGAACAAGTAAGCCATCTATACACCTTATCACGCTGGTGATTTCGAGGAAGCCTCAGAACAAGTAAGCCATCTATACACCTTATCACGCTGGTGATTTCGAGGAAGCCTCAGAACAAGTAAGCCATCTATACACCTTATCACGCTGGTGATTTCGAGGAAGCCTCAGAACAAGTAAGCCATCTATACACCTTATCACGCTGGTGATTTCGAGGAAGCCTCAGAACAAGTAAGCCATCTATACACCTTATCACGCTGGTGATTTCGAGGAAGCCTCAGAACAAGTAAGCCATCTATACACCTTATATTTAGGTGATTTCGAGGAAGCCTCAGAACAAGTAAGCCATCTATACACCTTATATTTAGGTGATTTCGAGGAAGCCTCAGAACAAGTAAGCCATCTATACACCTTATATTTAGGTGATTTCGAGGAAGCCTCAGAACAAGTAAGCCATCTATACACCTTATATTTAGGTGATTTCGAGGAAGCCTCAGAACAAGTAAGCCATCTATACACCTTATATTTAGGTGATTTCGAGGAAGCCTCAGAACAAGTAAGCCATCTATACACCTTATATTTAGGTGATTTCGAGGAAGCCTCAGAACAAGTAAGCCATCTATACACCTTATCACGCTGGTGATTTCGAGGAAGCCTCAGAACAAGTAAGCCATCTATACACCTTATCACGCTGGTGATTTCGAGGAAGCCTCAGAACAAGTAAGCCATCTATACACCTTATATTTAGGTGATTTCGAGGAAGCCTCAGAACAAGTAAGCCATCTATACACCTTATATTTAGGTGATTTCGAGGAAGCCTCAGAACAAGTAAGCCATCTATACACCTTATATTTAGGTGATTTCGAGGAAGCCTCAGAACAAGTAAGCCATCTATACACCTTATATTTAGGTGATTTCGAGGAAGCCTCAGAACAAGTAAGCCATCTATACACCTTATATTTAGGTGATTTCGAGGAAGCCTCAGAACAAGTAAGCCATCTATACACCTTATATTTAGGTGATTTCGAGGAAGCCTCAGAACAAGTAAGCCATCTATACACCTTATATTTAGGTGATTTCGAGGAAGCCTCAGAACAAGTAAGCCATCTATACACCTTATATTTAGGTGATTTCGAGGAAGCCTCAGAACAAGTAAGCCATCTATACACCTTATATTTAGGTGATTTCGAGGAAGCCTCAGAACAAGTAAGCCATCTATACACCTTATATTTAGGTGATTTCGAGGAAGCCTCAGAACAAGTAAGCCATCTATATACCTTATATTTAGGTGATTTCGAGGAAGCCTCAGAACAAGTAAGCCATCTATACACCTTATATTTAGGTGATTTCGAGGAAGCCTCAGAACAAGTAAGCCATCTATACACCTTATATTTAGGTGATTTCGAGGAAGCCTCAGAACAAGTAAGCCATCTATACACCTTATATTTAGGTGATTTCGAGGAAGCCTCAGAACAAGTAAGCCTTATATTTAGTTCTTGAATGGAACGGAAAATCCCTATGAACCAGTTTTCTTAAAATTAATGTAAAGACGAAACTGAGCTTCAATAAAATACATATAAATGCCAACTTTTCCAAAGCAAAATCACCCAAAAGTCCTGAAGAAAAGAAGGTGAATTTCTATTTTTATTATTGAATGGACACCCTAAATTGACCTCTAGACTATGTGGTTTTAGTATTGACATTCATTTTTGTTTCACCCTGTAGGTATGTGTGTTGCTTTTTAGTCCAAGTATTATTTTATCTTATGTTTAAAATTTATTTATTTTAGAAACATCCTCATGTTCAAAACCCCGTATGTGCCATTTGTTCCGGTCATCGCAATCACTGTGAATATTTACCTCATCCTTAAACTCCATTATCTCACGTTGATTCGGTTCACAATCTGGATGACATTAGGTGAGTGTTGTTTCTACTTTGAAAACAGCTGAGAGTTTTCCTACTACATGTAAATTACACTTCGCAGTATACTCCCCATATCTTTCACGTCATATATTACATCATATTTTTCAGTCAGTGGTTTGAATTTAATAAAGTTTGGATAAAAAATATTCATAAGTTTATAACTTATAGAGATCCATGGGTCTATTTCCAATTACAATGCATTGAATTTTATTAACATAGCAATAGCCCCGCCCTTTATTTAGGACATATGTATATATTTTGTGTATTTTTTCCTGTTTATATTAATATTGTCAATTTTGTATTTTAATTTTTACCATTATTGGTTTGAATACATGTTCTTCTAATAAAGAGTTTAATAATAATAATACCATAAATTTTACTAATATAGACCTGCATTTGTAGAAAAAATGTGTGATTCTTTATCATTTTCTTTTACTTGTTCAATAATCTGATCTTATACTTACCTAATAATAAACCCCGAAGCGACTGTCCCTGTAAAAGGGTTAGTCGCACAAGATAAATAGGACTTTTGAGTCCTATTTATCTTGTATAATGTATTATTTTTTTGTCTCTCAATGACAATTATGTCGAATAAATAAATTTTTGCGGAGTCTTGATCCTCGATAAAAGCAAAATCTTGTAGATACAAGATGTAGACTGACATTTGCAATATTGTTAAGTCGACGATTTCTAATATTGTCCACAGGTTTCATCATGTACTTCTACTATGGCATCAAGCACAGTACGTTAGAGGAAGGTTCTGCCAATATAGAGCTAGAAGCGACAAAAGTGATCACCCAAGTAAGCAAACCAAAAAAGGTTTCAAAAAAAGAAAACTTTGAGCAGTACGACATGTCCGAGTACGATAATCCGGCGCCGACGTCAGCAGCGGCGGCTACCTCTTCCAGTGAACCGCCAGCCTACGCTAAAGATCTGTTTGTTCCTCCATCTGCCTTCCCCACGTGGGACGACTAGAGGACTCTACGTATTATCTTTTTCTTGTTTCTGTAATATTTACCTCTTCTTTACTTTTTAAAATTATTAAAGTATTCACAGAGAGCCTCACAGGGGCTCTTAGGATAAGGATTTAAAGAGCCACAACAAATAATAGTTGAGTTTTAGTTCTCTCCAACGGTTAAATTTTGTCCAAGTTATTTCACTATAGTGTAACTTTTATTTCAACAGTAATTTTATTATTATCTGAATCATGAATGCAGTAGTTATTTTTTTTTATCGTATAATCGGGTTTAAACTGAGCCCTGTTACGAATAATATACATTTATAACACATAAATTCCAGTAATGTCTGATGAACTTTTAAGCGTATAAAGCTGATAAATTTACATTTGATTGTAGATTTTTGAAAACACAGACAAAAACAAAATTGTATGTTTACATTTTATGACATTATTTTCAAAGATTTTTTTTTCTTTCTTTTTTCGGTAAGAAAGTCTTTGCTCAGAAAATGGCAAGTTTTAGGAAAATTTGTGCAATATAAAGAAAAGAATAAATTATAAAAAGACTTTCATCTAACACCCTCCTAGGAGAAATGACCAATTAAGTACCTAGAAGCGTGACTCAAAGTCTCGAAACTACTGACCGTGTAAGGGGGTCTTGTTTTGATTGAAATAATCAATAGCACGAATAATATCAATTTACACATTTTGATGAATTTTCATAAAACTTTCCAGTTACTTTCAATATTTTCTCGCACGAAAGTGTGATGTTTCATTTTGAAAATAACTTACATCACCACTTGCTTCAACTTCAGCCTGAAAACTGATACCGAAACAACACTTTGGAAATGATGTGATTTATTGAAATGGACCGCAATTTTGTCCGTTGTCTTTTAAAATTGACATAAACAATCTATCATCCACCAAAAAAATGTTTTGACTCAAAAACTTAGGCAATCAAAGTCGGGCTTTTAAAAAAGTGCGTTTTCTCACTTACTCGTACCATGTATCAACTATAAATTTATCTGTTCCAACTACTGCCCACTTCTCATGGTCCTGCACTTTCTCTTTATTTTCTTGATACGTTCTACCTTTACTCATATCACTTATCATACCTAATTTTACTCAATCTCAAATTCTCTTGGTCTTGTCAAACAAGATAATTATGGAGTAATTTTACTCCATAGGGAAAATAAAATATTGGAGATTTGAAATTTGACAGCATTATTTTTGAAGGGTCCTTAGTGGGTTAGGGAAAGGTAAAATGTTTGGTAAAGTTAAAGGTAAAAGGAATGATAAAATTTTATTTTTTATCTCTTGCTTTTTTACCTTTTCCCATTGGAGTGATTGTTCTTATTTTAAAAAATGAAAGAAAAAAAAAACGAAAAAAAAAGAGACAATATCAATGGACCAGTAGAGAGCATTAAAACTCAACTAATATTTAGGTCAGTACGAGACATAGTAAAAAATACCTTAATTTTCTTCTGTGATATGCCCTAACTAAATTACATATCAGATACCTAGAAAAGCGGGAGGATATTTGACATTCAAGCCAAGTGCAAGTCCACAAGCTACCCAAAAGTATGAGTAGGTAATAATAATTAAATAACAATAACCAAAGTAACTTTTGGGAGGCATGGAAATGCATCATCAAAATAAAAACACTTGCTTCACAAGAGTATAAGGATGTTCTGATGGACTATAGACCAGCCAATTGTCTAAATTCTAAATGATTGCCAAAAGTATCTGACTAGTCATTTTAGGAAGCCAATATATTTAAAAGCAATACTTGATTTTGTATCAACAGGTAACAGTCTAATTAAAAACAAACTAATCATTTTATAATAGGTAGGTAACTACTTATAATTTAAATGATGTAGGCGGTAGTTTTGTCAAGAATTGGAACTTTTGTGCAGAGAAGGAAAATTTCATCAACAATTTCAAGAGCCTTAATGCAAACGGGTTTAAAATATTATTATCTAATCTTGTACTACAGTTTTTTTATAATCTGGCTCAACAAGTTTATAATAATAACTGTTGATCATACAGACAGGGTTGTCCAACGTGTTTATCGAAACTAGCAGCTATCCTGCTGAAATTGGGATCCATCTAGGTACATGAGAATAATAATATTCTTAGGACTAATTCATTTTTTCTACGGTTTGTTTGTTTTTTACGCTTGTAGCTAAGTGCGAGTCAATAACTCTGATACAAATCAACAGTCGCCACTGCGCAGGTTGGACATCCCTCCTCTAGGTACTGGCAAAGATTCACTGACGTCTCAAAGATGTGTTTAACAGTAAATAAATGTGGGGCAATGCTATTTAACAGTTAAATTTACCATAATCTCTATTTTTTCATTTGTCTACTTTGAGATCTGTAGTGTCAGTACAGCAACCCTTGCCCTTGATCAAAGGAGCAACGTCCATGAATGAATTCAACGCTCAACGATCAAAGTCAATGAATAGTACGAGTATTTAGAAATCATAGCGTTGTCTGATACAACCCGATGATTTCGGAAAACTGTATTACGTCACTATAAATTAACTAATCTAGTCACTAAAATACTTATGTTGCTAAAGCTGTTGAACTTTTTTCAAGATTAACCAAAAACCATGCATGTATATTGGAAACGCGGAAACATCATTTCAGACGAACGTATTTTACACGGAAGTAAAATTAATAAAAATATTGAGATCATTGAGAAGTAGGGAAAATGCTCTTCTATTACAAACTTGAAGAAAATCAGATAAGACAATTCTGAAAAACATTTATATTTTCGTACTCCTATGTATGAAAAAAATATCAAAATAATTATAAAATAATACCGCCAGATGTAGGTCGGTATACAATTTATATTAGGTCCATAATTGGCAACGTATTTTTTTGTTTTTGGTATAGAAGCTTTTAATACCTACTATTCAGTCATCCTCTTGACGAATGAGACAGTGTATTTTTTATGATTATCTGTACAACTAGCAAAAAGGAATTTTATATAGTAATTTCTTTTCGATCAATATGTATAAGTAAAAAAATAATCAAACGATGGATTTAAATAAGAAAGATCAAAGGAAAAAGGTTCTGAATATACAGGGTGATTCAGAAAAGTACCGTCAAACGTTAACCACATATTCTATGGGCTAGTTAAGGAGGGGTCAACTCTATAAAAGAAAGTGCGCAAATGCCTCCTAACGGAGGTACACGCCCCTTAAGTTGTTTTTAAACAATCGAAATTTTCATTTTACGGCTTACCTATTTGGGATATCGCAATGTGGTAAAAAAATCACTCTCAATACTAGATAGCACCTTTCTTTTGGCACAAAATTTAACACCATTCCAATGTCAGGGGCGGTCTCAGGAGGGTCAGATGGTAGAAAAAAGGTTCTAACTTTTTAGTCGTTGCTTGTAATTGAATTTAGTTTTCACCCTATTAAAACGTCTGTCATTGTATACAAAAATGTTCTGAATAATTTTTTTCTCAAACCAACACAAACGCTTGAAAATTGAAATTGAAGGGCTTAAGCCGAAATAAGATTTACAGCAAATGTTCCACATGGGCTCCTCTGGCTTCAATGCAGACCTCCATACGCCTTCGAAAAGATTGAAGAACACGTTCAAATATTCCAGGTGTATTTCTTTGTTAAATAATGAATTGGCTGAAAATTCTTGTTCTAAAATTGTATGCTAGTTGCATAGGTTTCAAAACTTAATGCGGTTTTAAAATCTTCAATTTCAATTTTCAAGCGTTTGTGTTGGTTTGAGAAAAAAATTATTCAGAACATTTTTGTAGACAATGACAGACGTTTTAATAGGGTGAAAACTAAATTCAATTACAAGCAACGACTAAAAAGTTAGAACCTTTTTTCTACCATCTGACCCTCCTGAGACCGCCCCTGATATTGGAATGGTGTTAAATTTTGTGCCAAAAGAAAGGTGCTATCTAGTATTGAGAGTGATTTTTTTTACCACATTGCGATATCCCAAATAGGTAAGCCGTAAAATGAAAATTTCGATTGTTTAAAAAACACCTTAAGGGGCGTGTACCTCCGTTAGGAGGCATTTGCGCACTTTCTTTTATAGAGTTGACCCCTCCTTAACTAGCCCATAGAATATGTGGTTAACGTTTGACGGTACTTTTCTGAATCACCCTGTATATTTTTTGTTTAAAGAAATAATTATTGAACTTATTACGCCTTCAAACAAACAAAGACGCATTGTGCAATCAATTTCGATTTTTCAACAGAAATAATAAAAATCCTTGCGTGATGCGTTCTACAATTTTTTAAGGCGCAAGAAGTCATATAGTTATTGTCCCTGTCCTTCCGACAAAAACAAAATTAGCCAGCGTCGATGGTGCCTTGAATGCACCGGTTCTCGTAGTATCACCGAAGTTAAGCAACGTCCAGCGAGGTGAAGATTTTGTGATGCTGGCATTCCGGCACAACCCTGTGAGTTTCCTGCGAATGGAGGGTAACACCCCCGTCGTGATATGACCATGCAATTGAAAGCGGCGTTAAAGCAAAATTAAAAATGATAATAATAATAATAACAACAAAAATACACTGACAGTTCTGGACAAAATATTTCCCTATGTATAGTTTACACTGTACAGAGTGTACCTGTACAGTGTATACAATTTTTTTAAATCGAATTTCCATTATCGCTATATTCTAAGATATTTAACTAAATCACCTAGCGCTATGAGTACACGGTCTCCGTGATTCGAGATATTCTGGCGGCCGGATGGACATTTCAGGCGAGAGTAAAAGGTTCCGGGGGAAATTGCTTTACAGACGAAATAGTAACAACCAGCCAATCGTAGCGCTACGCGGTAACACTCGATTGCAGCGCAGGCATCCTACCTAGCAGAAGAAGACTTTGACCCGGTTCTGACTCGACATGAGTTAATTTACTCCAGCTGTACCTTTACCAGCTGTACAGTGTATTCATAATGTATTTACATAACTTTGGATAGTATAATTGTATACGAGTATAGGTACCTATCGTAACCACTCACTGAAAATTTAATTTTCAATACCCCCCAGAATTTCAGGCTAGAACCACCTATTATTCCCCTGGGTACCACATGGGTAAGGTTAACCACCTCTCTAGCCTACAGGGTGATGTAGAGGTGGTCATGTTATGTACTAACTAAAATCTACTTTAGAGTTGCCTACCTATTTCCTTGGGCGGCCTAGCTAATAGCCCTCTTGGGCAGCCCAGCTCAAAACTGTTAGCCATGAAATCTTCACCACATTTTATTAACACTAATCTGAGTCAAAGACTTTTGATTATTTATCAATGAATTTGTAAAGGTATTAGTTGATCTTTTAAGCAGGACACAATCTATGTTAATCAAGCAAGTAAGAACACATCAAAAGTATTTAAACGCATTCGAAAATATTCTAATTAAAACGAGTACAGCGTTTACTGTTTAGTATTTCTCATAAAATTCAAGTATAACCCTTCACAGTATGGTGGGTTTTTTAATCCCTATCAGTGTTACCATGATATTATTGATAAAGTTTTGATAAAATTTTAACGAGTTTTTTTGTATTTCTTAGTGGACGGAAAATGGAAAACAGTTGCGTACACTCATGGAAAATCCTATCAGTGCAGCAAAGCTTAAAATTGCCCCGACCCAGGACTAATAATTTCTTCTTTTTTTTTCATTGTTATTTCAAGTTTCCGAGTCCTTCATAACAATCTTTTACTTGCGTGAATTTTTCTAATTTTTTCACACTTTGTTGAAACCGCACTAATGCGATTTAGAAGCAAAAAATAGTTAAAGATTTTATCTCTCTCACTCTCTCTTGCTCTCTCTCTCTCTCTCTCTCTCTCCTCTCTCTCTCTCTCTCTCTCTCTCTCTCTCTCTCTATCGCTTCACTCTTTATTAATGAGGTAAAAAGGGAAAGTCTAAAAAATAAATAAGAAAGAAGATAATGTCACACTGAGGCCTGTCAAGGTACCTACTAGTATCTTGACAGGCCAATTTAGAATATCATGAGAAATAAGATGAAAAATCCAAAAAAAAAAAAAATTCATTTAATATAAGTCATAATTTTTCATCACATATAATTACAGATATTCCTATCTATAACCATGGAGATTATCCATCTTAATTATAATTATTTATGTGCTGGTAGTAAAGTGGTTAACGCGCTAGCCTGGTAGTCCAGGTAGTGTAGGGATCCGTTGGTTCGAATCCCACACAGTGCATGAATTTTTTCTCATTAATTTGAGTTTGTGACCACATAATAATAAGACTCTGAGGGTTAGGTGGTAGAAAATGCTTTGAGCATTACCCTCGCCTAGTTGGTTGCCTTTCACTAAAAGTGTTATTATTATTTAAATAAGTTTGTTTTTGCCATCTTAGATGTGAATTATTAAAAACACTTCATATAATTCCAAGATTCACCTTTTCCCGACTTGAGTTTTAGACATTTTCAAGGGATTCCTTCGAAAATTTCGGAAAAAAGTGAGTACTTTTTGCATCTTAAAATTATACATATAAAGTGTATTTAATAATCAATAATTTTTATTTTATTAGTTTTTAACTGTTCATTTTAGACACTTCTAATTCATTTATTTTTTCCGAAAGGAACTCGCCCTAATATGTAGGTAGATTCCTGCTATGTTTAAAAATGAGACTTCATTATTCAATCAAGTGAGAAGTAGGTTCGTTAGTCCTTATTCATCAATCTACAACCAAAAGGACCAAAACTATAAATGGAGTGGATTGCCAACCCTACTCCTTATTTATCAATCTACAACCAAAAGTGCCAAAACTATAAATGGAGCGGATTGCCAACCCTACTCCTTATTCATCAATCTACATGCATGAATCTACACGAATCTAAAAAACTAACAAGGACATTTTTGGTTTTTGCTATCTCATCACACTGCTGATGAATTTCAGTTTTCTGCACTGACTTCTCAAAAACTCTTTTACTAGTGTAAAATCAAAAGAAATCAAATAAGTAATATTTTGGGATATTTAAATTTTAGAATATAGATTAGGTAGTTATTAGCTTTGATGAAGACCTCTTTCTCGTGGCAATATTTACCTAAATTTTATGTTAAATATCTTCAAACATGAATAGAATTTTTTCTCGCTTGAAATATTCACATTTTGGAATTCAAACAAAAGGAAATAATATATAAACGCTGTTTTGCTCATCTCACAGAACCGAAGAAAGAAAATGTAAAAGTAATTCCCATTTGAACATACCTACCCACATCGTTATCGGAAGATGTTGAAGAAATTCTTTTGTTTTTCTGCCTCATTATTAATGTTTTTTCTTCTTCTTTTGGCATGGTATGGAAATTTTTGTTCGTTACAGTTTCTTCTTCTTGCTATCATCAATATCAATGCATTACCAACGCTGATGCTGGCTTGAGATCAAAATAATGTGTTACCACACCCCAGGTGTATGATAGACCTAA
This sequence comes from Bactericera cockerelli, assembly GCA_024516035.1. Classification (NCBI taxonomy): domain Eukaryota; kingdom Metazoa; phylum Arthropoda; class Insecta; order Hemiptera; family Triozidae; genus Bactericera; species Bactericera cockerelli. The sequence goes on from CM044967.1 coordinate 21,552,760, forward strand.
GAGTTACTTACTCTACCCGAATTGTACTTGTTGGTATTCTTACCTTTACACCATCAGTTTTTCGCATCATTGGTCGGGTATGTTTGATGAAATTCTCAGAGAATGAGAGGAATGATTATTTGAAAGGGTTGCTGTCCTGGATACCAGCACCGGTACTCGAGAACCAAATGTACAAAACTTTGAGCTGCAAGGCCTACAATACTTAGTTTATATTTGAAACTAGTAGCAAAGACCATATATTATGCAGTTTCTGCCTAAAATTCTAGGTGGGGGCTTGGATGTTGAATTTTCCGCACTATACGAGGTGTGTAAATAAAGTGATGAGACTGATGCTATAACTCCTGACCTGTTCATTTTGCACTTTGAAATTTTCAAGTATTCAAGGTCCATGTGTAATGAACGTTCAATTTGGAAGTTGTAGGTGCATTATATCAACTTTTGTGAATATTTTCCGAGAACTTGTTTTTACAGTGCGTCACGAAAATACTCAGTAATAATGTAGAGCAAAGATGTGCGATTCAGTTTCGTGTGAAACTTCGGTACAGTGCGAGTGAGACATTTGTAAAAAAATCACCAAGCTTGTGGGGAGAGTTCCTTATCAAGAGCACGGGTTTTTAGATAGTTCAGGGCGTTTTTAGAGGGTCGGGAGTTGATTGAAGGTGAACGCCGCAGAGGAAGACCTCCAACTTCGAAGTCTGATCAAAACATTGAAAAAGTTCGGGCTCTTGTGCGTTCTGATCGACGTTTAACAGTCAGAATGATTGGAAATAAATTGGGATTGAATCACACACAACTGTTCATCAAATTATAACTGAAAATCTGGAGATGAGAAAGGTGTGTGCGAAAATGGTCCCCAAAAACCTAGTCACACAGCCATGACAATTAATGAGTGTTTGGCTAATAAAAACATCCCTGTGCCTGTGGCCCGGCAACCACTTTATTCCCCTGATCTGAGTCCTTGTTACTTCTTCCTATTTCCCGGGCTTAAAAATTAACTCAAAAGACTACATTTTGGTACTCTTGAAAACATTCAATTCACCGTGACCGACAAACTAAAGGTCATTCAGCAATCTTTGTTCCAGCACTGCTACGAATAATGGTAAAACTGTCACCAGCGTTGTAGCAACGCCCAAGGAAACTACTTCGAGGGAGATCATATAGAAATCTAGATATACAGGGTGATCGAAACCACCCAGCCACTATCTTTTTCTCGCGAACGGTTTGAGTTAGGATCTTGAAACAAAAAATTGGTCCCCAATATATGAAGTCTGAAGTTTAATGGGAAAATATTTTGAACCTCCGCCCACCACCCCTAAGGGCGTTTTCAGAGGGGCACATGTCCGTTTCTCCCGAATTTTAAATAGAATGCATATTTTTTTATTTTACATTCAAAACATGCAAAGTAAGTTAGTAACACTAAAAAAAAAAAATAAAAAAAAATACTAAATAAGGCATTAGCCAATGAGACACAAGTCTGTTTTTTAGTTGAGCGCCTGGTAAGTAGGAGGATGTCCCTTGAAATCTCTGTCATGACATGTATCCTTGATTCAATGTATTTTACGTTAGCAGACTTTCAAAATCTTTCACCGATTTTCTTGAAAATTGTTTAGTAACAGGTTCAAAATGTATAGAGCTACTTGATCCTAACAATCCCTCGAAATATTTTTTTGTCGATCTGGCTTTTTCCTTATCTTTTGAGAGGCAAGACTGTTCAAAATTAAAACCACGTGCTATGGCTGTGAGGAAAGTGCAACGTCCACATTATTTCCTTCCAATATAAGATCTTTGACATTTTTTCCTTCAATTCCTCCGGAAATAAGATACCTACTTAATCTAATAAAAGTATTTACCATTTAAAATAATAAAAAACTGATATGAGTGGCAAAGGCAGCCCCCGCGCCTATTAGGGACACGTGTCGAGTATAAGCTACTTGCTGCAATGCTGATAAATTGTCTTGTCAAATTGTTTCAATTACTGCGGTTTGCGGGGAGGGAAATAAATCTGGAGAGTAAGAGAGCTTCTGAGCTGCTTCAGATGGATCGACAAGATTGGCGAACAATTTATAGTTGCTTTCAAACTCTTTTTTCTTTCAATTCAATTGTGGAGAAAAAAAAAACTTTTGTGAGGGTTGGTTGTTTAAGTCAGTTTAAAAATTGAATACATTATTAAGAGCACGTTCAAACGCCTCTGGCGTGTTTTCATTACGAGCTTTTTGTTTTCATATTACAATGAATTGATAGGAGTTTCCTAAATTCTTAAATATTTTTTAAGGTTCCCTCTGGAACGAAAAAGGCTCCGTGAGTAAATTAGAATATTAGAAATGTCCATGTTTTTGGATATTTATGTATAGGTAATTAAGACTAATAGTTAGAATAGGTACTCCTTGATTAAGGCAAACAACTTAAATAAATAAAAATATCGTTTTATTCATACTGCCTGATTAGCACTATTAGGTATTACGTGGTAAAAAGCCCAAATGGGAGGACAATTTGCTATGTCCCGTGTTGGTTTCGAACTCGCGACCTCTGGATTCACAGAGTGCCGCCTTTACCACTGAGTTACCGGGACTGTCGAGTTTAAATTAATAAGAATAATAATAAAAAGCTGAGTATAGCCCTATTAAAATAAGTCCCCGAAATTCAGTAGAGTTATTTTAAAAGCCAAAATATGAAATAGGATTAAAGGTAAGATAGTCATGATCTGACCATCCAGAAAAAAAATATGTACCAAATCTAACGCAATTGTTCGACAGAATAAAGTGTGAACTTTAAGTGATTCCTATACCGCGAAATTATACTCATAATATCATGATTCCATGGAAGGAGCTGACTCCAGAAGAAGAATCGTTTCTTCAAAATTATACTCATAATAAATATCATGATTCCATGCAAGGAGCTGACTCCAGAAGAAGAATCGTTTCTTCAAAATTATACTCATAATAAATATCATGATTCCATGCAAGGAGCTGACTCCAGAAGAAGAATCGTTTCTTCAAAATTATACTCATAATAAATATCATGATTCCATGCAAGGAGCTGACTCCAGAAGAAGAATCGTTTCTTCAAAATTATACTCATAATAAATATCATGATTCCATGCAAGGAGCTGACTCCAGAAGAAGAATCGTTTCTTCAAAATTATACTCATAATAAATATCATGATTCCATGCAAGGAGCTGACTCCAGAAGAAGAATCGTTTCTTCAAAATTATACTCATAATAAATATCATGATTCCATGCAAGGAGCTGACTCCAGAAGAAGAATCGTTTCTTCAAAATCCTTCAAAATTATACTCATAATAAATATCATGATTCCATGAAGGAGCTGACTCCAGAAGAAGAATCGTTTTCTTCAAAATTATACTCATAATAAATATCATGATTCCATGAAGGAGCTGACTCCAGAAGAAGAATCGTTTCTTCAAAATTATACTCATAATAAATATCATGATTCCATGGAAGGAGCTGACTCCAGAAGAAGAATCGTTTCTTCAAAATCCTTCAAAATTATACTCATAATAAATATCATGATTCCATGAAGGAGCTGACTCCAGAAGAAGAATCGTTTCTTCAAAATTATACTCATAATAAATATCATGATTCCATGCAAGGAGCTGACTCCAGAAGAAGAATCGTTTCTTCAAAATCCTTCAAAATTATACTCATAATAAATATCATGATTCCATGCAAGGAGCTGACTCCAGAAGAAGAATCGTTTCTTCAAAATCCTTCAAAATTATACTCATAATAAATATCATGATTCCATGCAAGGAGCTGACTCCAGAAGAAGAATCGTTCTTCAACTTCAAAATTATACTCATAATAAATATCATGATTCCATGCAAGGAGCTGACTCCAGAAGAAGAATCGTTTCTTCAACCTTCAAAATTATACTCATAATAAATATCATGATTCCATGCAAGGAGCTGACTCCAGAAGAAGAATCGTTTCTTCAAAATTTCAAAAAACTCATAATAAATATCATGATTCCATGCAAGGAGCTGACTCCAGAAGAAGAATCGTTTCTTCAAACTTCAAATTATACTCATAATAAATATCATGATTCCAGCAAGGAGCTGACTCCAGAAGAAGAATCGTTTCTTCAAAAATTATATCATAATAAATATCATGATTCCATGCAAGAGCTGACTCCAGAAGAAGAATCGTTTCTTCAAAATTATTATACTCATAATAAATATCATGATTCCATGCAAGGAGCTGACTCCAGAAGAAGAATCGTTTCTTCAAAATTATACTCATAATAAATATCATGATTCCATGCAAGGAGCTGACTCCAGAAGAAGAATCGTTTCTTCAAAATTATACTCATAATAAATATCATGATTCCATGCAAGGAGCTGACTCCAGAAGAAGAATCGTTTCTTCAAAATTATACTCATAATAAATATCATGATTCCATGCAAGGAGCTGACTCCAGAAGAAGAATCGTTTCTTCAAAATTATACTCATAATAAATATCATGATTCCATGCAAGGAGCTGACTCCAGAAGAAGAATCGTTTCTTCAAAATTTATACTCATAATAAATATCATGATTCCATGCAAGGAGCTGACTCCAGAAGAAGAATCGTTTCTTCAAAATCCTTCAAAATTATACTCATAATAAATATCATGATTCCATGCAAGGAGCTGACTCCAGAAGAAGAATCGTTTCTTCAAAATCCTTCCAAAATTATACTCATAATAAATATCATGATTCATGCAGAAGGAGCTGACTCCAGAAGAAGAATCGTTTCTTCAAAATTATACTCATAATAAATATCATGATTCCATGGAAGGAGCTGACTCCAGAAGAAGAATCGTTTCTTCAAAATCCTTCAAAATTATACTCATAATAAATATCATGATTCCATGGAAGGAGCTGACTCCAGAAGAAGAATCGTTTCTTCAAAATTATACTCATAATAAATATCATGATTCCATGCAAGGAGCTGACTCCAGAAGAAGAATCGTTTCTTCAAAATCCTTCAAAATTATACTCATAATAAATATCATGATTCCATGCAAGGAGCTGACTCCAGAAGAAGAATCGTTTCTTCAAAATCCTTCAAAATTATACTCATAATAAATATCATGATTCCATGCAAGGAGCTGACTCCAGAAGAAGAATCGTTTCTTCAAAATTATACTCATAATAAATATCATGATTCCATGCAAGGAGCTGACTCCAGAAGAAGAATCGTTTCTTCAAAATTATACTCATAATAAATATCATGATTCCATGCAAGGAGCTGACTCCAGAAGAAGAATCGTTTCTTCAAAATTATACTCATAATAAATATCATGATTCCATGCAAGGAGCTGACTCCAGAAGAAGAATCGTTTCTTCAAAATTATACTCATAATAAATATCATGATTCCATGCAAGGAGCTGACTCCAGAAGAAGAATCGTTTCTTCAAAATTATACTCATAATAAATATCATGATTCCATGCAAGGAGCTGACTCCAGAAGAAGAATCGTTTCTTCAAAATCCTTCAAAATTATACTCATAATAAATATCATGATTCCATGGAAGGAGCTGACTCCAGAAGAAGAATCGTTTCTTCAAAATCCTTCAAAATTATACTCATAATAAATATCATGATTCCATGCAAGGAGCTGACTCCAGAAGAAGAATCGTTTCTTCAAAATTATACTCATAATAAATATCATGATTCCATGCAAGGAGCTGACTCCAGAAGAAGAATCGTTTCTTCAAAATTATACTCATAATAAATATCATGATTCCATGCAAGGAGCTGACTCCAGAAGAAGAATCGTTTCTTCAAAATTATACTCATAATAAATATCATGATTCCATGCAAGGAGCTGACTCCAGAAGAAGAATCGTTTCTTCAAAATTATACTCATAATAAATATCATGATTCCATGCAAGGAGCTGACTCCAGAAGAAGAATCGTTTCTTCAAAATCCTTCAAAATTATACTCATAATAAATATCATGATTCCATGGAAGGAGCTGACTCCAGAAGAAGAATCGTTTCTTCAAAATCTTCAAAATTATACTCATAATAAATATCATGATTCCATGCAAGGAGCTGACTCCAGAAGAAGAATCGTTTCTTCAAAATTATATCATAATAAATATCATGATTCCATGCAAGGAGCTGACTCCAGAAGAAGAATCGTTTCTTCAAAATTATACTCATAATAAATATCATGATTCCATGCAAGGAGCTGACTCCAGAAGAAGAATCGTTTCTTCAAAATCCTTCAAAATTATACTCATAATAAATATCATGATTCCATGCAAGGAGCTGACCCCAGAAGAAGAATCGTTTCTTCAAAATTATACTCATAATAAATATCATGATTCCATGCAAGGAGCTGACTCCAGAAGAAGAATCGTTTCTTCAAAATTATACTCATAATAAATATCATGATTCCATGCAAGGAGCTGACTCCAGAAGAAGAATCGTTTCTTCAAAATATTAAAAAATACCATTATCTCTTAAGCGGGATGACTTGGACTACGTTATTTGCGGCTTTATGTTTAAGAGTTGAGAGAACAGAAAACGCTGACCAAGCAGAAGAGAGTGCAGAAAAATATGAAAATAAGCATAAAAAGACGACTACAAAAACAAGTACAAAACTATACTCGTACTTGAATAATATATTATGTATTATAATAGTTTGCGGTCATATTGCTCAAGCGGAGAAGGAGGGGTAGCTTGAAAATTAACCGCATGTTAAATAATATCTGAACCCGACAGATGTTCAATTCGGGAATCGAACAGCAACCTGTTCTGAATAATTTTCACTCTCGAGAGCTTCCTACACTTGTTTCCCCCCATATTCTGTATTTTTTCAATCGTTTAGCAGATGACGTCTCTTCAGAGCTGAAAAATATATCCAAGAATTTTCCTTTAAGTGGAGTTTTAATTGAATTTGTGATCGTTCACAAATGGGAAATGAGATGACTTCATTTTATTGAGCTTGGAGTTCATTTTAGGTTATTCAAGATCGGATTGAATTTCTTAAGAAAAGTTTTACTATACTACAATTTTTCCAGTGACAAATCCAAGACAGTATACGTATACGAGGAAAATCTCGGACTCATTTTACGTAAATCAAGTTCTAAAACTAATGATGAAATTACCTACTGTATTATTTTTATTTTTCCTACCTACTGATAGTAATTCATTTTACGTAAATCAAGTTCTAAAACTAATGATGAAATTACCTACTGTATTATTTTAAAACAAGTGCAAAGTTAAACTTCCGGTATCCACTATGAAAAGTATTCTCTTAAGAATAAACTTTACTGGGGTCGAAAGTTTAAAATCCAATCATAGAACTCGACATTGATGAAGAATTGAAGAAGAAAAGTTAGAACTCTCGTGACGTCTGATCTCAGGAGATGCGTTTCAATCAAGCAAGACAACAACAACTGTGTCTTGTGCTCCTAGAACAGTTTCTCTGTTAAAAAATGATAGATTGTTTCCAACAGTTGGGACAATTAATTTTCTTCCATTTCCGTCCTAGTACTTTTCTTCTTTTTCCAGGATTTTCCATTTTCACGCACAAGGCGATGCCCCAAGGGATTAATCCCTGTATATAAAGTGTTCCTTAGTTTGTCAAGTTAGTAGATATTTTTCCTGGAAAACCTTCATTTTACCCTACTTTATGAAAATTTGTTCCATGTGATATAGTTAAACTTGTGATGTAAAAGTTGTAAGAAATGATAATTATGTCTGTTATATTCGTTGAAGTTTTGCTCGTGGCTGGCGTCCTATTCTCAAATTTTAAAAATTCTTCATTAGTACGCACCTATATACCAAAAAGAGAGTCTGTGCCAAATTATAAGTAATTTAGTTAAGCCATTTCGGAGTTCTGTTCTTTCTGGATTAATGAATGTAAATGGATTTTATAAATGATGGATTTTATGAATTTATGGTGGAAGACCTCAAGTAATTTGAGAATCCTGCCATTAAAGCCTAAAAAAAAAATGGTCACTGATAAATTGAGTTACAAGGAAATTGAAACTTAGATTTTGTTGATTTATCTTTATTTGATATGATCTTAAGAACCTGTTCAATGCATTTCTTGTGACAGAGAAAATTCTAAAAGTTAGAGTCTACTTAAGTTTTTAAAAGTTATCATATTTCACTTTCGTGATATCACAACTACTCAAACTCGCTTTAGTAAATCTACGCTGAAATCGGGACTTGAACCACCGACCTCCAGGTTACAAGTCCACTGCCTTATCGATCAAGCTACTGAGTCTATTTAATAGACAAAAATAAAACACCATGTAGGTACATGGCGAAATTGGTAATCAGTCTAAGGTTCACAATATTTCACTTTTTTTTTTTTTAAGTGGGGTTTAACGTCGCTTTCAACTGCCATGGTCATATCACGACGGGGTTTTACCCTCCATTCGCAGGAAACTCACAAACCTGCTACTCACATTGACCTCACCCAGCCTGAGTGGGGCCGGGAAAAGCCAGCGTCACGAGAATTAGAATTTGAATGGTCACCCATCCAAGTCTTAACCTCGCTGGATGTCGCTTAACTTCGGTGTTCTGAAGGGAACCGGTGTATTCAACATGCCATCGACGCTGGCTATATTTCACTTTACTAGTCGACTGAGATTATGAGCAGCAGGAGCCAATTTGATAGAAGTTACAAAGATCAAATAGGGGTAGATGAAAAATGAGTTTCTTATTAGGTATATTGTCTCACAAGTACATTATTGAAAAATTAGTTTTGATCCTCTAGGAGACACTTGATGCTGTTCCCTTCAATGAGAAACCCAGCGAGCGTGCTACACATACACACACTCCCCTATCATCAGTACAAAAGATTTCTTCTCATTTTCTCATATTTATCTGTTTTAAATGGAAAATAAGTAATGAATCGAATGTTTTGTTCTTATCCATCTCATATGGATGAATGAGTGCCAAGTTGGAATAAAGTTAGTTCTTTTTTTGGTGAGTTCATTGAATTTTTTGAAAATTATTATTTCAAAGTCAGTTTAGTTTATTTTGCTGTTGTAGATTACGCCGAGGAATATTCCATTTTTATTCATTCATGATCATCCATATCACACAATACTGTAAAACAAAAGTCACTTAAATGATAACTTATACAAAAGTTACATGACATCATAGTGTATCAGAGTATATTCCCATCTGTCATGCAAGAACCCATCAAGTTTGTAGTAGGATATTTTGGTAAGATTATACCCAGAATACATTACCGATTGATGGGTTTCTTTCGTATTCTAAAATCTTGTTTTAACATTATTTCACTAGGTTTATATGGCTGACATCACATTATTTCACAACCCAGCGTGTCCAAACCATAGAAAACTTGTTCGTGACTTCTAAGACCATGTACATCATATTTTAATTAACAGCATTTTAAACCCTCACTTTTTCAAGCATAATTATCATCCTAAAAGAACATTATCAAAGATCTTTTACAAAAATTTACAAGTCTAAGTCACAGGATTAAGATTAGAATATTTAACCACACTTTAAACTAGAAGAAAAAGGGCCGATCTCATTTTCACTTTACTTATCGTATTATAATTTTAATTTTACTTATAATTTTAAATAATATTTAAAATCAGTATCACAACTCACAACTAAAGTTTAGATTTATTTACATGTGAAATAATAGGTACATTTATACAATGTAGGTACATGTAGTATACAAAGGAATTGAATCTAACTGTAGGCCTCTTAGTCGAGGTTACTCTATCTTGCAGAAAAAAGAAACATTTAGAAATAATAAGAAAATATTTCTTCTCAAATAGACAATTTGAATTGTGGAAATCCCTTTCAAATTCAATAATCAGTTGCCCTTATATTGTATTATTGAAAATTAATTTTCCTAGGGTTCTGTAAATTTCATAAGTTATTTTGATGTGTTAAACATAATGAGGTATTGCAAAGACTTTTCAATGCATATAAGGTAGTTAAATCTATCAATCATTACTCTTAAAGAGAATACTTTGCAATACATCCTTAATCCTTAAATATTTTATTTTGTTATTAATAATAATAATAATGCTTTTTCTTTGTGTTATTACACTGAAAAAAATTTTAGGTTCGTTTTTACTAAACAGTTTTGTAAAGGATTTTTAATCAAAAATTTCGTTAAAATAACAAGAAATTGATTAATCCCACTAATAGTCATTTGAGATTTTACTTGGGCGTTCGTAAGAATAATCAATCAATTCTTGTAAATCGTCTGATCGTAAAACCAACTAACGTGTTAATTACCGTAATCAGAACAGTAGTTATGCTTACCAAGTTCTGTTTTGCTGGATCTATTACCAATATATTGGTAAGATTTACAAAAAGTTTGGTTAAATCTAATAAAATTATTCTGTTAAAAATACCACCTGATTAGTACATGTCTGATAATTAACAAACAAAAATCGTTACTCTTACCAGATTTATATATGATAAAATACACAAAACAGTATTCGTTGGTTTAACAAGATTTTATCTAAAATTACAAAACATGTTTGTTAAATGAACCATACGGTTTCATATTTCTGACAGACTTGTTTAGCTAAGTTTACTAAACTTTTTTGTAAAACTCGGTCGTTATAAAAATCATTTGTAGTCCCAACGAAAGTTTTGTTAATCACCCCTAGTCAATGACGGTTACAAGACTCTTTGATTAGATTTACTAAACAGAATTGTAGATTGAACAAAATTCTTGCTAAAACACGTGTGTCGAGAGACGAGAGAGACAAAAGATCTACAACAATTAATAGATACCGAAATCAATTTCAGATTCAGTTGTTTTATGTTGATTGATGGTCCTGTGATTATTACGTCATATCTTTTTAAAATAGTATAGTTGTTTTTTTTTTCAAAATCAAATTGATTTATTTATTTAAATATTAACGTCCACTGGAGAACGTTAATTTCTAAATACACAGTTAATTTTAATATTTACACAGTTAATATTATAGTAATGTCATGTTTGGGTTTATTCGTAGATGTTTTGTGTGGTTTGGGTTCATAGGTATTGTGAAAGTTTAGTTATTGGGTGTTTTGTGTAAGTCTGGATTTGGTTGATAGGTGGTGTGAGATTTTGGTTATTTGATGTGTTGTCTAAGTCTGTGTTTGTTTGTTATGTGAATGTGGTTGATGTGTACTTAGTGTGTTGTGTAAGTGAGCCGTGTGAATTTGTGTGGTTGGTGATTCTTTTTTATTTATTTAATGCAAGTATTTCATCATTTAAAACTTTAATTGTATGTATTTTAAATGTCTCTTAATGTATTTTAAATGTTTTCAACAAATTAATCTGTATTTTTAAATAAAAGCGTTGCATACATGCATATTTTTAAATTATTTCAATTATATTTTGAATTATTTTCTCATAATAACTTAGTTACTGAAATTGTTGTAAAAGTTTACTTCAGGCGTTTCTGAAGTTCACTATGATTTTCAGTGAAGTTTACTGAGGTTATCAGTGAAGATTACTGAGGTTATCAGTGAAGTTTACTGAAACTATCATTAAAATTTACTAGTATTGTTCGTAAGGTTTACTAGACGAGTCAATAGTGTGAACGAAATGGGTTGCTTAAACTTACTAAACAGTTCAGTAGATTTAACCAATCCCTGGCGTAAGCAATAACAAGTCTGGTTGTTAAATCAACTATTACTATGTTTAAAATTACAAAACACTATCATAAGCCATACTGAGTCGATTGAATGGACTAATGAAGTATTTTGTAAACTTTACTAAACAGTATTGTAAATTCAACAAATTGAAAGAAACAACCTTAATAAACATAACAAGATGATTCGTAAGCATTATGAATGCATGCTTGAGATCTTACTAAATACTTTAGTAAAGACAATGGAATTTTTCTTGTCAAAAATACAATGATGAGTTTAGTAAAAGTAACTAAACATAAATTTGTTGGATGAACGAAAGATATCATTATCTTTACTAAATAGAGTTTACGAAATTTGATTTGTAATCTTAACAAAACGTTTTGCTGTCACTAAATCAACCCTAAGACTTGTGAAATTTACTAAAGTTTTAGTAAGCCCTACAATAAATTTTTTTCAGTGTATGTCACAATTCTAGTGGGTAGCTCAGAATCATAGGACTTTACCACTTAAATTTATAATATCTTGTATTATTTTCTTGCCTAAGATTCTGCCACTGGTCGCTGCTTCACATTAAAGCAGCTACTCATTTTTCCTCACGAGGTATGAGTGGACCCCGAACATCCAAGTACAGAGCAGAAAAAATCCTCCCCCGCTGGGAATCGAACCCAGGTCACCATGTGTGCAATGCCTAGCGCGCTAACTCGCTCTGCCACAGTGACTACTTTATTTTGTTATTATAAGTTATAACTATCATTCAGAGTGTAATATTGTAAATGTAAATCTTTCCTCTTGGAAGAAATGAATAAAGAAATAAAAACCACTTAAATGAACTTTCATGACTATTAGGTATTATTAGTCAGTCTCGTGGTAGGCCCGTACACTGAGGACGTCACTCAGTACAAGGTCTAACGAGTTTTGGTTTCATCGCTACAGGACTCTTATTAACGTCATTTCTTGTGGTACCATGGCCATGGTAATGAGTAGCACCCAGAAAGAATATGTAACTGTGTCAGGTTTCACAGCCGAAGGATTCCTTTCGCTCGATTTATTTAATTTCACTGGGCTACACAAAGAAGATTGTCCAAACAGAAAGAACTTTGTGTGCAATCTGTATTTCAGGTTCATTAAGTTTTAAAAAGTATTATTACTTTGTAAAAGTCAAAATTACAAACGCTTTTTCTCAGTTCTCGTTCTAAAGACTCTTTCACATTCACGGAGAGAAAGAGGGGAAGAGAACGGGAACAAAACAAACTGTTTTCAAGTGGCTATGACTATGGAATGGAAGGTCGTCGAGTTATAAATTTTCACATTTTCGGGCGAAAAATGGAGAATTTAATGTACAAATAACGGTAATGGCAAAGGAGCATATTCTTCACTGTTTCCAGAGGTAAGTGCTAAGATTGTACATGGTACATTTTCAGGTTTCTTTCACATTTCACATCGAATATGTTCTGATATTCATGAAATACAACTTCTCACTTTTCTGAACTGATTGTTCTGAATCACAACATACTGGAAGATGAGCGAGTGCAGTAGCATGAAACACCTCTGCACTCTGTAAACCGATTAAGTTTGATCAAGCCGACAACCACCCCTCTATATTTTAATACCAGAAACTAGCCTTGAAAAGTTACCACCTGTTTTGCAAAAAAGTAAAATAGAAACAGGTGTCTTTTTAAAAGTTTGATCAGGTAACAAGATTTGATAGTAGTGAAAGATTGGAAAATGAAGATAAATCGGGGTCCAATGATGATTTCAGGAATTTTCGGGTCGAAGACTTGCCGGGCATTTATGTACCACGAAGACATATTTTTTGGGGAATAACTTATTCATCTGTATTCAGACTTTCAAGAGCACCTAGGCATTATAATGAAAATAAGCAATGCAAAGACAACGGGAGATAGTGTCGAGAATTCAAAGAAATGATTCATTCATAAATCTCATTACATTATGAATCCACTACTTGTCAGCTTGCTAACGAATGCTCGCTATAACAAGTGAAAAGCAAAAGGGGGTTTCATGAAGAACATAAGGGCAACTGAGAGAAGAGGGGATGTTACAGTAAATTATCCTAATAGTTAATAGGCAATATTTACAAAAGATATTGATTATTTTTCTAGGGTGTTATTGTGGCTTTAAAAAGTCCCCTCGCGCGAATGAATTGAAGTAGGCAGCTAACATGTGTTTGTAGGTTTTCATCCGTATGCCACCACTATGGCATTGACCAGATGTGACGAGAGCGACGAAAATCTTTATGCATTTTGTCTCTAATGACAGCATATGGCGTGAATCCTGGTGTATTACAGTTTACAGTACACATATACCTATTTAATGTGTATTTTCTCTTCCTTTCCATTTTGATTATAGATTTTTAATTAATCTAATTCTAGTTCCTGAATAGATTTCCATCGTTCTTTACAATGCTAAAGGAAGTTTGAATTTTGTAAAACAAAATTAACCTGAAAAATAGCAGCAACTTTGTTGTTACTAGCGGCGCATTTTTCAGCAACAAAAGTCCAATCCGGAAGTTCAAAAGCTTCTGAAAGCTAAACTAATTCATTTGAAAAGGACTCAGAAAAAGCTGTATTTTTATTTATTTGGATATTTTTTATTTTTTTTAGAAAAGAACTTCCAAGGAAACGGAAAAGCAGAAATATTACTTTTATTTATTAAGGTAAACCTCCGGTGGTATTGTTAAATTCTTTTATTGAAATAAAAATAAAATTAGAAGAATTAGAAGTAAAGTACAAATTTAAATAGAACAGAGAAAAAGAAATCAAGAATCCCCAAAGCATGACTTGTTGTGTCTCATTGTTTGAAGTTTACTATGTGTTTGTTATTTGACACTTTTCTATATGAGGCAATTCAATTAATTCATAGTCTATAGGTATCTGTTAGGACAGGTACATGCATATCCTATAAATAAATATATGTGTTTTATATCACATTTTCAGTGGGTAATTATAGGACTTTTCCATATCTTTAATATCCCAATATCTTATTTTTTCCTAAAATTCCGCCACTGGTCGCTGCTAACATCATTTTTCCTCACGAGGTATGAGTGGACCCCGAATACCCAAGTACAGAAAAAATCCTGTCCCGCTGGGGATCGAACCCAGGTCATCGTGCGTGCAATGACTAGCGCGCTAACTCGCTCGGCCACGGTGACTACTTACATATCCTATATTATTATTATTATCATACAACACTTTATTAGAAAAAAATGGACATTATGTACATATAAATAATTATTTTAACAATGAAAAAAATAGAAACAATATATACAATAAAAATGAAAAAGAAATAAAAATATATAAAAACATATGTCCTAACTAAAGGGCGGGGTTATTGCCTGTGGCAATCTCTTCCGCCCAAATCCTAAGAGAAAAATCAAAAAGCCACAAAGTCCGATGCTCAGCTCAGATTTTCACAGGAGAAAGTTTTTCCATGCTAATAAAAATATACTTTTTCTTTGGTTATCTCTATGCCAATACATGAATGAAAACCAAGAGATACCCCCATAATAAAGAAAAAAACACTGCCCCATTATGGACATAATACTTCCTCGTGATTGTTTCACATTGTATACACGTGCGAATTTTGAGATTTTATACTAAATTACTTGTATCTCCAAAGCGGCTGAATCGATTTTCTTCAAATTTGTTTTATATGATAGAAAACCGTTTTTTCTACATTCTAGATTCCACAAAAAATCCTGTATCGGCAAGTCGTCATGCTTATTTTTTGACTTGGATTTTCTTAAATATCAGAGTTAATTTAAAAAAATATATATAAATAGCCTACGTAAAGATATAATATCTATATACAATTATACATACAAAAATTATAATATCTGTATACATACCTCGGAAGTAAAATATTTTTTTGCTCTAATTCATATTTCTGGACGTTTCATAACCTCCTGAGCAACTTTGGTTTTGTGTCCGTCTGTCGATCCGTCGGTCTGTTAAAAATATTCCTTGTAACGCACAAATCTCGGAAACTACTGAACGAATTTTGACTTCGCACATATAGGAGACGTTTTGTAGATGGTCCCATTTTAAATTCATTAAATTCGTACTAGCGGTTCTGGGTGAAAGAGACCATGCGCCTGGCCGCTAACTTTTTACTTAAACGCTTATATCTCGTGAACGGTACACCTCATTTTGATGAAATTTTGTATGTATATGGATATTATATCTTTACATAGGCTCCGTTGCGTAATGGTAGTGACTACTAATTAAATACTTAGGATTGAATTTTGATGAAAATATGAAATGGACATCACAATATCAGTACATCAAAAATAAAATGAACATATTATCCTATAAAATGTATTTTATAAAAAGAATTTTACCACTAAGAATAAAATGTACACTGTACAAAACACTGTGCGAACCTATTCTAAGATATGGTATTGAAATATATGGTTTCAGTACAGACAAAAACAAAAAACTTATTAAGACAACACAAAAGAAGATAATAAAATCAACAATGTACCCATGGACGTCAAAAGATCAAAGAAATGCAAAATGTAAGAAACACAATATTTTCAAATTTGAAAAAGATATGTTACACTCACAAAACATTATTACATAGAAGAGTGTAGAAAAATACAAGAAAATAATTACAATACAAGACATACAATATATATAACACCCACATTTAACAACAATTATGGCGAAAGACCAACCAAACATCAAATTCCAAAAATGTTGAACAATATTCTAACAAATTTAAGAAATATTCCAAATGAAAATAAAATGAAGCAAGAATTAAAACAATAGATACCTTATTAATACAAATAATGAAATATAATTGGCAAAAATAGAAATAAAAAATTAGAAGAAACAATGAAAATAAAATAATTATAAAAAAGAACTGATATGATGGAAAATTATATACAATAGAATAGAACAAAGAGGAAGACAACTGACTCTTTTCTGTCTTCAATTTATTGATTGTTTAATAACTTAAAAGTGGTTTATCTGTTTTAAATTTGTGTTTTTCGTATAAAATTAAGTGTTTTTTGTGACTGAAAATAAGTGAATTGTAATTTAAACACTCCTTTAATAGCAAATTATCAAAAACTCACCAACAGTAGGACAATCCTTTGTCTTCCCACACATGGAAATAATTTTGAAGAAGAAATAGAGTTAAACTCAAGATAAACAACTGACACTTCTTGAGGGCTGTTTTTTAACTCAGAAGTAACTATTTTAACAAGAAAAAGCATCCTAACTAACAAATTAAAGAATTTTCTCAATAAGAATTTAATTATACTGGGTGACTTCAATATTTCCGAATACATAACTCAAACTAAAGATGAAATCACTCAGTATTCGCCACGCATGATACAATTTAACCAGATTGTCAGCTTCTTCAACCTTGACTCTCTAAACACTATTAATAATATCAATGATAGGATACTGGACCTATGTCTTAGCAACTTCCACAAAAACTGGTTCAGTAGAAAGAGAGCTCCTGCTTTTTCTGTGGAGGAGACTGATGGTCTTGTTAATATTGATTCTCACCATCCAGCTTGGGTTTTAACCATTACATTAGAGAGGTGCATTAATAACTCTGACTCTATGGCCCCCTCTAATGGTAATAATTTTAACTTCAATAAAACCAATTATATTCTTCTGAAATCAAAGTTAAATGAAGTTGATTTTTTTTTTTTTTTTTTTTTTTAAGTTTCCATTTATTTATTTTATACATTACAAACGTCTTCTACAAACAATAAGGGTATACCCACCTTCAAAAGATAAAAAATCTTGTGCTGAAGGTGGGGAGTTCAAAATAATAGTATGTATAATAATATTTTTTTTTTTCAATTTCAATCCCCCAAAAAACACTTCGTGTAAAAATAGTCGTCAAGTGTTGGAATGATTAAAAAGAACTGATATCAAAAACGTCAATTTTCTATGTTTGAAGGAAATATTTTTCACGTAATAAGTCTCTTGATAATTCAACCAAAATAATATCCTCACAACAACAATACACCTTCGAGCAAACTTCGATTTGGTATTTTGAGAATTTAACCAAAAAGTAGCCACACAACAAAACAATGCTCTTGTAAGAACAATCTTGCATAATTACATAACCACGTCCTTGACTACTGCACACTGTTTTGTTAGCAACGTACTTCACATACATTTCAGAACAAAACAGTGTGCAGTCAAGGACGTGGTTCTGTAATTATGCAAGATTGTTCTTACAAGAGCATTGTTTTGTTGTGTGGCTACTTTTTGGTTAAATTCTCAAAATACCAAATCGAAGTTTGCTCGAAGGTGTATTGTTGTTGTGAGGATATTATTTTGGTTGAATTATCAAGAGACTTATTACGTGAAAAATATTTCCTTCAAACATAGAAAATTGACGTTTTTGATATCAGTTCTTTTTAATCATTCCAACACTTGACGACTATTTTTACACGAAGTGTTTTTTGGGGGATATCACTACTTTTTGATTTAATTGATTTTCATATGATAGATGAAATAAAAACTGGTCAACAATCAACAGATAAAAGAAAAAAGACTTTTAATTAAAGGATGTTGATCTTTTAATTCAAGGAGAAAAAAAAAATGATAGAAAAAAAACTTTGAAAAGATGCTGAAAGAATATTTTACGGTACTTGCTGGAGAGAGGAGAAATTTTGAGATAACAGGTGTATTCCTTATTGAGTGGCACTAGATAGCGCTCAGCAATTTTGTTGATCTTTTCAAATTTTGAAACCCACTGCTAGATTCATTAACAGAAAAGTACCCCGTTTCAGTATTGTTGGCAATAATTAGAGATAGTTGATACCGAGTATTTCATAGAACCGGTACTTCAGTAATCGATTACATAAAAGTACCGAGTATTTACCGAGGTTCTTTTGTACTTGGTTTTTGAGATTCTGCGAGCGGATGTAAATGGAAAAGTGGATTCGAGTAATCACTCAAGAACCAAGTACAAAAGCACCGTACACTAACTAAATCTCACAATTTTGCATTCAGAATGTTTACAGGAGACGAATCTCGATTCACAAAATTTGTTGGTGTTTTAGTTTCAAGTGTTTCAATAGATTAGAAGCTCCACTTCCTATTTTATAACCTGAATTAAATAATGTACATTTCCCTAAACCGTCCAATTGTTTGACAAAGAAGTTTCAAATAGAAGACTTGTTTCTACGAGACAAAAAGAAAAATATTAGGACACCGACAGCCTGAATATTATTCATAGATAATATCGGAATAATGAAGTACCTCTCTCTGCTGTACCCAGTTCTAGAGATGGGTATTATTGTAATACCGATTATTTCATAGAACCGGTACCCGGTATGGTACCCGGCCTCGGCGTGTAATACCAAGTATTTAATAAAAACGGTACCCGCCTACTACGTACGATACGTCGGTACTCGGTCCCAGTGTAATACCGAGTATTTCATAAAATCGGTACCCAGTACGGTATGCGGATCCAGTGTGTTATACTGTCGCCAGTGTTTACCCGGTACGAGTACAGGTACCTAGCAAAATTTTGTACCCGGTATGGGTACGGGTACCTAATTTTATTATGTACCTGGTGCGGGTACTTTTGTAAATGTACCCGGTATTTTTTTGGGTATACTTTTCGGGTACGTTATCCTTATCTAATAGTAAGTATAGTAATAAGATTTGTCTAAATTATTTTAACTGTGGAGGACAAAGTCTTGTCATTAGAATACCACCTAACAACCAAACTAAATAAAATACCAAATTGATGCTTAGCCTTTAATGAGGTCTTGAACTCCAAGTTCCATTTTAAAAGTCTAGTAAGCTAGATTTTATTTTTATTTAAAATTACTATTAATGTTAATGTATTATTATTATTATTATCATCATCATCACAATCAAGAAATAAAAAGATACATTTATTAAAAATAAGGCTTGCACCTTTTTAATTTAAGTATGAATTTGTGAACAAAAATAACTAGAATGTAGAAAAAATAGTATTCTATCATATACGTAAAATAAATTTGAAGAAAATCGGTTAAGCGGTTTTGAAGATACAAGTGATTTAGTCGAAAAAATCAAAATTGCCAGGTGTATACAATGTGAAACAATCACGAGGAAGTATTGTGTCCATAATTAGCAGTGTTTTTTTATTTATATTTATAATGTAGGTACATATTTGTAAATTTTGAATGAGATCTATGTAATTTACGATTCATAATACAAAAGCATTGATCAAAATAAATGCTTTATTTAGACTGTCAGTTGTCAGTGGCCAGCCTCCGTGGCGTAATGGTTGTAACTACTGCCCTATAATATTTTTTTCCCCTCTTAACACGTGAGTCTGGAATCTACCCAGGCTGGGCGAGTTAAATGTAGGTAGCTGGAACGATTCCCAGCGAATGGAGGGTAAAACCCCACGTCCTGACTAGTTCAAATCAGGACGTTAAAACCAAATACAATCAACTGGTCACAATCGTTTTAAAATGAGGTTGGTGTGATAATTGGTGCTTCTTTTGTGGAACTTCAACCAGTAATAATGAAGAAAAAAATATACCTATTTAATCTTAAAATCCATTAACAATAATTCATTAATAATCAACTAGTGTTTTAACCTTGTATTGAAAAATTAGTTATGAACTCGTTAAATAACAGACAACTTTGTTTAGTGGTTTTGTTTACAATACAATTTTAATTATAATATGTACCTAAGTACATGGTAGGTAGATGGAATTTCGATCTTGGTAAAATAAAGAGGGAAATGAAAGTGCCGAGTATTATTGTATGTTCCAAAATTGCCTCTTACTATGGCTCTAAGAAATGTTGACCCATATATTTGCCTAACATCGAGTTACTAAACATGGTGTCAATTCAGCATAATCAGTTGGTAGGTATAAACAGAAGAAGTGAGACATTATACTAGATAATACATTTAATAATTATAAATTAATAAGCAAGCATATATCCATGGAATATACCCTGAAAATTTCAGCTCGATTGGACAAAAAATGCAACTTATATCATGTTACAATGTTACATACATAGGTAGATGGATAATTAGATTGTGAGAAATCAATGTTGATCGAGTTAAACCATACTCACTTCTTTCGAAATTAAACGGTCATAGGAGGTTGACTCAAACTACCAACTACTGTTTTTTTTTCTCACGAGAAAACCGGACATCCAAAGTACAGAGTAAAAAAAAAATTAAACCTAGCCGGGATTCGAACCCAGGTCACCTTGCAAACTTTGTGTTTTACCTACACCAGTCGACGACCACAGAGACTGCTCAATACATAATATTTTATTATAATTTATCATTGTTTTGATCTATATTAATCAATATTTTACCTCTTACTGGCCAATATTTTATACACTTCTCATAATTAGACCTAGTTTACCTCTTGATGTAGAAATCTCTGAATGAAGTTATAAAACGTTATTATTCCCTAACTGATAACTCAGTCTGCTGGCAGCTTGGGTGAAGCAAAGATGACTGGATCCCACCCATATTTTAAGTTCTATGTGAGGCGAAGATTTTTTGATACTCTCATAAATCTTATTTCAGTTTTTAATTTTTATGTCTCACACTGTCGCTGATTTTTCTAACATTTTATTTACATCGTAGTATATTTCTACGTAATTAGACATTTAGAAAGAACCTTCAGTCATCAACTTGGGATAAATAGGCGTGGCTCCAGGGTTCATTTTAGATAATCCTTTAGATGGCTTTAAATACTTTTCTACTTGTTTCAACCATCTGAAATTAAGTGATCTCATTCCCTTTGACTAGACCTTTCTAAAAACACCAGAAATACAACTCTAGGATAATAATAGACGGCTCTGGGCTCCATAATAAGTATTCCTTTCAAAGGGTATAACTCAAGTTTGGTCCAGTGTAATACTTTAGTTATATTTTTTATTTTTTTCCTATGATAAGGCCTTTCGAAAAATACCACAATCGCAGCTCCAAGATAACCAGGGGCGGCTCTGTGCAACTTTCCCGTTTTATTTTAGAAGGCCATATCTCCTATCCTATAAAAAATAAATACTTGAAACTATAAAAGGTATGCAGAGATGAAAATTCCCTTTTCAAAAACGTATCTCACGTCTTTCCACGATAAGCACACGTTGCTGTACCCTTGACAGAAAATTGGTCTGAAAAAAAAAAAAAAAAAAAAAAAAAAAACCCGTATGAATAATTTCATGAAATTCAAGATTTTCGGCGTGGCCAGTAAACGACTTTAACTGTACGTAGGAACCTCGCGCTTTCGTGAAACACAATCTATTTTCGCGTCTCATTACGAATTTGAAATAAAAATTGATAAAAGTTAGCGTTAAGTGGGCGAAAACAATAAAACAAAATACATATAAACTCTGTTTCGTGTTAATATAGGCCGGGTGGCTGGCGCTACTTGACGAGCGCTCGCCTCCCGGCGAGCTTGATCACAATAGAAAAAATATGTATTTATATACATTCGTTATTTTATATAATTGATGTGTATAAAATGGTATTCAACAGAAAAAAAAGTAATAATTTTTTTTTCATATAAATAGTGTTTAATATGAGCTCATTTTTTTTTTTTTTTAACAACATTGAAGAAAAAAAATATATTTATATATTAATAAGATGATGGTTATGATTAATAAGAGGATGCAGATAATAAGTTCTCAGGTTATTCAGATTGAAATATTAATTTTTTTAAAAATATTTAACAACGAGTTGTTTATACTCATTAGTATTGTGGAATTCACTGAAAAGAGTTCTAAGTTGTTTTTTTATTAGTAGTAAGGGGATATTTGTCAGTTCTGTTGGTATGCTATTTAAAATGATTGGTTTTAGATAAAAGTAACTATGTCTGATTATGTCTTTGTTAACTTCCAAAATTTTTTGCTAATCCATTTTGTCTAGTATTAGTTTCCACTCTGTCAATTGTGTTAGAGATGTTTTGTTTGTTTAAAAAATATATGATTTTATATACATAGAGATCAGTTATATTAAAAACTTGAAATTCTTGGTATAATAAATTGGACGAGTACATTCTTTCTTTGTTTAAAATTATTCTTAATATTATATTATGTGCACGTTTTAAAGGTAATAGATGACTTTTACAAGCACTTCCCCATGCAATTATTCCATACTGTAGTATGCTCTGTACAAAAGAATAATAGAGCATTTTTGTTATTTTGTTATCTTTCAATTGTCTAATTTTGATAAAAAGGTGGATGAGTTTTCTAATTTTTGAGTTTAGTTTGTTTATATGTTTATTCCATTTGAGGTTTTCATCAACTTCAATACCCAAATACGTTATACTGGTTACTTTTTGATTGGAACTTACTTAATACCATGAGTGTAAACGAAGCACTATCATATTTTTACTCAGCACTAAATAATGCCTTCAGAATATCTGTCCCTCAATATCCGTCTAAACACATAAAAAATAAATTCCCTAAATGGTGGAGTGTATGCACCCAAAAAAATTATAAAAGAAAAGAAAGACTGAGGAAAATAAAAAAGAAATCAATCATACAACAGCAAGAATATATAAATCTTCGTAAACAAATAAAGAGAACATAAAAAAAGATCACCAATCTCACATTAATTTAATTACTGATGAACTAAAAAGAGGGAATAGTCGACCTTTTTGGAATTTGAAAAAAGAAATGACAACAAATGGCTCAAAACGTACCTTATTATATGGGCAGAAACATATTACTGAACCACAAGAAATAGTAGATAGCTTTGCCGAGCATTTTAAAAATGCCTATAATCAAACCCCCTCGCTATATGACCCAGACACCTCCCAATACATCCAACACCTCCACCTGGAGGAAGTGTCAGTTGAGGATGTGGCTGCAGAAATTGCTATAATGCCTAGTAACAAGCCACCGGGGCCAGATGGAATACCGCCAAGTATTTTCTCACAATGCTTGGACTATATTAAAATACCCATCACAATTATTTTTAACCTTGCCCTCAAATATAAAGAGTTTCCGTCTGCTCTCAAAGAATCAATTGTAACTCCAGTACCAAAGAAAAATGGCGAACAGGATATAGCCAACCACAGGCCCATCTCTAACCTTAATGCTGTTGCTAAAATCTTTGAGGGAGTGTTGTATCACAAAATATCATCATTTATTTTTGATAATATTTCCCCTCAACAACATGGATTTGTTAATCAAAAGTCAACAATTGGCAATCTTGTTGAATTCTGCGATTTTACAGCCAGAGCCATTTCCAAACAATGTCAAGTCCATGCAATCTACACCGATGTTGAAAAATGTTTTGACAGAATTTCACATGATGCCATTCTAAAAAAACTGTCAAAAATTGGCTTTTCTAACTCCTTGGTCAAACTATTCACATCATACCTCAATGACAGGAAAATTTACGTCAAGTACTTGAACCATAAATCCTCTCCTATTACCCCTACCTCGGGCATAGTCCAAGGGAGTAAATTGTCTAGTCTACTCTTCATCTTGACGTATGATGACCTTCATGAGCTTGTTGAACACTCCCAAGTCCTTCTTTATGCAGACGACCTGAAAATCTTTAAGGTTATCAAAAACCACGAAGACTGCCAACTATTACAAAAAGACCTAACATCCATTAGTAATTGGCTTTCTACAGTTGGCCTCAATTTCCATCCAAAGAAGTGTTATGTAATGAATTATACAAATAAAGAAAATTCTATTTTATATAACTATAACCTCAATAACACCCCACTAGAATACATTGAACACTACAAAGACTTGGGAGTATATTTTCAAAAAAACCTCGACTTCAAAATACACCAAATGGAAATCGAAAAAAAAGCATTTCAAAGACTAGGCATGATCATGAGAATTTCCAAGCCAATCCAAGATCTAGATGCCTTACTTATTCTTTATCAATCTCTTGTCAGATCAATACTTGAGTATGGTTCCATACTTTGGTCTCCTCGTACTCAAGTGGCGATCAAATCATTAGAAAAAATACAGGCAAGATTTGTAAGGCATGCTTTTAATAAAGAAAATAACTTCTATCCAGTTTATCCTAACTACATTGAATATAACTTGCTCATAGAACACTTAGGTCTTAGTTCTCTTCAGGATAGGAGGAAAGAAGCACAGCTGAAATTCCTGCAAAATATACTAAAAGGGTCTAATAATCATGCTTATGTTAATGAGAGGGTACGTTTTAGAGAACCGGACCCCAGGCTAAGATCTACAGTGACAAAGAAGTTACAAATGCCTAACAGGAGGGAAATTTACATGTTCAAGTCACCTATTGTCCACGCAATATCATTGTTCAATGAGCTAGAGATCCATGCTCATGATGCTCGCTAATGCTATCCTTCCTTTAGTAATTTTGTTTTTTTTGTATTGGTATTTTGTGTGTGTGTTTTTTTTATATACGGTATAATTGTCAGTTATTGCTGGGGATTATGGCTGTAGGTAGTAATACTTGCAGCCTTATCTCCAGTGTAGACATATATGTAAAAAAAAAAAAAAAATTACTTACATCTCCCGAAAAGTACAACAGTACTTCATGGAGATGTAATGGGAATTCAAATGTATATGAAAACAAATAAAGATTATTATTATTATATTACTACCCGTAGTCCAGAGTTCAACTCCCGGCTGCAGCAGACTTTTCGAAGAAAATTCTGTTCCATCCAAACACGTGAGGCTGGCATTTCCGGCCCTAGCCAGGCTGGGTGAGGTTAATGTGGGTAGCTGTTACGATTCCCAGCGAATAGAGGGTAAAACCCCCGTCCTAATCCAGGACGTTAAATCAAATAGAATTGTTGGCGTTAGGAAGGGCATCCAGCCGTGAAAAATGTGCCAAAAACAATCAACCTCATGAGGTTGAACAACGTCGACCCTGCTTGAGCGGGATAAGACAGAGTGAAAGAAGAAGAAGATATCTTTACATAGGCTATTTATATATTTTTTTTTAAATGAAATAGAAATTAACTCTGATATTTAAGAAAATCCATGTCACAAATATAAGGATGACGACTTGCTGATACATAATCTAGAATGTAGAATGTGGAATCTAGAATGTAGAAAAAACGGATTTCTACTATGTAAAACAAATTTACATAAAAATGTAACCGCAAGGAGATCAACTACTGTCCAGTCTGTCTGTATTATTTACTCCTAAATTATTAAGTCATCACTCTGCTCATCCTCTTAATTTTTTATCCCCTTAAACCCCCCCCCCCCCCCCCCGCCCTTCTCCCTCCACTCTTCACAACACACCACACCACCAAGCAGCATTTAAAACATTTACATAATACAATATTATTTTTTCTATTTACAGCGCATATTTTAAGAAGTATTTTTCTTCCTCCACAATTAATATTATTTTGATAATCACTTTCTAATGATATAACTTTGTAGTTCTGACGAGTTTTAAGGGTCCATTCCTCCGGTAAGAGAGAGCTATTGTTCTGGGGCAAAGTCAAAAAGTATATGGTCAGGGGTGATTTTTCAATCATGAGGAGTCAATATTTTGTCAAGCTGGGGGACGTTAAACAGATATGGTACCACCAAAAGACAATAACAAGTGGCAGAGAATGCCTAAGGCATTAACTTCGCCCCAAATTACAAAACAATTATTAATATTCTATATTTTTTTGTATAATTTTAAGTTTTTTTTTTTTTTTTTTTTTTTTTTAATTTATTGTTATTCATTTATTGTTGATTGCTTTTGGTCATTGGCGCCCTTAAGCCCTTTAACAAGTTTCGCATTAGGAAGGGCACTGAGCTTTAAAATATGAAAGTATTTAGGAGTACCAGAACCATCTTCAATAGTTGTTGAACAAAAACGTCGATTTCACTTGATTGGAAAAAAGACGTAGTCACATAGGCGGTTTTTGTGGTGAGTTTTAGAGGTTGAAATTCAAATTTTGTTGGGTGAATTTAGTACATTAAATCACCTAAAAAGGAAATAAATGTTTGTTGTTTGTCTCTCAAGCAGAGGAGTGTTATACTGAGAGAAAAAACCTTATCTACATTTAAAATGTTTTTTAGGTGTTTGACATGTTTCAAGGTCCTGGACGTATGCGTAACGAAAGATAAAAATAAATAATTACTTGCGAAGCTTCAGGTTTTATTGTCATGGAAAGACAAGCTGCAAAGTCTCGTCGACCTCGAGTTAGATTTATTTTGGTGTCATTTAATAGATCGATTTTATTTTCTCAGAAACATCTGTATTATGGAGTTAAACTGGATGTGTTAACTACTGTCTACTTCCTATTGTATTTTTGACACTTCTTCTCTTCCTAGTGTCGAGCTATCCTAAGACAAGCTTCTGTCTCGCAGTGAAAATATTTTTTCTTCTTTTCGCAAAAGAAAACATCATGGAGCGAAGTTATAAAAGAATGGAGAGAAAGAGAAAGAGATAATCAGAACGAGGAGAAAAGAGACGAATATACAAATTTCAACATGAATATTGCAAATGTTAAATTTAATATTAAGGTATACTGGCGCCTCGGATTATTATAATCATATTCCAATTTGCTTAGAAAATATGTAAGTTTTATAACTCCCAGGGCACATATATCTTCAAAGTTCAACTGAATAACTATAAAAATATACATAAAAAATATATCAAAAAATGTGACTTCCCCTGTTTTGTGGTTGGGATTGAACATCACTTGCTCCTTTTTAGTATTGAATACCTACAATCTACATCCTACATGAGAAACCTCTGGTTGAAATTCAATGTTATGCATTGGTATATTTACACAGAATGAAGGTTAGACTGAGTTGCCGAAATCACCCACTGAGCCCAAAAATGCACACATCGCAATCTATCATCTTCCAAATGCTCCAAGTCCAATTTTGGCTAATTAGCAAGCTGAAAATACTCAGTCTGTGATCTGGTTGTTTGCAATGTTCGAAACACTGAAATTGGTTTTTGAATTACTAGGCAAAAACATAGTCACATTGCAATATAGTAGATATAGTAGATGAGTAAGAATGACAGATGAGCGGTGGAACATGGTTAGGTGCACTGAAAATTCCATTAGGTGCACATGGTTAGGATCCCCCCACGCTACCTTGATTACCAGACTAGCGCGTTCATCATTTGACTACCAGTGCCCATAATAATTATCTGGTATCTGAGACAATCGGGCAGTCTTACGCTACCACATAGCAATGTGAGCATACTTTTCTTTATTCCCAGCGTTTCAATTGCTGATTTTGGGTGGGTGGAAGAGATTGCCATAGGCAATAACCCCGCACTTTAGTTAGGACATATGTACGAGGGGGGACCCAAAAGTAACGGGAATTAGGTGGTGGGGGGAAAGCGGAGGGGGGGATCGGGTTCTCCAATGTTTCTATTCCAAGCGGCCACTTCCCCCAAGTATGTGTGCAAAGTTCATTTGCTGTGAGTGCATTCGTTTGTCCGTGAGAATTTTTCTAGTGAAACGACTTTTTTCTTTTCGGCGAAAACGTGAAATGGCAACGTGAAATGGCTGAGTGCGGAGAGCAACGAGTGGCTGTAAAAATTTCGGGGTCATAGCCGTAGCACCATGATTCATCGTCAGTTATAACCTTGAGAAAAAAATCTGGGTCTTCATCCAACTGATTTAGCAGCTCCAGACAGGCCTGAAGTCGCGACGCTCCTTATTTTGATCGTCAGAGAGAAGGCGAGGAACAAATTTGGCTGCAATCCTCTTCATGATCAAATCTTCAGTTAAAATCCTCTGAATTGAACTCCATGACAATCCAGACATCTCACAAAGTTGATCGATGGTTCGGCAAGGTCTTCACGGACAAGAATGTTGATTTGTTCAATGTTTTCGTCCGTTCTTGAAGCCATTTCACTTTTTCGCCGAAAAGAAAAAAGTCGTTTCACTAGAAAAAATTTCACGGACGAACGAATGCACTCACAGCAAATGAATTTTGCACACTTACTTGGGAGAGTAGCCACTTGGAAAAGAATCACTGGACAACCCGATCCCCCCCTCCGTGTTCCCCCCACCACCTAATTCCCGTTACTTTTGGGTCCCCCCTCGTATATATTTTGTTTATTTTTTTTTTTATACCTATTCGTCAATTTTATATTTAACAAGCGGGCTGTCGCCCGCTTTGCGGGCCGAGGCATGGCCGTGAAAGCAAAAAATCCTTTTTCGCCAGTGGCAGGTGTTGTAGTGGGAACTTCGAAAAATCCCGTCTTATTGCACATCTAGACTATAAGACAAAGCTAACTACCAAATTTCAGCTTCCTAGGTATTACGGTTTGGGCTGTAGAGCGATGATCAGTCAGTGAGTGGTCAGTCAGTGACTTTGACATTTATATATTAAGATTTTTACCACTATTTGGCTGTATACATATAAAATATGTTCTACTAATAAAGAGTTTCTAAATAAATAAATTTTGGGGTTTCAAACATCGCCAACTAACAGATCGCAGACTGAGCATTCTCAGCTTGCTCATGCAATCGCTGAAGTTTGGCCTTGGAATACCAGATCGTGGTGTGCGGATTTTTTTTTCAAGCCTAACATACAATAATAATTTTCCCCACCTTAATAAGAATTTGTTTGTTGCTCCCCTTCGTATGTTAGGCTCATTTTTTTAAATTGTGTCATACAGTGGATAGTGTTGGTAAAGGTTTAATTGTTAATTTGTTAATTATATAGTAAAAGACGGTATAAGTAGATGAGCCAAAAAAATTAGTATGGTTCAGAGCAGACAGAATAAGAAATTCGATCTTCTTGTGTTATACCAGCTTTGTACTTTGAGTTTCTTTTCGATCATCGGAGGCAGACAAATCAGACGGCCACCAGGGTCTACACTATTCTATAGTAGCAGTTATTTCATAACTTCAAAATAAAGACTGTGAGACATCGATAGAAATAAATTTACAGAGCATCTCGAAACATGAGATAAATCTCCGACCGAACTTCGCAAATTAGAAAAAGGGAGCAAAGGAAATCATTCGGAATATGTTGCAGCTCTGGCTCCAGCTTCTTCAAGAATATCGGAAAACAACTTGAACCTTGTTTGAATATCAATTTGGATACATATATTTTTAGTACCTCTATAGGATTTTTAGGTTTTTGGTCGAGAAGCCCCGGGCGAATTTCTTTTTCTTTCCAATAAAAATGGTGAGGTTGCTGCGTGTTTCAAATGAATATTTCCACCATTCGGACACTTCACATGTTTTCTTGATTTATTCACGAATTCTGACATCCACGCGATAAAGAAAAGGCATTTGCTGTCTATTGTTATGTATTTCATATTATAAACTTAAATAATATTGTAGTTATTTTTGACAGACTCACTAAATAACATATTAGATATGTTATTTAGTGAGTCTGTCAAAACAGAAAAGTGATTTACTAATTTACATGCTATATTTTAAAGCATGTACTTGAAATTATAGTTTGCATATGTTGGAATAGCTGTATTTTCATTATACCTAAAGAATGTGTTGTAACAATGGTTCCTTAAATGATAAACTCTGCTATTTTTTTATTCAATGACATCAGAAATGGATTCCTAACCTCCTATTTTGAAGTCCGTTACTCTTTCAGTTTCTGAGGTTAATTAAATTGCAGTCGGTTACTCTTTGTAATTACCAATTGAGATTCGAAGAAGTGACAAGAATTTTATATACTTTAGCATTAATCGCTCATCAAGTCCAATAGAGACCTTTTAGAGGGAAGAAATAATAATAATATCGCCTTATTATACTGCGGACTAGAACTAATGAGTCCATTATTCCAGCAGTAGACAAATACGTTTTAATTTTTTATTTTATTTTAGATGGTTCAGACTTCAATTGGTTCAGACTACAGATAGAACATGGAATCAATTCTTCTGATGGCAATGCTCCTACACGCTGCAGCATTACTCTCTGATGTCATGCTTATTTTAGCTACTAGGTGACTCATTGATTGTGTGTTCCCTGTCTTCTCTATCATCTTCTTTCCTATCTCCTGAATCATTTCTTTCCCTCGTCACACCACACTCCATTGTCTCCATGCCATCACAACAAGCTCTACTCCTTGATATACTCTCCACTGCCATCACAACAAGCTCTACTCCCTTGATTATACTCTCCACTGCCATCACACAAGCTCTACTCCCTTGATTATCTCTCCACTGCCATCACATAATAAAATACGTTTTCATATGTGATCAAAATCCCGCAATAGGACCCACTATTATGTCCCGGCTAGGTTTCGAACCCGCCTTTTGAATTACCAGTCAGACATCTTGACCACTGAGCTGCCGAGACAGTCAACTTAGAGTTATCGAAATGGAAATCATATAGGTATATGAGTGGGTAAAAATGAGCCCAATTTTAATGTAATTAAGAAAACTACCCCTGATGAATACCAATGCAATAAAATACACTACAGCTTTTATTCCCGTCAGCTGGAATTTCATATCATAAAATTTTGATTGTTCCAGAGATATTCTAATAAAAAAAACAGCATCAATTAACACCCTCCATTCAGCAGAAGCCATCTAAAATATCTGGTAATAATGATGATGTTTTTTTTTTTTAATTTTTATTATGAAGCTTATGAATATCGAAGAAAAACTTTGCCAAATTTAAAGCTCCAGCAGATTCCCTCAATTTGCATGCATGTGTTAACCTTATCAACGCTGCCCATATTCAAGAATGCCTCAGTGCTGGACATTGCCGACAGCCTCGAACACTTGAAAGAGAATGCAAAAGCAATTCTATATGCTTAATATTTTGTATGTAGTTTTTCATATTTTTTTGTGTAGATGTGATTAGATGTAAATTAATTGATTTTGTAACTGCCTGCTTGTTAGGCGTGGAATCGATTACTAAAAAAATGGTTTTTTTTAACCGGCGTCCAAGTTTAAGGGCTCATTATATTATTAACAATAATATAATAAGGGCTCATTGGGACTCAGATAGATCTATGGTTGTGGCTATTTACAAGTCTTAATGAGTCAGATTTAAGAAAAACTACTAAGTTTGTAATTTCTCAAAAACTGTGAATGATTAAGAAATAAATTGAAAAGTTTTCTATCAATTCCATATGTACCACAAGCAGGCTTAGCCCGATTGTGCGTGAGGCATGGCTGATTTATTCGCAAATTTCTCTAATGCAAAATTTTGATACTTTCTAAACATTTTGCAACAAGACCTTGCAAAGGTCACAATTATGTAAGTGATAAATACATTTATAAATAATTTACACATTTTTCATGTTCAAACATTATTTCTTGATAAGTGCGTAACTGAACCATTGGTCCTGATTAAGGGGAGTTTTGTTATTTGCATAAAATGTAACGAAAAATAATCAGAATAACTTGCGAAATGTGAAACCTACAATCAGTGTGGTTTCATTTATCGTGTGCAATTAATAGCGCATTATTTTATATAGAATTGTATTCTAATGCGTTGGTGAGGGTTGTCCAATATTCCAATGATTACGGGGCCATATATTTTGACGTTTTTCAAAGTACATTTCTGACTTTCTGCATATTTCTTAATTTTCTGACTTTTTGGTTTTCTAAGTTTTTACATAAAACTAGCTGTTTGCCTGTACGTCGTAAACACTCACGTTCGAGTCGTTGGTCAGTCACAGAAATGAACTGAAAAAATAAAATATGGAGCAGGGAGGGGCAGGGAAATAAGAAAGAGATAGAGTTAATTTTTTTTTTAATTTACGGAATGCGAATCCATTTTTATAACACGCGGACCTACTTAAACTATAAACTAAATTATCACTTAACTAAAAATAAACCTATTTCAACAGGAGTTATATTGAAAATATCAATTCCTACATCGCTGGCTCTATTGCCTATAGTTTGTAGCCTTTGCATAGGTGAAAATTCTCCTATATTACAACGGTTTGATTTTAGTTTAAAAATAAGGTGAAAGCGTGTATTTTTACAGTTGACTCTAAGATTTAGTTTTGCAAGGAGCTCAGGAGAATCGATAGAACTATGCAAAAGTTTACCAAGAAATGTGGTATTAATGGCTACTACAGATTTCTGGCCCCTAAACATGATTTGCGTTAGGATGGGTATCCAGCTGTAAATTGTGGAAGGAGCCTTACCTATGAACACGTACCAATGTATAATATGGCAGGAATTAGGAAATAAATTAGTTGAAGAGACTGGAGATAAGAGAGCAGCATCATACCTCATCCAACGTTTAAGCCTGGCCATTCAGAGGGGGAATGCAGCCAGCATTGCGGGCTCATTCCCCTTCACAAATTCACTGAATGAAGTCTTTGTGTTATAGTTCAATAAAAAAGTTATTATCGAGTGAGAAAAAAAAAAAAAAAAATATGTGCAGGTGTGGTGCATCCTCAAGTCAATGCATGAAAGTATTGGTCTAGTGGACAGTGCACCACGGTTTGGACAGTCCTTGTGTAGATTCTTCTGAAGGCAAGATTACTCATTTTCCCATAGCATGATGAAAAATTCATGCATTTCAGATTTTCAAATTATAATTTTATTTTACTTAAGGAAATATAAATATTTCTCGCTGAATCATGATTTTTCCTAATGATTTATTCCTCTCCCTGTTGTTTCTTTTCCTAAATTTCTTCAATTTGTATATTTGTTCATTAAATGAACATTATACGTATTTTGCAAAACTCGCGGAAGACAAAGAAGAAAATGGATTGCAGATTTCAAAGAAGATATGGATGTGCAGACCTACGGAGAAAGCAAGCGAAAAGCCGAGAACAGATAAATATGGAAAAATGTCATTCAGGATATCAACTAGCAACCTGCGGATACGAAGAGGCTACCAATGATGATGATGAATAATTTTCACTGTGTTAAAAAAAAAATTCTAAATGTAGATGGTTGGTTTTTGGTGCGATTTTCCAAACAACAGACATCCGTAGGTTACATGACATAACTACTTATTTTCTACTAATTACTTTCTTTTATCAATTGGGTATAGAAACTATTGTTTTCGGTCGGTGTTTTTCAAATTGAGCTCATAACTTAGACTCTCCTGATTTCAAGAAAAGTATTTTTTATCAAATGGTATGTATGTGTGAGTACAAAATATCTCAAGAACGATAAGTCGTAGAGCGATGAAATTTGGCATATCGCTGCAGGGCGCTAAAAGTACGGACCCGGAATTTCATTAAAAGCAGCCATTTTGTTTGTTTTTTTTTATATCTCGAGAAATATAATAAATTCAAGTATCTCGTAAGCTTTATAAGGGCCGAATTATGAAACAGGATTAGTTAATCTTAGTGGACACTATCCCTTAACTTTCACTTTGCCAACAACTGTAGAGGTCATATTAAATTTCAGCCGGTCTTTGTAGTTGTGTATTACCACTGTGGCATAACAGAGCTCTAGCCAGACTCCGTGGAGTAACGGCTGTGACTACTGCCCTTAGTCTACAGATCCTGAGTTCGATTTCTGGTCGGAGCAGACTTTTCGAACAGAAAATTCTGTTATCTATTTCCAAATTTTCATAAAATTCACAAAAATGTAAACAAAGAGCCCTACAGATTTATACAACGATTTCTACGCGGAGTGCACAGATTCGAGTAGTCTTTTCTCTCTGTGGGAATGAGAAAAATCTTGTTCTAAAATATAAAAGAGATGACCAACAGTCAGCTATTATAATCTAAGGGTCGACTTGGATTTATTAATTCTGTCTAATACTATGGCCCTTCGAGTTATCGTAAAAATAAAAGAATAAAATCGTCTTTTTTCACGATTTTACACCCATATTTCATACCTTGAATATAAATGTTCGACATATTTCATATTGAACCGTAGAGGTAGAGGTTCAATCCTACATAATATTTTGAGAGGTTCTTATTACTTTTAGCCTCTTTTTTATCGACCGATTTTTTTGTTGCTGTTGGAAATTTCTATATAAGAAAAAACCTGCTCAAGTTTAAGTAATAGAAAGTCGTTTGGTGTTTGGATCAGTTTATTTTTAAATAAAGCATCTACACAACACTCTAATCATTCATTGACCGAAAAAAACGCACACATCGCAATCTGAAATCTTACACATGCCGTGAGCCCGAATTTCGGCTAATGAGCAAGCTTAAAATGCTCAGCTTGCGATCTGGTAGTTTAAAGCGATTGAAACCCCAAAATCAGCCTTTCAAACACTATGAAAAAACAAAAAAATCCACACATCGAGATGTGAAAGAGTAAGAATACCATGGACTGTCATATACCACAAACCGCTAAGCCAAGTTCCAACAAGCCATATCTTCGGTTCAATTGATCATAGAGATATGAATTTTGGAACAAAGATTGTCCTAATATAATTCAAAAGACATTGAAATGGTGTCGTTTTAGGGAGCATATTAAACAGAAGAATTTTGAAATTTTTCATAAAAAATAATGAAACTGCATGTGCTGAGCTGTGCACGTTTGTGAAACGAACCATTTACAAAAAGTAATGATATTCCACAAACTTGGCCAGCTTTATGGCATCGGTTGTATGGAATAAAACGACTCTATGTATACAAAATAACCATCACAAAGAGCGAAACAGGCCAAGTTAGAGGATAGTTTGCAGTTGAAAACGTACAAAATGAGGAACTCAGAAAACGGGCTTTAATATAAGATATAGTTTCGAAACAAGATAACTTGGCCGCAAGCAAGCCAGACATAAGGCGATGCATAGTATTAGTATCAATGTCACTGTCAGGAGTATTTTTATGAACTTACTCGGTATCTTCAGACCGGTCTCCGCCCGCAGCCTCTTAAGGACTTGAGGATCATCAACCCTCTCGCCGAGGCACACCTCACATCTGCCTTTAGACGAGGTTGAAGCAATTGCCGGCTGGAGGGAGGGGAGCCCTTCAACTGGGGGGGACAGGGTGAAGCAGGGGACATCTCCAGACTGAGTGGTGCCAGGGCTGGTGACAAGGTAGGTGCCGCCACTGCTGGAAATATATTGGGAAAGGGTGAAGCAGGAGACATCTCCAGACTGAGTGGTGCCAGGGCTGGTGACAAGGTAGGTGCCGCTACTTACTGCTGGAAATATATTGGTCCGTGGATCCCCCCTCCGTAGAAAAAGAGGAGGAGAATTGGTATTCCTTTGACGAAGATGCCCCTGTCGACTTCTTCTTCTTCGACTGCTGCGCACACAGAGAGTGTGAGCAGAAGTTATGGAAGTCGAAGTGGACGGAACAGGAGAGAGGCAGTCCGCCTTCCTCTTCTGTGTTCCGGAGCCTTGGGCCTGCAGATTAGAGTTGTCTATTAATAAAATTATTCATTCATTAGCAATGAGACATAAACTGTAATTCTCACACAGATTACAATATAAAACTATAAATGCCATGCTGCCTCCAGAGTCCCGAATCGGTCCAAAAATAAAAGGTGAAATTTTAGGGACGCGGAACAGACAGAAAAACGAAAGCCAAATCGTCCAGTACCTAACATAACCTCGCTTAGTAAAGTATCTACGCTCACTCACTGCGTTCGGTTAGGTACTAACTAATTGCGAAAAACCATCGTAAAAATTTAGGCTTTTTCTTCATAAGCCATTAAACCCTCAGAAAACTGAAAGCTAGCCTGGCTTGTTAGGGTTGTCTACTCTGTTCTCAGGTTATAGTCCTCTAGCGAGACACTGGTCGTAGTGGTCGTCTCCCTGTTTAACGTCTCCTAGCTAGACGTGGTTGGATTGGCTTCCGATATGTTATCAAAATCAGACAACTCAGAACAGCCTGGGTCGAGAATGCGGCGGACGGTCAAGTCCGCTAATTGGTAACCTCCCCTCATTGCAACCAAAGCAACACCACGAGACTGGAGCATAAATCCGCTCCTGGTGTAACACCCTGTCGGGGACGCTTCATACCCTCGAGTGGAGAAACCCTAGGAAGTAATAATAACTCACCTTGAGTATGGACGGAGACAAAGCAAAAGCACTGCTACAACTGGAGGACGTAAAGAGAGCCTCCTCCTCCGAGACACATGATCAGGAATCAGGGATCCCTCCGACGATATGGAGAAGGACTGAGACCTCACTCTTCCAGATCTACCACGTGATATATGATTCATAGCACTTCTCCGAGGATCATAGATTAGGATGAACGCAAGCCAACAGCTTTCTCGTGGCGACGATATTCCCGTGAAGACGAAGATGCGAAGCGGACGGATATCTCCTTTGTGTTATGCCCAGACAGAGAGCGCGCAGAAGCTATGGGGTCCTTCTTGTGTAGTCGATGTGGACGCAACAGTCCTTCTCTCAGTTCCGGAGCCCTGGGCCTACAGATTCGGCCTCTGCCCGCATCCTCTTCGGGACTTCGGGCCTCTGCCCAAGGACTTCGGGATCATCAACCCTCTCGCCGAGTCACACCTGACATCGGCCTTCAGACGAGGTTGAAGCAATTGCCGGCTGGAAGGAGGGGAGCCCTTCAGCTGGGGGGGGACAGGGTGAAGCAGGGGACATCTCCAGACTGAGTGGTGCCAGGGCTGGTGACAAGGTAGGTGCCGCCACTGCTCGAGATATATTGGTCCGTGGATCCCCCCTCCGTAGAAAAAGCCGAGGAGGATTGGTATTCCTGGGTCCTTAATCTACGACGTCTGAGGGTAGCATTCGCTCTAGGGGGGTCATAATATGGCAGAAAGCCGCCGACGAAGATGCCCCTGTCGACTTCTTCTTCTTCGACTGCTGCGCACACAGAGAGTGTGAGCAGAAGTTATGGAAGTCGAAGTGGACGGAACAGGAGAGAGGCAGTCCGCCTTCCTCTTCTGTGTTCCGGAGCCTTGGGCCTGCAGATAAGAGTTGTCTAATAATAAAATTATTCATACATTAGCAATGAGACATAAACTGAAATCCTCACACAGATTACAATATTAGACTTTAAATGCCATGTTGTCTCCAGAGTCCTTCCTTAATCGGTCCAAAAATAAGAGTTAAATTTTAGGGACCCCAATAAACATGAAGAATAAATTTCAATAATTTTGCAGAATTCGGTCGGGAGTTATCGTGGAACAGACAGAAAAACGAAAGCCAAATT
Organism: Bactericera cockerelli; assembly: GCA_024516035.1. Lineage (NCBI taxonomy): Eukaryota > Metazoa > Arthropoda > Insecta > Hemiptera > Triozidae > Bactericera > Bactericera cockerelli. Next base: position 21,590,304 of record CM044967.1, read on the forward strand.
GTCCAGTACCCAACATAAACCTTATGCTGAATAGTTTCTATTCTCCCAGAATGATATTCATACGAAGGATTCCATACAGTGGAAGCAAATTCAGAACACCCCGAACCTAAGAACAATATAGGATTTTGAACGACAGATGATCAGGGAACATTTTTGTCGATCTAGTAATAAAACCAAGCATTCCAGAAGCTTTTTTGAAAATAGCGTCAATGTGGGGTATAAAGCAGAGTTTAGAATCGATGAGAAAACCCAAATCTCTGATACAAAAAGAACGAGGAATTTCGCAAAAATCAAGACGATAAGAAAATATGGCAGGGGAGTTAGAATTTGAAAAAGTAATAACATTGGACTTGGAGAGGTTAACCTCAAGCAAGTTATTTAGAAACCAATTGTTCAAAGAAGTGAGAGCGTGCTGAAGTTTAAGGTAATCTTCTGCGGAAAGGTAATCTTCTGCGGAACTAACTGAACGGAACAACTTGAGGTCGTCACAGAAGAGAAGATACTGAACGTCGTGTTGTGAAAGGCAGTTTTGAACATTGTTAAAGAGAAGAAATAGGATTGGACCAAGATAAGATCGTTGAGGAACGCCTGAAACAGCTTGAACGGAATTAGATATTGAAGAACCTACCCGAACCATACATAACCTATTAGAGAGGTAACTGGAGAACCACAAGAGAAAAGGACCTGATATTCCATGTGCAGACAACTTATCCAAGAGAATCCTATGATTTACTCGATCAAAGGCCTTAGAAAGGTCAAGATAGATCGAATCAACTTGATTTTTCCCGAAACTGACAGATAAGTGATTAAGTAAGGTCCTGAAGGAGATTGGAAGACACTGATTTGCCGGGCATAAATCCATGCTGATTGTTGATAATAAAACGAGTTAAGACAGGAAAGAGCTTCTGAAGAACAACAGATTCAAAAAGTTTTGTTATAGCTGACAGAATGAAAATAGGTCGATAACTGGTTATCATTCATTGTTTCTCTGTTCTGGTTATCATTCACTGGTTATCATAATACAATCAAACATGTATCTATGTTTGATTTTACACTGGGCTTGACCCGTAAATATACAATTACCATTATATTCGAGGCATCCTTTTTGTGAACAGGTGTAAGGAAACATTTTTTCCATGAAGACGGGAAAACTCCTGAAGATAAGGATAAATTGAAGAAGTAACACAAAGGACGAGCAAGAGACGAAGAACAGCGTTTCAAGAAGATTGAATGCCATGAGGACCTGCACCTTTATGAACACTTAAAGCCTTGAGTTTTCTGAAGACATCTATTTCTGAAAGAGAGCAAGAAGAAATAATCTCAGACAATTCAAAATTGATTTTGGAAGAACAGAGTGGAACGTCTACAAATACTGAAGAGAAGTGCTGAGCAAAAAGATTAGCAGTAGACAAAGATGATGCAGATTCGATGTCATTGATCTTTAGGCTTGTAGGAATAGCGGAACTACCCCGAAGATTTCTATTATACTTCCAGAAGTAACGAGGATTTTCTTTTGTTTCGAACAACGGAATTTAGATATGAAGAATAACATGGTGGTCATAAGTGGATGAGTTGGCACCTTCTGAACAACATAAGCCGTTAACTTTTTTTTAATAAGCCGTTAATTGGTTTGAAAACTGCAAGCTTGGCTTGTTAAGGTTGGCTAGTCTGTTTTCTGTTTATACGCCTCTAACGAGACACTGGTTTTCTCCCTGTTTAACGTCCCCCAGACAACTCCTGCACTACCTAATATCCTCCCAACTCTCTGGGTTATTTTCCTGAAATATGGAAACATGCTTTAGTCGTACCGATCCATAAAAATAGTGAGAAATCCAATGTTCAGCATTATCGACCCATTTCCAAAATCTCATTTATTCCAAAACTCTGTGAAGCAATCGTCTATGTACAATAAACTAAAAGTCATTTTATCTCCGCTAATAATACACACTCAACAGGGATTTATCTGGCCTCCTGTTTACTATATTCATAAATGACCGAGATGAGAGATGTCCATGGCTGGCTATATGCGGACGATTTTAAGGCTGCTAGAAAGGTGAGTGGTGCGTCGGACTGCGCGGGGTACGCTAGATACTCTTGTGTCCTGGTGTGAGACAAATGGCAGAAATTCAATGTAAGCAAATGCTCTGTAATATTTTTCTAGCGTAAAAAATATCCCTTATCATTTGACTATATCATCAATAATGAAAAACTAAACCGTGTCAACCAAATCAAAGATCTTTGAGTTCTGTCAGACGAAGACCTTAAGTTTAACTCCTATATATCTAAAGTAACAATCTAAAGCCTTTCGTAAACTGGGTTTTATCCATCGGAACTCCAAAGAATTCAAAAATCCAAAGACACTCAGAGCTCTCTATTGCTCATTAGTGAGACCAGGGTTGGAATACTCAACACTTTGGTCTCCACAATAAAACACACCTGAATTGACGCGATAGAGAGTATACAGAAAAAGTTCATTAGGATTTTTTAATGTTGTTTTAATTGTAAATATTTTGTATTATACTTTCCAACTGTTTTTATATCCTGTTATCAAGGGTGGTGCGGAAGAGAATGCCAAAGGCATTATCACCACCCTTGCTCAAACTTTGTTTATATTTAATTAACTAGGTATACCTTTTGACTGCACCTGTATATAAAAAATTGTAAATAAAGATTGATCTAAATTGTTGAATAATAATAATAATACCTCCGTGGCTCAGTGGTTAAGAGCATTGGTTACTGACCCGGAGGTCGCGGGTTCGAATCCCGGCCGGTGCGGAAATTTCTGTACGAAATTTTCCGTTTCCGGAATGGCATGGATGTAAAGGTAATGTGCCCTGAAGTAATGCGAAAGCGGTTCCGGGGCACACTTACCTTTTTTTTTTTTTAAAAAAAAATAATAAATAAGTAATAATAATAATAATAATAACTCAAATCAATATACCTTTCCTACAATTACCTAATCGAAAAATATGATCTACTTCCTCTTCATCCTAGAGATATCATTGACATATTATTTATCTTCAAAATTCTCCATTTCAAAATCAATTGCCCTGATATCCTACAACGCATCAACCACGGAACTAGAAGTAGATTTACTCGTAATAAGGATACTTTTTCTATACAGAAATGCAACACAAGCATTGCTGAGTATTTCCCATTGATCAGATCATTGAAACTTTGTATACAATTTGTAACCATCCCTATAATATTGATCTTTTAAAAGAGATGTCTCATACATTGAAAAAAAAAACCTACATTTGCTATTTGTCGAACACCGGTCACAGAGATCTTTGGTTCCAGAACTTGAGCCGCTCCCTTAATGATGCTAGATAAACCTTATCTGATAGTGATCAGATCATGTTTCTCATGTCACACCTACTCGAACTCCCTTTACTAAATATTTACCTTCAATAGTAAATTAGGGAAGAATTGCACATACATATTTAATTATTCATGCAGAGGCTTTCAACTAGTTTTTAAAGTCTTTAAAGCCAGCGGTAGTTTTTAAAGTCTCACTCGATAGCTCAGTGGTGAAGGGGGTGCTCTGTGAATCCAGAGGTCGCGGGTTCAAAACTAAGCAGGTAGATGACTAGATATCCTCCCATTTGGGTATTTACCACACTATTTCAGCTTAGTGCTGAAATAGTGTGAGTTAATAGTTTTTGAACGGGCAGTATAGGTAGGGTGAAGAGTCGAATCTAGTTAGAGAGAAACCTGGATATAAGAGAACAATATTATCCAGGTCCAATTTACCTCTCTACAAGGTAAAATAACCTCTATAATTATGTATAAGAGAAACCTGGATATAAGAGATAGAAAAAATCCGGTACCTTGAGCTCTCTTACATCTGGGATTCATTGTTTTACTATTAATAATCTAAAGACGCTCTTGTACTGACCACTAGCTCATTACCCTTATGGTAGACTGGGCATTCACACAGCTCGTGATCAAAGTGTTTTTCTCCGAGAATCTCGCACGATCACTGGCTGAAGGACCGGACATGTAAAGTTTGGAAAAACCAATTCTACCAAGTGATTTAACATGAAAAAGTACAGTGATTTGATGTATCACACTTAAGGTTTGAACACTTTCACTTTTATCACAAAATAAGTCCATGATTCCGCGGGGTTGATCAAAGATCTGTTTGATCTAAGTATCGAGTATTGGGTTAATTTTTTTTTCTTCTTTTTTACACTTTATTAATTGGACATATTACAACACAGATAATTACAAATTAATATACAATATCTGAGAAGTAAAAAGAAAAAAAAATAAAGAAAAAAATATATACAGGGTGAGCATAAAGTCTCACCCCACCCCCCGTATCTCGAGAATGGCTGAAAATACAAGAAAACGCAAAAACCCGTATTCCTTATTTTTTAGGGGGATTAATTTTCAGCCAAAAATTTTTTGCCTACACGGCCCCAGTCAGGCTGGGCATGGACCAACTTTAAAATCTTAAATAGAATGGTACGTCTTGTGGCACACTGTTTTAAAGGTCTCATAAAGAGAAATTCATTACAATAAATTTCAGTGAGCTACAACTTACCGTTCTCGAGATACAGGGTCGAACGTCCTGCGTAATATCCATATATTTTGACCTATATCTCGTTAACCGTAAATTATAGAAAAATGAAATTTTTTGATAATAACTCCTAATGACAAGCCCTGTCGAAAAAATTATAACTCGACATAGTCTCTTGATATTAGTTTCTGGTCGGTTTCGTCAGCCAGCCGGACGAAAAGTCCGAAAAAATTTAACGAAAAAACAAATCCAGTTTTAACTTGTTCGAAAGTTCTTGCCATAAGGAGTTATTATCAACAAATTTCATTTTTCTGGAATTTACGGTCAACGAGTTATAGGTCAAAATATACGGATATTACGCAGGACGTCCGACCCTGTATCTCAAGAACGGTAAGTTGTAGCTCACTAAAATTTGTTGTAATGAACTTCTCTTTATGAGACCTTTAAAACAATATGCCACAAGACGTACCATTCTATTTAAGATTTTAAAGTTGGTCCATGCCAAGCCCGACTGGGGCCGTGTAGGCAAATTTTTTTTTGGCTGAAAATTAATCCCCCTAAAAACTAAGTAATACGGGTTTTTGCATTTTCTTGTATTTTTAGCCATTCTCGAGATACGGGGGGTGGGGTGAGACTTTATGCTCACCCTGTATACATAATACTCGTATATGTCCTATTTACAGAGCGGGGTTATTGCCTTTGGCAATCTCTTCCACCCAACCCACCTAAAATGAAAGGCCTCATTGCCATACTCTTTGAGCAGGGTGATAGACCCAGAAAAGGTGCTGTAGTCCATTTATGTTTGCAGGTAATTTGGCACTAAAAAACCTTCAGAACTACCTTTGCATATATCATTATCAATCAGCAAAAAATCTTTTCTTGTAATGAGTGTATTTTTTTCAAGTAGGTATACCAAATAAATAAATCCTCTTTCCCTCTTACACTTTTTATGAGGAGTTGGTATTTTTTACCCTTAAATACATATTTTTTACCCTCCTCTCCGAATAATTTCAATCTAGTTACGCGTATATAAATAATGACCCCATCTTATATCGCCGTCGGCGCAAGAAACAACACCCTAAGTTTCGTTTTCAATTCAGTTAGGGCCTTTTCGTTATGAATACCTAATATCCATAGAAGATCCGTCATTTTGTGTTATATCCCTTACTCTTTTTTGCTACGACCCTTTTCAAAAACCTTTTGTTCATCTACATTGGTTTACTCTTAAGATAGCTATTTTGACAGACGAAAACAAATTGGTGTTGGTTTTTTCTTTGATGGTTTAAATTTATTTAATTATTAAGGCTTTATTGTAACACCATTATTTTGAATAAATCTAAAGAAAAATATAAAAGAAGATAGAGCCATATTATAGGTGCTTCCATTTGTCAATTGCTTTTGAGACCAGGTTAATTTATTGATTTGATAAAGATGTTAAATCTTATTTTTTAAGATTTGACTCTGATGTGAGTCTGAGTTACTTAGCTCAGACAGTGAATCTACGAGTATGAGTGTTAAATAATGGAAGGCACTTGCTGGTACGATTCCCAGCGAATTGGGGGGAAAACCCCCGTCCTGAATACTTCAAATCAGGACGTACATCAAAATTAAAATCAACTGGTCACAATAGATGTAAATAGAGGTCGGTGTGATAATTGGTGCTTCCCTCGTGGAACTCCAACCAGTCTATAATAAAAATAGCCTTAGCTGTTGAAAATTTGAGTTGGATATACATTTAAAACTTCCATTTCAAAGAGTAAAATGAAACCTTTTAAGCTTGCTCTAATCCTCATATTATTTGCTCAAGTAACTGAAATCACATCAACGTGGCCACTAAACACTCAAAGCTAGAGTTTGAACATGTAGCTAAGAATTTATCATAAGTTTTTAGCATCATAAGATTCACAACCCTCCAGCATATTGGGATGGCAATATTGAAAAGAATTATTTTTGGAATCTGAAATAAAATAGGTTGTACTTAAATACCTGTTATAATAGCATTTTCTCTAAATTTCTAGCGAGGATATCTGACGCTCGTGATAGCATAGGTATAAACATGAGCATCATGCTATTGGTGAATTCTATCTCCGCCTTTCAGAAAGCAACCCTATGAAATATTACAATGTGGGAGGAAAAATCATCCCCTTCGTATTTTCCAAGAGCTTCATCACAGTTTCAAAAAAGTGCTCACTAGACATCAATCTTCCAACAAGTTGAACTTGTCGAAAACTTGGGAATATACTTTTTGTTTTTTTTTTTTTTTCAACAGTGTTTAATCCTTCGATCGGTTACTTCGTAAAGTGTATGTCACGATACCAATACTTACCTTTTACTCTAGTCTAATGGAGATATTCTTGGATTTACATTTCAACTGACTCGGTAAGTGTTGACTTTTTTTCATGATTTAATAAAGATTCCAGCCTGACTTACCTCGAATCAAAGTCTTGAGTATTTTACTTCCGAGAAATTTCAAATATTAGAAATAAGTATTGTGTTTGTTTTTGAAAAAAAAAAACATATTTTTGCTCCGATTTTTTTAGTTCTTTCTTTTTACTGAATTTTTCGTACTTTCAAAATTATCATAGGGTTTCTTTTAATGCGACCAGACTAAGAATTACCTACGAAATATTCTTGTAAGACTTTATATTTTTTTAACATACTTGAATATGAATAATTGAATATACTACGAAATAGTTTGATTGATTCAATGATAAATCTTAGATACAATACACAAGCATTATCATTCTTTGGTACTTGAAGGTTTTTTTTTCATTCGAGACAAAAAAGAAAAATACACTGCCAATTATGGACACCATACTTAACATTATACACTCTTTTGGCAATTTTGAGATTTTAGACTCAATCACTTTTAACTCCAAAATAGCTGAACTTCAAAAAGATTTTTTTTCAAATAGCAAAAATTTGTATCGGGAAGTTGTAGACCTTATTTTTGCACTTTTTTGTCCAAAATTTTGGCTTTTTACAATACAAAAACACTAATACGCACTTACATGCAAAATTTCATCAAAACCGGGTGTACCGTATAAGCGTATAAGTAAAAAGTAAGTGGTCAGACGCATGATCTCTATCACCAAGAACATTGATGAAATGGGACCATTTAAAATACGTATCCTATATGTGTACAACATTTCGTAGAAATCCGTTCAATAGTTTCTAAGATTTGCGCGACTGTAGTTAACAGACAAACATAAAACAAAAGTTGCTCAGGAGGTTATGAAACGTCCAGATATATGATTTTTTTCTGTGTCTCCACTAAGCTGTAGTTCTGGACTCTCCACTAAGTTATAATTGACTAAGCTGTTGTATTTCTGGGTCTCCACTAAGCTGTAGTTCTAGACTCTCCACTAAGTTATAATTCACTAAGCTGTTGTATTTCTGTGTCTCCACTAAGCTGTAGTTCTGGACTCTCCACTAAGTTATAATTCACTAAGCTGTTGTATTTCTGTGTCTCCACTAAGCTGTAGTTCTGGACTCTCCACTAAGTTATAATTCACTAAGCTGTTGTATTTCTGTGTCTCCACTAAGCTGTAGTTCTAGACTCTCCACTAAGTTATAATTCACTAAGCTGTTGTATTTCTGTGTCTCCACTAAGCTGTAGTTCTGGACTCTCCACTAAGTTATAATTCTGCCGTCTCCACAGAATTGTAGTTCTGGCGTCTTCACTAAAGCTATGTTTTTGAGTCATTTTGAGTCATTAGATTTTCCAGCAGTGATCATGTTGTACGATTTCGAAAGTGGTAATCGCTTTATCTATTGGTAGATTTATATTTTTATAAACTAAAAATGCCTGAAATGTGAAACAATTACCTTATGTCGAGAGTAAGAGAAGTAATTTTCCATGAATTGGTTCTTTTCCTTATTGTTTGTGATAACACAAGTTCACAGAGTTACCTCCAACAATGTCCGATGACTCAGTTACTAATGTTAAAATAAATTACTCAAATAGTGAAAAGTTATTGACTATAATTTACATCAAAGATAACCCCCTGACGTCAAAATGCATTACCAAGGTGGCTACACTGGCTAGTCTTGCTCCTGAACACAAAATCACAGTCACGTCTGTCAAACTTTAACGTTAACAATAAAGTGAATGACATGAAAAAAAAAAAAAACACTGCCAATTATGGACACAATACTTCCTCATGATGTTTCACATTGTAAACAAATGCCAATTTTGAGATTCTCCAAAACGACTGAACCGATTTTCTTCAAACTTGTTTTATATGGTAGAATATTGTTTTTTCTACATTCTAGATTCCACAAAAAATTCTGTATCGGCAAGTTGCGGTCCATATTTTTTTACTTTTTTGTCCAAAATTTCGGATTTTCTTAAATATCAGAGTCAAATTATAATTAATTTAAAAATAAATATAAATAGCCTATGTTAAAAAATAATATGCATGTACATTGTATACATACACAATTTCATAAAAATCGGGTGAACCGTTTACGAGATATAAGCGTTTAAGTAAAAAGTTAGTGGTCAGGCGCATGGTCTCTTTCACCCAGAACCGCTAGTAAGAATTCGACGATTTCATCAAAATCCGTTCAGTAGTTTCTGAAATTTGCGCGTTACAAGGTATCGTTTTGACAGACCGACAGACGGACACAAAACCAAATTTGCTCAGTAGGTTATGAAACGTCCAGAAATATGAAAAAAATTGAAATCGGAGCAAAGAAATATTTTTTTTTTACAAAAACGAACACAATACTTCCGATTTCTAATATTAGAAATTTCTCGGAAGTAAAATCTCAAGGTGCAATTAAATTGCTCATTTTGTATTCAATCCATCGACCTCAGATGAATGATTTTATTGGTATATAATATTGATATACATTGCATTTAGGTCTTGTCACTCCTCGTTCTAAATAAATTTTGCATACATATTAAATTATTATAATGACTTTATTAAATTTAATCGTATAATTATTTTTACAATTGCTTAAGAAGTAAGTAGTCACCGTACATTTTCTACTCTGTATCTTGATTTTCCGGGCTTTGCTCATACCTCGTGAGGAAAAATCTATAGTTCCTTGTGAGCAGCGACCGGTGGCAAAATTATGGGTTAAAATGAGATAAAATGTCCTATAATTCTACGCTATCCACAAAGAAACACGTATACTATTCACATATTTATGAGAGTCGTCGTGTCACGTGTGAAATAGTGTCATTTAATGCCAAATCATTTCCTGTAATTAAAGGCTTCCATGACCCCTTGATTATTTGGAACGATTGTTTGTTTCTTACCAAGAAATCCTTCAGTTTAGAAAATATATTTTTTGTATGGTAGATAGCCGCCATACCACTGAACTGCCAAGACTCCCCGCAACTTTAAAAGCATTTTGTCTCATTTCTCTTTCTACTTGCGTGTTGTTTGAAAGAGTATTTTCTTGACCCTTTAATGTACCCTCCCCAGTCACAACCATTTTTCTTTGGAAACTTTCATTTTGTATAATATCGCCTGTAAGGCATCAGTAGAACTCAAAGATGATAAGTTTAAACACATAAAATACACAAAAAGAAATACGAAACAATATTGAATATTATTTATGACTCTCTAAGATATTTTTTTCTACACTTTGAGTGAGTACCTACTTCTCTTTGGGAACTCTCAAAGTTTTACTGATTGCAAAGGTTCACTTAATAAATAAAAATAATACCTAAAGATAGTACCACGTATAATAATAATATTGTGTTTTCTGGGTGGGGGACTATAAACAGAGAGTAGACCAGCAGTCTAGCTGGGGTACTATAAATAGGGAGGAGACCAGCATTGACTTGGTTCTGGGGGCCCTTGTCAATTATTAGCCTCCTTGTAAAGACAGTGGTAGAAGTTCTGAGTCATTCCTCCACTGTCTGGCTACCATCGTTCATGATGACGCCACCCTATGATGATTGTGTTTATGATTACACTAGCCGTTTGCCCGTGCTTTGCAACGGGACTAAATTTCAAATTTACTAAGGCATGGCCGTACTGCTGGACAGCAATGCCTTTTTGAACTTTTTATAATTTTTCTGGACAAAACGATAATGGTTTTGGGGGGGTCAATTCTGAGACATTTTTCGCTATCTCTTACCGTTTTGGCTAAACAACTCCGGACAAACAAACAAACATAGGTAGGTAGGTAGGTAGGTAGGTAGGTAGGTAGGTAGGTAGTCCTTTTTTCTTGTTTTATATATAGAGATTACATAGTTACAAACATATATGTATAATATAGCACATAGGAAAATAAATATAGTGAGACATGCAGTCTCACCTTAATATTTACACAGACTTGTCACACTAAGTTACCCAGTATAGTATGGGTCTCTTGTTTTTGTGACATGTGTAAGTACACAAAAAGAAGTACCTACAATTTACTATAGCAATCGATCTTTTGGGCTGATGTTATGTGTGTGTCTTGCTGGTAGTTATTTTTGTAGTCGGTGGTTCTTCTGAATAGGTTTTCTGATATCGTACCATGACCCAACATTATTATTATTGTACAACACTTTATTAGATATAAATGGACATTATGTAGGTACATACAAATAATTGTTTTAACGATGAAAAAAATAGAAACAATATATACAATAAAAATGAAAAAGAATAGAAAATATATAAAAACATTTGTCCTAACTAAAGGGCGGGTTATTGCCTATGGCAATCTCTTCCACCCAACCAACATTCATTAAGCACGTGTTATTTGACCTGCTTACTTCCCATGTAAGTAGTTATGCAGTGGGGAATACTAAGATTTTTATGGTAAAGTATAGAACAATCTTTACTAATCAATGGTTGTGGATAATAAATTATTACTCATTATCTATTCAGCTGCAATGAATTTTAGTTTTGTTCTCTAATTCATCCGAATTTCAAGGGTATACTCACTGTAGTAATACTAATACTACAAAAATAATACTAATACCAAAATAGTCACCGTGGCAGAGTGAGTTAGCGCGCTAGGCATTGCACGCACGGTGACCTAGGTTCGATCCCCAGCGGGGCAAGAATTTTTCTGCTCTGTACTTACATGTTCGGGGCCCACTCATACCTCGTGAGAAAAATGAGTAGTTACTTGTATGAGTAACGACCAGTGGCGGCATTACCAGAGTAAAAAGAAATTAATGTAATAGAATAATTTGAAAGTAAAGGAGACTCTTAGTAATGCTGCGCTACCCACAAAAATTGTGAAGAGGCCTTTCTGCTTCACCACATATAAAATCATACATACTAATACTACAAAAAGGTAAAAATGGAATGCGTCATTGCGTGCCTTGAATTAAGGGTTGGGTGGAAGAGATTACCATGGGCAAAGTAACCGTGCCCTTTAGTTAGGACATCTGTATATATTGTATCTATGTTGTTTATCTCTTTTAATTTCCTTATCCCTATAATAAGGAAAGTATTGTATTTCTTGTTTATAATGTTCTCAATTTTGTATTTAATTTAAAGTGACGATGCCGTAACTGGCGAAATGGCCATCTGAAAATAAATAATTAAGTAAAACAAAAAAAGCCAAAATAATGTTTTCTATCTTCAAATTATTTCGATGTTTATTTGTTTTACCAAGAGTTGTGTATAATTATAAGTTTTTCCTAAGAACTTATATATTTCATTAATTTTTATCATTACTTGTTTGTACAATGTACACAAACATGTCCTATTAACAAAGAATTCAATAATAATAAGTTTTTCATACATTACTATGTATATCATATGACTGTGTCGTCGTACTGGTGTTATGGCATATTCTGCCACTATTGCAAATTTGACATTCATGTAGTTCATGATAAATGTATAATTTTATTGAAAAATTACATTAACTTCTTTAAAAATGTTCAAATATTATGCAACAACTACAAAATATTGGTGTTGCTGACACCACATTTTTTGCCTTGGAGCTAATTTAGTGGTGGATTTGCAATCGCACCTACATGAAGACTTATATAGTCTTTCGTGTTGGATTCTTTTATCATTCTAGTGACATTTAGATACTTCCCGCCAGAATTTGGATCGTTCTTTTTACATAACTCTAGGGTATTTCTGTCTATTTGTAGTTTAATCTCAATTTCCTCAGAGTTTTATTTCAGTTTGTATGAGCTCAATATGACCCAAGTTTGTACCTATCTATAATGTTATGCAATAAAAGGTCGTAATTTTTGATGTGTCCAAAAACTAAACAAGAGACTCCAAGTATTTATAGTAGATACTCTGAAATTTTCAGCTCTATAGACAAAAATTACGACTTTTTCTGCGTTACAAACATACAAAGCCAGATAGATAGGGACAAATGTCGCTCAAGTAGGTGGACTCACTTCGTTATTCTTCCTTCGCAAATAATTATATTCTAAAGAGGTTTGATTTTGAATAATACCTAGTCGTAAACTTTCTCATGGAGATGTCTGGAGATGTAAGACATGCGAAGCCGCCACTGTTTGGATCTAATTTACCAGAAGCTACTCAGCTGTGATGCTGATTGCTTCCTCAATTCCAAGCGCAGAGCCCATGAGAACCCCCACTCACCCCCACCCCGCGAATAGCAAATAATGCTGTAGTGATTTTCATCAAGCCATTAAGCAAGTTTGTAGCAGGCGACCCCGATACCAGTTGGGTTTAACTGCGTTGACTTTTAATTCGAAAGTTAGAGTTTCGATTTCTACTGTTGTGAACTGATCAAAAAAATATTTACTGAAAAAAATTGCTAAAAGCCTCTCTTTTAAATTAAAAAAGCTCAAAATTATTGAAGTATTTCAATTTCTTTTGAAATCCTTGGAAAATTTTAAAAAGAAAAATTAAATGTACACTTTAGGAAAAACGATTTTCTTTCAAATGGCTCTATTATTGAAATTAATCTTATTTTACAGTTATTTTAAAAATCCTTAGCAAAATTTAAAAAAAGTACTTTTTAAATTTACATTATAGGAGCAACTTTTAAATTTGTATTAATCTTCTTCGCCCATTTAAATTTGTATTATTCGTGTTCGCCTCTTCGTGGTGCACCCTGAAAACGCTGTATGCGGTTAGTTGAACCAACAACATTTTTGGACGCCAAACTGTCTAATCAATCTCCTGGAGAATTTTTCATCATTTCATTGGACACATAATTATTGGGTGTTAGAGATTGCCGCAGGCAATAACCGCGCCCTTTAGTTAGGACTGTTAGGACCTTATTAGTATTACTTTCTTATTAATTTATTTTTCAAACAATTTTATCTTTTTTTTTCTTGGTTTTATACTGTAAATATTGTAGATTAGTTTGTTCTCCTCATAAAGATTTCTATAAAGATAAAAAAATAATATCTGCCTTTTTTGCTTACTCTAAATAAAAGTGAAAATTGTCCGGTGAAAAGTGAAAATCCATTTTATCTCCGGCTACGGTCAGAATACGGTCAAATATAATCTTTTTGTAAATGTATTTTTAAAATACTTAGTAAAATTTTAAAAATAGATCTTCAAATGTACTTTATTATAGGAATATCTTCTAGGAGAAATTAAATTCAAAATCCCAAACCATAGATTAAAACGACACCCTGCCCTTCTTTTTGAACCACCAAATCTGAATATCAAATCCCCTATCGCATTAGCTATGATTCTATACAATGAAAAATAGAAAAGCCACAATTATTTCTGTAGAATTTAATATCTACCACAAAATTCCTTTGTCAGTTATTGCATGCCAAAATGGTTTTAAATTTGGTGTGTGTAGACACTGTAGACAGTACTTGAAAAAAAAGATCGATTTTCTTTTAAATTATTGAATTGATTCTTTTTGTTGAACATTTTTCAACACATCAACATGGTGTCATTCAAAAATGAAATATTAATGGAACATATTCTGAATACACGAAACCATTGCTGACAAAATGAGCGATAAATGTGTCCGAAACCCAGAACAGGATGAAATCATTGGTATAAAAAAGCACCATAAGAACGTGTAAACAGAAAAATCCAAAAAGGCTTTATAAGATTTTTTCGCGTTCGTTTTTCGTAGTTTTGATGGCAGAAATTGCTTTTTCTAGTTCTTATTTTTTAAAACTAGTATAATGTTGAAATTATTTAAAAAAATACATCACCTTTTAATTATAGGAAAAAAGATAAAGCCCCTATTACTCATCTATTTAAATGGGATACATTTATCCTAAGATCTAAGGTAGAAGATTTTTTACAGATGTACATCAGTTATACGTCCCAAAAAAGCTTTATCAAAGCTAATATTAGGCACATGCTTCTCTGTAAACGTATTTTAATTTATATTTTTGCAAGACTTGAAAAAATATTATAATAAAACCGATCACAAGCAATGTAGATGTTGTTGAGGCGGCGTATTACAAGAACAAGATGGGTTGAGAAGAAATTAAATGAAGCTATCCGACGATTTAAGAGGACATCTACGTCTGAGAATAATAACAATACAAACAAGTCTGGTAGGTTTTTAATTTGATCAGACCTAACAACTTTAACGCAATCATAGGAGAGCGTAAACAACGAAGGATATCACGCATTTCATACTTAGAGGAAATCAAAGAACGATTTGCCAACTATAGTCAGCTCAAGGCAGGTACACTGTGTTTCCTAGAGTGACGACTTTAGAACATGAAGACTATGAAGAGGTAGAATATTCACACTTCAGATCGATTTTCAGAAAAGCAGAGAGAAGTTTTGCACACAATATGGAGAAAAATGTCCCAGGTCTTGCGATTCATTATTATCTCTTTTTTTTCATTACCACGAGCAAGAAAACTCCCATCAATAAAATTGTAAGTCCCTCCCGACTCCCGACTCATAAATCCCGGCAAAGTGTCTGGACCCCGTGGGGTGAGAAAAAAATACGTCTTGGTCGTCAACCTACACACCCGAACCTCTCGTAAAAATCTTTCAAAAATCCTTGGCAAGTTTTTACGTTTTCATGAGAATTCATATTTATTTAATAATTACTATTAGCTACTATTACCAAGTGTAAGTACATTTATTTAATTTTTTTCTTCCATTTCATGAGAACTTGAAGTTAGCTTCTGTTTTCAAAAACAGTACAAACAGAAAAGTGAGAAGTTCTTGTACTACACCTACATTAACATCAGTATCAAAAGCAGAAGTTGTAATTTTGTGAACTCTTATGAGACCTTAATATTAATGATTTTCCCATATCAATGTTTTTGATACAGTTTATCTATTGTTCCTCTTTCAAGGGTTATTTTCCTTTGACGAGATAATATAGTTGAAGGAAAATAAACATCGAGTGTTTAATTTATTTTTTTAATTTAATTGTTTATTTATGTCATATTTTTACAATACATTATACATAAATTACATAATAAAACTAAAATATTTATGACTGTTAACTTATACATATTTTTTAAGAAGTCCCCATCAAAAGACTTCTTTATCAAGTCGGAGTTTCCCAGTTTGCTTGAGAAACTGCAGTTAATAGGGAAATTGCAGTTTTTTAAGGTTATAATGGCTTATAAAGAAATAGCCTAAGTTCTCACGCAAATAAATAGAAATATAAATAACAAGCCAAATGTTCTTATAAAATTGCCTGGAGACCATTACTCCCCCACCAGATGTAGCCAAGCTGGTTACAACAACAACAACAAAAAACATGAAAATGATTTTTTTTTGGTTCTTTGTTTAAAAAAAAGTTTATTATTTCAGCACAATCGTTTTCTTCGCGTTCACAGCAAATCCTCACAATGAAATAGGATTAAATAATAAAATTATCATCAAACACTCCACAGTTCTACATTGTTTTGAACATTCGTATTTAACCTTTAATCTGCATGTAAAACATCACGTTAAATTAACCTTCATTTCCTCTCTTTGTCATATAATATCTAGTTAACGCTCAGGCAAATGTAATGAAATCATATCTTACCCCAAAGTGTAAAAAATATTTTCCGGTATTTGATTAAAGACATAAAGATAAAATACACAGCTCGGGAAGGGGAAAGGGTTGGCAGCTAAGTGGTGTATTCACGCACGGTTGGATGAACTTATGAAATAATGTAACGCGAACATTATTTAAAACTTTTCTTTAATTTCTCACACTTAAGTTGCGTTTTTATCCGTCCTTATCTTTTTGCAAGTTGTAAGAAGAATGGGAGCTGTGAACCATTTTCTAGATTTATTATTTGAATCATCAGCATCATTATCATTTTCATTATTACTTCCAACAAAATACTAATAATAATTAAGAAGAATCTTTAATGTTATGTGGCCGTACTCATGATTTCCTGGAAAACCTTTTTGTAGCAAATCTTTGACAGGTTTAAATTTTTGTTCTAAAATGCTAAACATGGTTATTTTCTCATCTTCATTTGGGAAGTACGCTTATTGGAATGCCACGTCCATTGTTAACATTTTCACAACTTGTGTTGTAGTTTTATTATAGGTACATAAAATGATATGATAGTTAAAATGGTACAAAGTTACAGTAAACAGGGTAATTTTGAATGTCAAACTTAGATGACACATTAAAAATCAAAAAAATGCCTGTAAAAAACGTTCATTCCTTCACATTAAAAGAACCATTTCATTTAACAAAAGTTGATACAATTTTATATAATGATTTTTACTTTTCTTATCCTATAATAAGGAAAGTATTTTATTCGTCGAAAATTTGACCTATCCAGCTTTTTTTCTTCGTGTACCGATTTACCTAAAGTAGAATTTTCATGAGATATTTTTTCTGCTCTTCTGTTTCAGAACATGAGAATGAGCATTCATCAGAGCACCTACGGTAACATGTCCCCATCAGCTCCCCTTAACAACAATTCCTCCCCGCTATGTCCTACCACTGACATCACGTCAAAACCTGTCAAGATGAAGCGATGTTTCGATGTGGCGTTTCTTATGAAACCTGATGATCTTTCAAAGAAGAGACAAAAGTTTGAACTAAAACAACACTTGCAATATCTCAAGTCCGGGAATGTGCTATCTCGATATTCACTATCCATTGAGAACTCGCTGGAAAGCAACGGGGAAATTGTTAACGGTGTGAGTCCGCGCAGTGAGAAGGAAGAGGACAGTTCAGTGGTGAAGAGAGAGAGAGAGGCGGCGCCGCTGGACGAGCAGTACTTTGACTACTCCCCCTCCCCCTCTGAACTACCCAGCTTCACTCGCAGCGCCTTCACCAAGTTCGACGCCACCTCGAGTGGACTAGAAGTCCCCTCTGTGTTGAGGTCTCCCTCATCTATCTCCACGCTGTCTGGTGGTGTCTCGCCTGACTCGCGGGAAGATAGCCTCAGCCCACCCCTATATCTCAAAAACAAAAGTAGATCACCCATACAATTCATGCATCTGCCAAAACCGATGCAGTTCTACAACCCTATTCAAACCAACACAGCTCTTCCTTACTTTGGAAATTCTTTACCTAATCCATATGTTACTCCTTATATGGTGACTGAGAAAGATAATTTGACAGAAGAGAATTTAATAAGTGATGCTAGGAAGAATAGTTCAAGTAAAAGTCCAATCCAGGACTCTGACAAAGTCAAGTTGAAATCTCCCTCAGAATACCTCATGTTCCCCGGGAACAGCCCCTCCCCCTACCCTACCTGTCCCTTCCCTCCCTCCGCCGCTGTTCCACTCTTGACAAGCGCGAGAAGTGTAAGGGCTTCTCTCCTGCCGTCGTCCCTTGCAGCTCTTACCTTACCAGCGCAGAATGTGTGTGCAAAGTGCAATGTTAGTTTTAGAATGACCTCCGACCTAGTATATCATATGCGATCCCACCATAAAGCCGACAGTATTGTGCAACAGAACAACAAACGCAGGAAAGATCTGGACAAATTGAAATGTCCGGTGTGTAATGAGAGCTTCCGAGAGCGACATCACTTAACGAGGCATATGACTGCTCATCAAGACAAAGATGGAGACGATACCAATGAAGAAGTCTTAGACACAACAAGAAGAAAACATACTGTGACCCATGGTAACGCTAAATGACAAAATGTCAATCGAAGATTAAACAAGAAATCTTCGTCTGTTGAAATCAACCATTGCCCCTCACAACTTTTCAATGGCTTCATAGACCAGTCTCTGTATATGATGACTCAAATGAGGAAATTCTGAGCATGCAAACTGGTCTAGTATCACTGACTGTCTTCAAACAAATCAACTAAAGACATGCTTGCCACAGTAAAAATCTAGAGCCAACATGTTTTATTATTTTTAATCAATTGAAATATTGTATTCAATTGAAATATTGTAAGGCATAGGAGATACTTTTGGGGATATTTCTCTTTTCTTTAGTCAGATTAAGAGACAATCTGCAAAATAGATCAAATCGCAGTTGTTTCATGGCTGTGAAACACTTATCATACAAGTCAATTTCTATCGAGTATGTATATAGTCCCTCATCATTACAATTCAGTGAGACAACATACAGTAGCATTGCATTGGTAAATACTATTTGCTTGTGTATGGCGATACTTAAGCCGGAATAAACAGATTAGCCAAAACTTCTAAATAAAACTTTGAATATTGAAACTTGTGAAACACAGAAGAATTAGGGTGGTAGTGAGAATGAATTTATCAACTGTTGAGAATGAATTTATCAACTGTTACACTAATCAATTGATTTTATTCAATAACCTTAAATTCATTTATCCCATGCACAGTTGTATAGTAGTGAACCAAGAACCTTTGAAGATAGTCTAGAAACTGTAGTTGTCATCAGTTAGGTAGTACATTTAGTGACATCGTGAGTTGATGGTGGTCTCAGCTGCGGGTTCTAGGTAATTGGGTGCTTCAATCTTTTATCACCCATGTAACTAACTCTATTCCCCAATGTACTGAAAAAGTTCTATTTAGTGAGTCGTTTTTGGACGTAATTTCGATACATTATTCTTCTTTTAAAATTATACATAATTATTAAATGATAAAATAAATTTTTATTTACCTTATTTTAAAAATATGTAAAACATTAAACAGTGTCTAGCCGTATTTATTTCCTTTCTAGTTATAGCTATCTGAATTGTTCATCCATTGATAAATCACTATTCAGTTGAGAACAGAACAAAACATGCCTTTTATAAAATCCGTTTTCTCTGTGATGAGAGGGTTGTAAGAAGAAGTTTTACAAAAGCTTTGTGTGCGGTATGAGTTTTCGGAGACAAAACTATTTATAATCGATGTTTAAAGTTTCTAAACTTTACACACAAGAATAAAGAATATGAATAATGAGTAGTGTATTATACTTTTGTGTATTATACTTACTGAATGTTGCTATGCGTTGTTCTATTGTAATAATAATAATAATACTCTTTAGTGGAAGGTAACCACCAGGCAAGGTAACCACTTAAAGCATTTTCTCCTACCCTATAGTAGGAGTAATGTCACCGCTTCACTGGCAAGTATAATTGATTTTTTTGTTAGTTATATGTATGTATGTATAAGTCAAGAATAAGACACCATCATTAGGTATATCAATATACTAGTCGTTTTGAGACCTAACTCTCATGCAAATGATTCAATGTAAAATTTAAATTAAAAAAATATTTGTGGTTTTTTTTGCTTGACATTATGAAATAGGTATACTTCGTACATTACGTGTATACCGGCTGTCCCTAAAAACATAGCGAACTTTTTAGCCATATATACTAGAGCTAAAATAAAGGCAGCTTTGTTCCGTAAACATGGGTGCGGAAATGGACTCTAACGTAGGTAGGACTACTTTAAGTTGGTACCAAATGTAGGGGATAAGAGAGATAGGAAGGATCTTACCTAGTTGTGGAGTGGACTATATTGGGGGGCTGATGGAGGAGAGTGGGTGAGAAGGTGGAACGGTAATAATTCTGAAATTGTCACTCAGCGCTGATAGAATTTTTTCTCTGGAGGAGTTTGAAAACAGTCTGAGTTAAAGCCTGGACTGACTATTTAGAAAAGAAGTTAATTTTGTCTGGCTGAAAAATGCGAGGAAATTTTTAACACCAAAAAATCGAATTCTTATCCGAGTTACTTGATATTTTCATGCAATTCCGAATCGTTCGTAGCTGTGATAATACCAAGAGTTTGAGTAGATTTTGAAAACTGAAATGTAGGTTGGTTTAAAATTACGAACAGACAAATGATTTATGTATCTGTTTGTCGAAATGAAAGTAGACCTCACTGAAACTAGACCTCACTTTTTAGTACCAAATATGTCTTATTATAATTCTCCAACAAGGATACTTTGTCAAGTAGCTTCATAATGATATAAATGAAAAATTTAACTGGTATTCACTTGACGTTTTAAACGTCAAGTGAAGACCAGTTAAATTTTTCACTTATATCATTATGTCTTATTATTTCGATTTGATTTTATATTATTTTATCTAGAAAATAACTGTCCGGATTCAGATAGATCATTCTGTTATGTAGAGATTCATTAGCATTGGGGATTTGACTAAACCTTGAAGTAAACCATCTTAAGAGGATCTAAACTTTACTGTATTTGTCTTTTAAGAGAACTTGGAACATCACTCAGCAATGATTTTGATGTCAGAGATTATTGTAATAAGCTTCAGGCGGTATTTTTTCCAGACGGTATCGTAGGTAGCTGTTAGGTTGGTATAGGCTGCAGCAGATTTTGACCAAGTTGGAAGCTATTCTCTTTATGGTTAAATAATCTGAGAATCTGTTCAGTGCAGTTACGACCCTTTCAAAATCCAGCCTATTCAAGAGAGCTCTCAGCGTTAATATTTGGTCTGTTTTGCAATGATTTTGGTCTTTTTGAAGGCCAAATATGTTAAAAAAAACTTGCCACCCTTAAAAAAAGAGTTGTTTGAAATTCAGAAAAACGCTAAGACCCGTATTTCTTTATTTTTTGGGGATTAAGCTCTAGGCGTGCCCAGAGCGCCCCAGTCTGGGCACGAACCAACTTTAAAATCTTAAATGGAATGACATAACGTTTGGCATATTGAGATAATTTCATTGCATCAAATTTTAGTGAGCTACGATTCACTCTTCACGAGATACAGGGTAGAAAGTGTGAAAATGGACTCGACTAGATTGTCCCTTAAAACTTGAAGAAAAAAAAATAAATTGAATTTATTGGATGTTTGTAAGAGCGGTAAAAAGGGTTAAATCAAAAATGATCATAGTAAAAGATACTCGTTTTAACCGACTATTTCATTACTGTTCTCAAAATATATGATATTATATTTCAAAGGTAAAATATTTCTTCCATCTCACTACCGATATGATTCTATTTTAATTTCTGAACTTGACCTTAATCTAACATGGAAGGGGCGACCTTGAGAAAAATGTTCGAAGTCACAATCAGTTTTCCCCCTAATTTTAAGGAAGATTGGTCAGAATATTTTTTTCGTTGAATCAATAGTTTCTGAAGAATCGCGCTGGTTCGTTTAAAATGAAACACCCTGTATGAAAAGCTAAAGAAGATATAAATAAAATGAATTTGTACATCATGAGTCATGACTGAGGCTACTGTCAAAAAAGTTTTCGGTTGGTATCTGTACCTGGGGATGGTATCATTGCAAAATTAAGAAGATGCAAACTACATCAACAATACTACCATCATCATAAACACTTGAGCTATTTCTTCTTAGAGTTTGACTGTTTTCGGTTTACAGTGATTTAGTGAAACACTGGTCTTTCCCTCTTTAACGTCCTCCAACTGGATATTAGGTGGTCTAGTCATTGTGTGGGATCCGATCCACGAATCCATGCGATTTATTGTTTACTTTACAAGTCCAGCGCCTTACCCAATGATTGGGACTACTTGTCGTTGGCTGAGAGTCTAAATAAAACCGTACTTACCAACTTATTAGATCCCATACTTTTGACCTGAAGAGGGCAAAGTGAAAATTATCATGTGGGGTAGGTATTAAATTGTAGATACGAATAACTAGTGTGGAAATAATACATATTTTTATCTGTTAACTAAATGAAAAACTCTGGAATGTGTTTGAAACATTTCTATTTTTTCCTTCCCAAGTGCACCGACTACATAGATAAATACCTCCTACCTCGACATTAATATTCAATCCAACATGCACACATGCAAAACAAATATATCTCTGTTGAAAGATGAAGAAATCGCAAAATTTCCAATGTTTGAATTAAATGGAGTGAAAAACCATTGATAAGATAGCCCTGAAACAAGTTATCACCATCATTATTATCAAATGGTATATTGTTTAACAATGTTCGAGCCATTCGCTCTTCTCTCTGAAAATATTTAACCCATCAGAAAACCACACAGGCGAGGCAATTATTTAATTATCACTGAAAACCACAGCTTATCATGCTAATCTTTTACTCTGCCTTCCTTCCCTCCAATATATTTTACTACCTTTTGCGATGAACCTATTTTGCGTGAATTTATTTCCATTTTCAAAATAATACGACAAATAAGGCCAAGATCCGAATAACACGGGCGCATCTTTACGAAAAACAATTAACTAGCTTTATCACAAATTTAGTTAGGTTTTACATAGAGATTAATGTTGAATTTTTCTGATAAAATAAATATTCTGATATTATACAATATTGTTGAGGTATTTCGCAAGATCCAAATACATTTATTCACATCTACAGGGATATTAAGTAATTTATAAATAAATTGATAAAGACTACTTTATCCCACGGATGCACATACTCGTACTGTATGAAAGGTTTAACGTTTTATTTCATCTGATACGAATCTAGATTTTCCAGTCAAACTTGAAACTGTAACTCATTTACAATTCACTTTTTTGAAACTTTTATGAAATTCAAATAAATTATCATAAAAAATAATTTTATAAAAGAGGTAAGTGTTATAAATTAGCAGATTAAAACTTTTGCTATCCGAGGGCAAACAGTATAGACAGAAATCAACGATAAGAGTAAAACAAATGAGTTTGATTCCTGCCAAACCTGAAAACTGAAAAGATCCAATCTAGAGCATTCAATAAATTTGTTGAATTTTAGGGAAATGTGCATAGGTGAATTAGATGTTTTATGACTGTATTGCGGGATAAAAGGTAATTATAAGTGATAATGAAATGAAATTATTTTTAAAATCAAGTTACTAGGTTTACTTTGATAAAAAAGATAAGAAAAACATGGTTGGTAAAACACACCCTTGCTTCCAGCTACCCACATCAACCTTATTCAGCATTGATCTAACCCATTTTTTTCTCCTCATAAAATTAGGCTCAATCTAAGATTCGGACTCATAACCTCTGAACCATGTACAATAGCCACAACCATTACACCGTAGATTTTGGTGGTACAATCAGTTGAGATTAATAATAACACTCTTTAGTGCATTTTCTACCACCTAACCATCAGAGTCTTATTATCATGTGGTCAAAACTCAAATTCATGAGGAAAAATTCATGTACTGGGTGGAATTCGAACCAACGGATCCCAACGCTACCTGAATTACCAGACCAGCGCATTAACCACTTATCTACCAGTGCACGAGATTTGTATTAGCATCCAATGGATAGTATTAGGAAAATCATAAACTAAACCTTGTATAATTTTAAAGTAAGGGTTGGTTGAAAGAGATTTCCGCAGGCAATAACCTCACCATCGGGTGGGGCATTAATTTTACTTTCTCTTTCTTCTTTTCTATTCTTGTTTAACCTTTTTCTTTTCTTCTGTAAATATATATTGT
Source organism: Bactericera cockerelli (assembly GCA_024516035.1). Classification (NCBI taxonomy): domain Eukaryota; kingdom Metazoa; phylum Arthropoda; class Insecta; order Hemiptera; family Triozidae; genus Bactericera; species Bactericera cockerelli. Next base: position 21,614,440 of record CM044967.1, read on the forward strand.
ATTATACCTACTTTATAATAATTGTCTACCAGTACAAAATGAAGTTTTATATAATAATAATTTGAGCTATCCATGTTGCCCAACACTTGCCTACTTCATCTCAACGGCAAGGCGATGCTTCGCCCCTATAATTCCACAACTCGTATCAAGCACACTGATTAAGCATTTACTTAAGCGGTTTAAAATAATACTCGAAAAAATCTCCCCACATAATGGATTTAGGGTGACATAGATAATATCAAGAGTAATTTCGTCTCCAGTGTCTTTCCCCTTATTGTTTTAATCATCAGACTGTCCCAAGAGCCTGCTTTGTATGTATCTCGATTTTTGGACTTGATTTAAAAACGCAATATTTCACTCATTAAAAAGGAAGATAATGTAAAGGGTGTTAAACACTTGTTTTAATCATTTTTACTCCGCTTTCCTCTTCCGCTTCTTGTTTCATTATTTTTACAGTTTCCTTGTTTCATTATTAAATTAAAATAATAATATCACTCACTGCAATCTTTTTCTGATTTTGAGGTTTCTTAAAATAAATATAAGTTTTGTAGGTACATCCTTATTTTCCATTCACAGGACATAATTTGGGATTAGTTTAAGTTTGAGTGCACACTAAAATAATATAGCCCAATACTTTTCAATTAATCATATAAAAATTAAGTCAAATCAATTTATTCTTTAGAATAAATGTCTGCCTGAAAAAAAAGCCCTCTCTATGCATTGAATCCTACAAGAAAGTCCTGTTTGGAAAAAACAAATTTCAAAAGCACTCAAAAAAATGTAAAATGTCTCGAGTACCTAAAATATAAATACATAATTATACAGGGTGAGCATAAAGTCTCACCCCACCCCCCGTACCTCGAGAACGGCTGAAAATACAAGAAAACACAAAAACCCGTATTCCTTAATTTTTAGGAGGATTAAGTTTCAGCCAAAAAAAATTTGCCCACACGGCCCCAGTCAGGCTGGGCATGGACCAACTTTAAAATCTTAAATAGAATGGTATATCTTGTGGCATATTGTTTTAAAGGTCTTATAGAGCGAAGTTTTTTGCAACAAATTTCAGTGAGTTACGACTTACCGTTCTTGAGATACAGGGTCGAAAGTCCTGCGTAATATCCATATATTTTAACCTATAACTAGTTAACCGTAAATTATAGAAAAATGAAATTTGTTGATAATAACTCCTTATGACGAGCCCTGTCAAAAAAGGTATAAATCGACATACTCTGTTAATATTAGTTTCTGGTCGGTTTCGTCAGCCAGCCGGACGAACAGTCCGAAAATTTTTAACGAAAAAACAAATCAAGTTTTAACTTGTTCGAAATTTCTTGCCATAAGGAGTTATTATCAACAAATTTCATTTTTCTGGAATTTATGGTCAACGAGTTATAGGTCAAAATATATGGATATTACGCAGGACGTCCAACCCTGTATCTCAAGAACGGTAAGTTGTAGCTCACTGAAATTTATTGTAATGAAATTCTCTTTATGAGACCTTTAAAACAATATGCCACAAGACATACTATTCTATTTAAGATTTTAAAGTTGGTCCATGCCCAGCCTGACTGGGGCCCTGTAGGCAAATTTTTTTTGGCTAAAAATTAATCCCCTCAAAAATTAAGGCATACGGATTTTTGCGTTTTCTTGTATTTTTAGCCATTCTCGAGATACGAGGGGTGGGGTGAGACTTTATGCTCACCCTGTATTATACATATTGCATTAGATAAATGGAAGATTCGATTTAGGAAAACACATTAAAAATTATAAAATGTGACTCAGGAGCCTCAAAAGATATCTAAATTAACAATTCCTGTCTATATTGAAACAAAAATCTGAATGCATTGTTTTAATTAAATGGAACGAATGTTTTGAAAGGCGTTAATGTATTATTGGTCATTTAATTAATTGATTAAATATCCCAGGTTCTAATTTTTTATCATATTATAATATTTAATTTATATTTTTATAAATTTAAAAAATATATACGAGTATATATTTAAAAAAAAAATCATTCATTTTAATTGATTAAAAAAAAATAGTCAAAAACATTTCGGTTAAATCAAATGACTCCGAATTTGGCAGTCTCCTTTTGGTATTTGGCAGTCTCCTTTTGGTAGGTCCGTACTAAGAAAGGATCCCAGCCATGGGCAAAAGCCATAATGGCAACAAAATGCCAGGTTTTAGATAGTCATTATAGTTATGCCCTGAAAATCCTGGTTTAGTCAAACCATTTTACGGGGCATTTTTACGTCAACGACTTGGAGCCTGGTAGGCACCATGTGTTGGGAGAAGAATGACGACATGTTTGTTTATACATATAAGTATGTATTTTATTCCTCCCATATATGAATAAGTAATTCTTGTAAAAAAAAGTTTAGTCAAATGAACCTACATTCTACTGATTTGAATTAGTAAGATGTACTCTCCCTGTATAAGTGTATAATGTTGATCATCTGAAGTCAGTCATTTATTAGAAATAAATAAATAAATTTTGTCAAGACATAGGTACAAGTACAGTTAATTTTTGAGGCTTTTTTGCCAGCTCTTATTGGTGAAAATCTAATGTGTTTTACACTGGTCGCATTATGAGCATTTTGATAGTAAATCCATTCACTATTGTGACGAGCCAGCAGGGTTTAGATTACACCTCACTTTTCTGTTTATACTGATTAAAATAGATAGTTTAGTTGATGGCATGTATACTAAGAACTATTACCTGCTGTTAGAGAAAATAAACTCGAAACAACTGTCCAGGTATGTTCTGATATTTATGTACATCTAGTTAGTACAACTTCACACTTTTCTGTTTTTTACTGATTTACTGATACTTAGTTGACTTACGAATACCAGTTTTACAACAGTGAAATGTTCAACTGTAAACCTGTGCGTAGAACAATAAATTAAATTAATTACAACCTGCAGGAGCACATTTAATCAAACAGACTACGAAATATGACCACAGCTTCCTATCCAGCCATTGAAACAAACAAAACTTGTAATTTGTGGGAAAAAAATATAGAATTATAAAATTAAACAATAAATTAAAAATCCTACAGTAACATTGTTCGAGTACGGAAACAATGTTCAAATTTTATTTTCTATAGACATAAAATAATTAACTCGGTGGAGAAGAGAGCACAAAGAATATGAGAACCATTTATCATTTTTGATTTGAGCGGAACACAAGTAAAAGTGGACGCGGAAAATGTTAGGCTAATAAATAATGCATGGCTTTCCGAGAGGATTGAAAAAATACATAGAAATGTCAGCCACTCAGATGCCTCCCTAATAACTAATAAGTTCTTCAACCCAATGTCCTTTAGGGTGAGCTATTTCAGTGTTGTCAGTTTCAGCTAATACCATGTGGGCTATCACGTCGATGCCTGTCATGGTAAGCTTTGCGATGGACATTTGACAATTTTTAGGATAATTGATTCATTTTGAAGTCCAAATGGTTGGTTGCTTCTTTCCATTTTTCCTTGTAGAAAAAAATGAGGGATACCATTTCTTCGTGATTTTCATAAAGAAACTATGGCCCGTAGCTTATTATATAAACTGCGGGAGGAGAATATTTTTTAGATAAATTGAAAAACAGATAAATACAAGAAAATTTTCACATTAATTTTCACGTTTAATACGCTGTGAGCTACGAGTATGATTAAAATAGAATTATCGAAAGACAATAACCCGAAGATTATCATCGCAATAATTATAGTGACATAAGCACCTGTCTTCCTGAGTTAATGTTTTCAAATGCCACAGGTCATTATAATCAATATTGTAAAACTTCTACATTGTTAACAATAAATGCGTTCTTTATATTTCTGTTTACCATAAATCTGAGACTTTCTAGTATTCACCAAGAGTAAGGTAATTCTAATTCTAAAATGATGTTAAATCCTTTAATGAAATTTTTTCGCAAACAAGAATTTATGTGAATTTGCAGAATATGTATTTTTTTTATAGATTCTAAGCTACGAGTATTTGCCTGCATTTATCTTTGGACTTTAATATCATCTATGTAACGCGTAATTCATACTGTATATAATATATAAAAAATTCTCATAATAACCTCGAAAATTAAGCAGTGTGCAGTTTCTGAGTGCATGGCAGTGTGCCAGGCCAAGTTCCAGCATGCACGGCAGTGTATCTTTAGACGAACCGATACACCCAGTTTTTCACACCCTCATATCTTCGATTCAATTGATCATTGAGATATGAAATTTGGAACAAAGATTGTCCTAATAATCATTAAAAGACATTGAAAATTTTAAGAGTCTATGCAAAAACTTTCAGAGGAAAGTAATTTTAAATTTTGCAATTTGTCACTGAGTTCAACCAGAGTTCCCGAGTTCAACTCGAGGTTAATGTGGGTAGCTGGTACGATTCCCAGCGAATGGAGGGTAAAACCCCCGTCCTAATCCAGGACTTTAAATCAAATAAAATCGTTGGCGTTAGGAAGGGCATCCAGCCGTAAAAAAATGTGCCAAAAACCAATCAACCTCAACTATGAGGTTGAACAACGTCGACCCTGCTCGAGCGGGATAAGACAGAGTAAAAGAAGAAGAAGAAGTCACTGACTGACTGACGGATCATCAAAATTAAGAGGCACTTCCCGACTACCTAAAAAGCTGAAATATTGCATGGTGGTAGGGTGTATTGTAAAAAATACTGGGAAAAGTCTGAGAATTGGAACTTTCGCACTTAGCGTGCTATTGAACGGTGTTTTTTTAGGAAGGAAGTATACTCTTATATAGACCCGATCTTTGCCACATCTCTCTTTTTAAATCCCGTGTTCTAAAGATCCGAGATCGGGTTTGGTCTTCAGTGGCTGCAGTTGACGCGGGTTTAAGCCATCCTCCTCAGTCTCCTCTATCGCGTAGTAAACGACGGCCTAGACTTAGAAAGACTAATGAAGGACCTAAACCGTCCTCAGCCCCCTCGTTGTCGTAACCGAAATTTTACAACCGCTAATATTGCACATGTTCCTATGTAAACGTCCTCGTTGTCAATCATAGGTTCCTATTTCCACTTACAAAAAGAAATGATATCCCACAAAAAACTACCGTTGAAAAAAGGACCAAGTTCCAAAACTCCTATCCAAAAAAATTCAATCAATGGATGCAGTGATATCTGATATCTTGTTTGCGGCAGTGGCGGCTCGTGACTTCAAGACTAGATGAAGACAAATTATACCACAAGTATTGAAATAATAAAATTATTAATTTATCTGTTCTTAGTTCTTATGGTCTCATAAACACAGCCCATTGTAAGTGATGGCTGTTTCCCTGCAGAGCATGATTTTCTCTCATACCAGTTTTGCATCATATAAGTTTTTATAGGTACTTTTTTTGGAGAACACTTGGTACTTAAAAAATAAACAAGGTCAGCAGAACAATTTGTCAACACTTGAGCTGGTACACGGCATTCATTTTTCACAAGCCATTCAGCCTTGAACTGTATGGCTGTGGGGCAGCCATTGGCTTTACTTTTTTAGTGGTGGTTATTGTAATTGGAGAAATTGGACGTCCAGTAATCATAATATCTTTCTTATCCTCATTACTTCTTAATCCTTAATCTGAATGGGGTTACTTTTAATGTTTGAACCCCATGATTTTGTGGAATCTCATTGTTTTCTTTGAAATATTGTTATTAATTAAAAAGCTCAAAAGAAGCATCAAAATCAATTGAAAAAATCCAGTCAACTTTTATAAGATATCTATTTAAAAAAGAAAATGGGTTTTATCCCAAATATCCTGAAGCTATCTCTTATAAAACACTTCTTGAAATGATTAATTTAAGCTCCTTGAAGACGGCATTTCAGCATATCTCTCTCTTCATGATACCTACTTGGAAATACTCAACTGTGATTGGTTGATTCAAGGACAACTGAAGACACTTGTCCCTGTGTCACTGAGATCATATAACATAGAGGGAACCCGATGTATCAAGATTTGCGGCCAAGAGGGACCATCAGCTTATTCAGAAACTCAGAAAACGGGATTTAATAATAAACAAAAGGTTTAGGGGATATAATAGACAAATTCTATATCACAAGTCATATCTAAGCGTCGGTATTCCCTATCTTACACAGTACGCAATCCCTGACTTAGCGCCACAGAGGTATTACAAAAAGGTTTGGAACTTGGCCATTTTTTCAACGGTAGTTTTTTGTGGGATGTAAAATTTACAAAAGGGGATTTCCAATGTCAAATTCCAATGTCCAATGTTAATTGATAACTTATAAATGAGGTGCTTCAGGTATTTTGTAATATTCTTTTTAATTAAGCTTTCTCTACACTGAGTAACGAAAACGGCACAATCATGCCATTGAGTCTAAATAAAGTACAGTACTACTCAGTCCCGTTAACGGAATAGTCCACCTTGAAGAGATTTAGAGAATGCTATAACACACTATAAGAAAACAATATCATACTTGAAAGACAATTTCACACCATACTGAGAACCTTTTTGACGGTGCAAGTTAAGGAAAAGTAAATTCAGGAACAAACCAAGGACGAAAAACGACTCACGACCGAAAAATTATTTGCTCATTTCAGCAACAGAACGACAACATGGGAAGTAGGTATTTATCTTGAGATGATGAAGAGAGAAGACTTGATTAAAAATAACCAGGTGTGAAACTATACGACTTTCCTTATCCCTCGTAAATAAGTCGAATTCCGAACCAAAATTTGAAGAGTAAAAAAAAGTGATTTTTGCACTGAGATCATAATTATAACATAGAGGGAACCTTACCTATCTCGAGTTGAACAAATTTATGCGTCCAACTTTGAACAGCTGATGGTCCCTCTTTCACAAAATCCTGGCTTCTGATTGGTTCAATTTATTTGAATTTTTTGTTTACCTCATGCAGTGACGGATATCTAAACATCCTTAATTTTCACGTCAGATACCAAGTCTTATTTTACTACATAATAAGAAGAAAATAAGGAAAGTAAAAGAGGAAACAAAGACAAAAATAACTAAAAGGTAGGTAAGTATGAAAGAAGTAAAAATATTATTTTAGAAGAATTAGGTAGTTTTGGTCACAATCTTTCGCGAGAGAAAAATTAATACAACTCCGGCACTGATTTTGAAATCAGCTGATGGTCCCTCTTGGACGCAAATCCTAATACATAGGGTTTCCTCTATGTTATATGATCTCTGTGGATTTTTGGGACTCTGGTTTGTTTACATTAAAGATATTGGTGTTTGTTTACATTTTGCATTTGGCACTATCCACTTCTTCTTCTTCTTCTTACGGAACCAGAAGCCATGACCGAACGAACGGGTCGGTGAACTCCGATCAGGTTTTTTCGGTCCGGTCAAATAAAAAAAAGTGAATTATGTAAATCCGAGTTCCATTTTTCTCTGTGTTTTTCCGTGTAGACTTGGCAACGTTGCCCCCTCCGACCCATATTTGTAAACAAAGCGCGTTTATCTTTTCTGATGTCCTAAGTTACTAGGAACTGTAATATGAATAACTCATCTTATCGGGAATTGAGCTACTGATATTGAGATCATTTATTGCTCGAACCACAGATGAGATGACAGATGTTTTTTCTCTGCCCAGTCCCAGTCGAAACAAATTTCTGTTCATAAGATCATCAAGTACCTCTATAGGTATTTGTATTTCTATTCATTATTAGGTACTTATAAGCAAAATGAGAGCTAAGAAGAACAATAATATTATATAATTATTAATTGCACTAGGGTCTGCCCTTATAATTGCAGTCGATTCTGAGTCGAAAAAAAGAACATTATACCTATTGCAAATTTTGCAAATCTACATAATATCCTCACTCATTTTCCGTTAAATTAAAATGAGAAATAAGTACTTTATGAATTCACACTCTCACATTCACTGTAGAATAAACTGTAGATAGGTAGAGAGGTACGTGCCTACTAAAATTACATAATAAATATTAAAAATGTACAAATGTAACAAATGTTGGAAATTAAAAATTTGACCAAGAAATGGAATGAATTTTAATTTAACATAACTATATTGGTATGAAGGTATTGTGTAGATATTCATGTATACATTGGAAAATAGATAGATATAGTGGATATAATATTTTAGTGTACAATCAAGAAACTACGGAAGAGGGAGGGCAGGGGGGACTTCATTACGATGTAGTACATTGTGTGAGAGTGAGATGTTTAGTCGATAGATACATAACATATTGATTAGGGCTGCTCGAATTATCTAGAGCTAATTAGTTATCACAGATACCAGAGCATCCTCTTATCTGATAAGATACCACGAGAGGGAGTGGGAGACTCGGTTTGGTTGCTTGTCAGGGGTCAGTTTGCTAGAAGAGATTCGACTTTGGGTTAGGTTAGACAATGGTTATTTGGCTGGGAAAACTATTCAAATGAACTTAAATAATTTGCGTACAATGAGTTAGTGGGCATGCCTGAAGCAGGCGCATTGGACACCCCACGTATACCCACAATGCATCAAAATAGAGTCTCTCTCTAGTCAGTACCATGGTAGATAGTGAGTTCTCTGCTGTGCGACCGAGAGAGGTGTGAATATTGTAAGTTTTCCGTTTTCATACTCGAGTCATGTTTCTGATTTTCGGATTGATCGGTCTGTGTTCTCTCAAGTAATTGTGTGTGCTTCGCGATATTCTCCTAAACATGTGGAACCCCTGTTTGTTTTTTCAATTTCAATACAATGTGAACGTTTCTGTGATTGTGAAGTAGAGTCTGTGAGCCCTAGCCCTAGCACAAAACGGAGCGTAGCCGTAGTGCCTGAGTAATTGTGCAGTCTCCCTATCTGAGAATAGTCTCATGGTATGGGGTGTTTTGGCAGCGCCAGTAAAGCAGACCATGAAGAGAGTAAACGGGGCAAGGAGACGAACAAGAAGATCAACCAGCAACTGCAGAAAGACAAACAAGTTTACAGAGCCACCCACCGACTCCTTTTGCTTGGTAAGTGGAGACTAGAGACTAGACTAGTGGAAAATTCACAATCAACACAACACAGTCTCACTTGTGCCTGTACATAATTATCATTATTTGTGCAGTGCTTTCTCAATGCTGCACCTCCCCTCCTCTTGCTCCTAGATAAAATATTATATTGAACAGAGCTCAGGGCCTGTACAAGCCAGGATACATACCAACCTAGTCAAAGTCAATGCAAGAAGAGCAAGTGCAGAGATAACCCAGAGTCAATATCTTGAAAATTTCCATCAAGTCCTAGATTTATTCATTCATAGTGATAGCAGGAAAGTCTCAATGTAGAAGCAGAAGGTAGTGAGTTGTGTTATCACATTGTACTGGGTGAATCACTCAACTTTCAACATACAGCAAACTTAACCTTTAACATTGAATCAACAGAATCTTTTAAAATTAAGCACTAAGTAGCCTACTTGAGGTGTGATTCAAGGTGGGGTCCACTGTAAATTTCAATGAGATGACCCAGTTGTTGTATTTCTACAGGTCTTTAAAATTTATCTTCAGTTTTATTGAAATCCCACATTCATCCTAGTAGCAGATAACTTATCAGGAGGTTTGACAAAATATAAACAAATATGAGTATTATTAAATGAGCCAATAATTAAATAAATTGCTAAAATTTGGAAGTACAAGATTCAAATAATTATTATTGATGTACAGACCTATCTATGTGTGTTTTTTTTCTATTGACTCTGCTGAAGCATAATGTATTACTGAAAAAAATCAGAACTACTCTATGATGACCAGTATGCACTGAAGCGACCTGGGACTTGCAAGGATTTTCCAGTCAATGGTCATCACTACTTCTCGACAACATGTTGCTACAACAACCATACTGTAAAATCAGGATTTTGAGTCAATCAAAATAATTTACACATACTCAGTACCTAGGTACCCAAATTTGCACACTCCTCAATGTTGATATTTCATCAAAAACAACTGACCTGAGTTGCTTGATTTATTAGGCAGTTTACTTGTAATGTGGAGGTCAGTGGGTCCCAAGTTAAGCAAAAGTTGAGTAAAATAAAAGTAATTGTGAGTTTAACACAATTTTTTGAACTTACCTAATTATTTCATCTAAAATTTAATGGATAACTTACACTATCTTAATTATTGATAATAGCCAATCAGGCTGAATATTTGTTCTATAAGGCACTATTCACCTAGGGTAAACTACAGAAGTAGGTACAGTAATATTTCTTAGGTTTGGTTAGATTTGAGAACTTGTACATTAAAAGCCAGGACAAACTAAATAGGAATTTATTGAAACTATTAGTCTGCAAAGTACACATAAGTTGAGATTACACTTTTGCCAAATCTGTGTTTTGGGAATTGATTTTAATGCATGTACATTTACCAACATTGAATTGATTATTCTTGTGTTCTTATACTAGACAAGATTCTAAATTCCAGTGGTTGGGATTTATTTACATGAGTGAAGTCATATCATGCACTAGATGTGTTTCTAATTTCATTTGATGCAACGTGATCAGGTTTGTTAATGTATTTTTTTTTTTAATGTGTAATAATGTGTATATTAATTGAAAGATCATTTTTTTTTACCTCTACTTCCATTTAGTTTTCTGGCTCATCATCTGCCATTATATAGTTCTATATTATTTTTTATATGTTTTCCTTTACTTTTAACTGCCCTTTGAATACAACTACAACATTTACAACATAACAAATTAAATATTCAAGAAATTTCACCTTTGTAATCAATCCTGTCAAATTCAAAATTTCCCACTTTAAAGTAAACTTCAAAACTCAACATGTTTGTTTCTTTTTTAGTGTTAGACTCAAGTAGTGGATCTTTTACGTCTTTCTTTAGATACCATCAGGAGACATATCCGTTGCCACCGGTGCCCTTGTGAATCAGATTGTCAAATATTACTAAATTTTAGCTAATACGGTCAAACCTAAATATATGAAATAATTATTGTAGGCCCTTCATTTTTGAGCCAAAAGCCTGGATATAAGGATACAATATAACATGAATTTATTTATTATTTTAATTCCAGAGTGGACAATTTCTCTGTTTAAAAAAGAATTCTTTCTTCTATAGAGTTAGAGTAGGAAAATTGTTATACTAATAATAGTTATAATTCCATGTCCATGAAATAGGATTATATCGATGGCCAGATTCAATGTGGAATGTAACAGTATCATAAAAATCTCATTATTATAATAATATAATAATAATGCTTTTTCTTTGTGTTATTATGTCACAACTTTAGTGGGTAGCGCAGAATCATAGGATTTTACTACCCTAATTTACAATATCTTGTAGTTTTTTTGCCTATGATTCTGCCACTGGTCGCTGCTTCACTTCACTCAGCTACTCATTTTTCCTCACGAGGTATGAGTGGACTCCAAACATCCAAGTACAGAGCAGAAAAATACCTACACTGCTGGGGATCGAACCCAGGTCACCATGTGTGCAATGCCTAGTGCACTAACTCACTCTGCCATAGTGACTACTAATTTTTATTCAGTATATCAGTATAATCAGTATAAACAGAAAAGTGAGAAGTTGTACTAGATTATTATTATATATTATGTATCACTAGATGTGTTGCATCTAGGCCTGTAGCGCAGTGTGTTCTCCAAGGCATGGCCATGCTGTTGAAAGAAAAATATCTTGTAGTTACCTATGTACGAGTATGTATTGGTACTTAAATTTATATATTAATTTCTCTCACTTCATAATTATGGCCATCAAATATCCAATTATATACTATGATTATGTAATCCTCTTTATGTTATGACACAAAAGGTTGAATTAAAGATAATCTCAATAATAGTATTGTAAAAACATTTCCAAGAATAAACATCTTTTTTTTCTATTGAGATTTGCTTATTTGCAAAGGATAAAATCAATGAAAAATGGTCAGACAAATCAATCATTCTTTTTTACATATTTGGTATAGTGTGCGAGGATAAAAAAAAAAAAAACATTTGTGGAAAGTAGAAAATATAGAAAAAATCAGTTCAGAGAATTCTCATTCCAGTATTCTACTGTGATGGCCAGATTTGAGTGTGAAAAATCTCAAATTATTCTCAATAGTGGACGGATCTTAATTTCTCTTGTACACAGCCATTAGGAAACATACTAAATTTCAGCTCAATTGGACTTGTACTTTGTGAGATATGCTAGTATTTTGAAAAGCTCTTTTAAAAGCTCAACTTTTGAAAATGGAAATTTTTGATAGTTTATGACAACACTGAGCAAGTCATTGGTAACCATGGAAAATTTCAGCTCAATCTGACTTGTGGTTCTCCAGTTAAAGTGTTTTAAACACACACACACTCAAACAAATCATTTTATGATGTAAGATTGCATACAAAGTACATACATGAATACACTGCTAATTATGGACACAATACTTCCTCGTGATTGTTTCACATTGTATACATGTACACGTGCCAATTTTGAGATTTTATACTAAATCACTTGTATCTCCAAAACCGCTCAACCGATTTTGTTCAAATTTGTTTTACATGATAGAATTTTTTTTTTTTACTATTTTTCCTATATTCTAAATTTTACAAAAAATTCTGCATCGGCAAGTATAAACCTTATTTTTTGACTTTTTTGTCAAAAGTTTCGGATTTTCTTAAATATCAGAGTTAAATTATAATGAATTAAAAAATAAATATAAATAGCCTATGTAAAACAATAATATGCATATAGGTACGTACAAAATTTCATCAAAATCGGGTGTACTGTTCACGAGATATAAGCGTTTAAGTAAAATGTTAGTGGTCAGGCGCATGGTCTCTTTCACCCAGAACCGCTAATATTTAAAATGGGACCATCTACAGGACGTCTCCTAAATGTGTGCAAAATTTCATCAAAATCCGTTGAGTAGTTTCCGAGATTTGCGCGTTACAAGGAATATTTTTAACAGACCGACCGACGGACACAAAACCAAATTTGCTCAGGAGGTTATGAAACGTCCAGAAATATGAAATTTTTTGGAGTAAATTGAAATCGGAGCAAAAATATTTTTTTTTTTACAAAAACGAACACAATACTTCCGATCTCTAATATTAGAAATTTCTCGGAAGTAAAAAACAGGGTGTCTCATTTTAAGTGCATCAGTGCGATTACTGAGCCTTTGTTGGAAATACAAAAAATCTATTCCATGATCATTTTCATAGCTCAAAAGGGGACATGTAATGATGACCTTTGCAGATCTGTCAAGGTTGTCCTTCAAGGTTATTTCAAGGTCAACTTTAAAATCTTAAATGGATCGACCTTAATCTTAAATGGATCGACCTTAACGTATTAAAAAGGTCTTGCCATGCTGAATGAGAAAATAAAAGATATTTAGAGGTGTCAGTTAAAATTGATTTCTGAAGTCATGGTGCTATCAATTTCAAAAAAACTAATTTATGATCTTGTTTTATTATTTTATTTTACTTCCGAGTAATTTGTAATATTAGAAATCGGAAGTATTGTGTTCGTTTTTGTAAAAAAAAATCTGGTGTAAACATCAAACGACTTTCCTTATCCCCGAAAAGAAGTTGAGTTCCGCCACTGGTGACTCAACGGTAACAGATAGCTGAAAATCAATGCCAAATTCGTAATCATCACCTCAAAATCATTGGATTTGATATGTCACAATCCCCATCTAGGATGAATAATAAAAAAAAATAGTCAAAGCGAGTCCCCCCCAAAATACCGGTAAATTGGGGCCGAGGTGCAAAAAGTTCGAGATATCAAAAAAAAAAAAAAAAAAAAAAAAACGATCAGAAGAGACCCTTATTATGTTTTTAATCTAAGAAAATGTTGTTCTCTAACTTTTCTTGTATTTTTAACCAATTCAAAGAAGCGGCCCTGCGGCCGATTGTAACCAAAAGTTTCGTGGTTCGTCTGGTGTAAAAAACAATTTTCCATACCAAATTTCAAGTCTAGCTCTTACCGTTCTCGAGATAGTAGGGTTAGGTAAAATACAATGTAGGCCATGCCTCGGTTTATTAATTAAAGGCCATGCCTATGAAAAAAAAATACTATAATTACCTGATCATCAGGGCAGGTACCAGGGCACCGAATTTATACATGACCTTTTTTATAGGGGACCCAACTCATACATTTTTTTATTTTTCGCACTGAACTCGTACATAGCCTACTGGTAATCCAGTGGTCGTGGGACATGACAATAACCTCCCATTTGAGTCTTCTTTTTTTTTAGGGTTTTGTTTTATATATTTGTTTTGTTTTATTTTGTATACATACACACTCACACACACATACGAACGGACCGTTTGATAAATATTACTTTTTTGAAATCAGGAGATTTTCATTCGTCCAGAAATGTTATCAGATCAATTTCGAAAATCCGACCAAAAACAATACTTTCTATACCTTTTAGGTGATAGAAAGTAAAAATTTAAAGGTTGGTCCAGGACCTCATAGACTCATAGCAACCCAAGTTGTAGTGGGGCACTTTGCTTTGTTAAAAAGTTATGGCCAAATACCTATTTTGATCGGTGGGAAAATTGATGTAAGAGGTGCTTTAGTAGTCGTACATTTTAAAAGAAATCATGGTCAGTAAGTAATGTTTGAGTAGATGTATGGCAAATTAAGATTATTTCCTTTCAAATATAGTTGGTTGCATCGAAAAATACACTGCCAATAAAATTATAGACACAATACTTCCTCGTAATTCATTCACATTCTATACACTGGCAATTTATAGATTTTATACTAAATCACTTGTATCTCAAAAACAGCTTAACCAATTTTCTTCAAATTTATTTTATATTGGTAGAATACCGTTTTTGCTAGATTCTATACATTCTTGATAAAAATTCTGTATCGGCACATTATTTTTGCACTTTTTTGTCCAAAATTTTAGATTTCCTAAAATATCAGAACTAAATCATATTTATTTGAAAAATAATTACAAATGCACTATGTAAAACACTAATACGGAATAACATGCAAATTTTCATCAAAATCGGGTGTACCGTCCACGAGATATAAGCGTATAAATAAAAAGTTTGTGGTCAGGAGTATGGTCTCTATCGCCTAGAAGCGCTTGTGCGAAGTTGATGAATTTAAAATGGGTCCAAGTCCATCTACAATACGTCTCCTATATGTGTACAAAATTTCGTAAAAATCTGTTCATTAGTTTCTGAGGTTTGCGCGCTACAAGGAATGTATTTAACAGACCGACAGACAGACACAAAACCAAAGTTGCTCAGGAGGTTATGAAACATTCAGAAAAAAAAACACAATACTTCCGATTTCTAATATAAGAAATTCATCAGAAGTAATATTTAGAAAATGTCTGATTCAATTGTGAGTAAATATACCGATATAAGCCATTTCCGCCATCAAAAGTACGAAAAACGAACGCGAAAGGCCTTATAGAGCCTTTTAAAGTTGCCATATCGAAGCCATTTTATAGTTGCCATATTCTGTCAACACGTTCTTATGGGCCTTTGTTTTCTACTGAAGATTTCATCGTGTTCTGGGATTTGCCTAGGGAGACTACAAATATTTTTACCGAATTATTCTGTGACAATAGAATTTATTTATTTATTTACACTTTTTTTATATACAAACCAATCATCAACAACAAACAAAGAAATAACAATAAAAAAAAACATTATAAGTATGTACAAAAAGAAAGCAAGATCAATATTATTTTTTAATTACAATTGTTTTGTAATCCGGGTATTTGATGAATTCGACCTCATATTTGGGTATTTGATGGCCATAGTTATAAAGTGAGAATATACATAACTATGTATCGGTGAACACAACGCGGCTAATTTATTTACTTAAAAATAAACAATTAACTACATAATTTTTCGCTCTCTGCGTATGGGTACAGATCCTGGTGTGGCATCCTGCATTCAGCTCATTAGCTCATATTGCAAATAAAAGCTATCTTACAATTGTTCGTTATCTGCCCACTAATAAGCTATAAAACAACACGTTCAAGTTAAAGTTGTTAGCTGTGTGCGGCGCCCTCTATCTCATAAATCGGTTGGAATTGGAGCAAGATAATAAATATCACCTAGGCAGCGGCCATATCAAATTTCATTAACGACCAACATTGCATTGAAAAGTTATGATCCTTATTAGCATGTTTATATCCAGAAGAATAATAACTCATGCATTGATGCTATGCTCAGTCCGTGTTATTGCTTGCAATTAAACCAACATAACTTTTGAATGTCATGCCTAATGTTGATGAAATGAGTACGGGACTACGGGCCGGTGGCGGTGACTCAGTAATGTCAGAACTCTTGGGCCCAGTTTACAAGAGAAACGTTTTAGTAGCCGAGACACAATTCTGTCCTCAAACGTTTGAAACAAGTACGAAACATTTTAAAAAAAGAAGCACACCAAGAGAACTACGGGCGCGGCGCGCCGAGAGCTATCTGAGTGTAAATCATTTTAATGGGCGATATATCACCTCATTTTTACGTGCATACTCATCGTGTCAGTGGTTCGTTCGTTGCGCGACAGGTCACAAAGTATCCGCTAAGCTGCTACTTCTTCAAATTATCAATTGGCATGCGCTTACAGAAACCACTGTGGTGGCATTGAATTGAGGTAGGAACTGTAGGAAGGTAGGTAAGGACCATTAGCAGATCTCCGAGTAACTGACGTACCTGCCTGCATGTCTTGAGATATTTGTGTCATACAAATTCTACTTGAATATGAGTGGGGCCAGCCTCCGTGGTGTAACGGTTTGTGACTACTGCCCGTAGTCCAGAGATTCTAAGTTCAATGCCCGGTTGGGGGCAGATTATTCCAACCGAAAATTTTGTTCCCACCGAACACGTGAGTGCTGGCATTTCCGGTCCAACCCAGGCTGGGTGAGGTTAATGTGGGTAGCTGGTACGATTCATAGCGAATAAAAGATAAAACCCTCACCCTGACGACTATTTCAAATCAGGGCGTTAAAACTAAATAGAATCACCTGGTCAAAATAGATCTAATTAGGTCGCAGTGTTAATTTTAAGGATTTCACTGAAAATCCTACATCCAGTCAGATAATAATGATAAAAATATGTGATTATTTATGTACTTTCGTTCTCGAAAAACCGAGATCTCATCCTTGGGTCAAGAATAATTATTGTTTACTGATATAAAAGACCTTGTATATGTATACTGGTGTTTTGTACACGGGATATACGAAGATACATCTTATTCTATGAATGAAGAAGTGCAGTGCCTTCATCCAGTACAGCTGACCGCTCTCTCTTCTCCGTCATTTCTCCAACATCTCATTTTGCAAAGTTGATATTTTGGAAATGCTCGGGAGGTACAGTTTTGTGAGGAAATGTAAGAAATCAGGGAGTAGGAGAGCCGGCCACTACTTGGTGTCGGGTGTATCAACATTGAAATTCATTCACGATTTTTTATATTAGTGTTGATCATTTTAGATGCTTTGCTCAGTTGTTTTACATTATTTACTTTAAATCGCAAAGCTTAGGGGAATAAATATTTACTTACATATTTACCAGGGCTTGTTGATAATTTCTTAAGCTCAAAAATGGCATAACTATTAAGCCTGAAATTTCGATCACTACTACTGTTCTCACTATGTTTTTGTTACAAAGAAGAAAATGAAAAAATTCTACGGGAGCTAAGTTATGCTATCTTTCGCATGAAACCCCCCGGGGTCATATAATTCAGAGTCCCAATATGATTTTTTTTAAGTAGGGTTGAGTAATTCGTAAGTTCAGCATCACTCTTGTCACACAAATAAATATATTTGAAAAATATATAATAATATAAATCTGCATTTAAAAAATATCTTTTAACCGTATTGAATTTGTGAAATTCTAAATTGAGGACAGCTTTTTTTAAATCAGAACTCCAAATTTTTGATTTCTCATTTACCAAATTTTCCTTTTTCTCTGTCTTGTTTCAGGTGCAGGGGAGTCTGGTAAAAGCACAATAGTAAAACAGATGAGGATACTACACGTGAATGGGTTTAGTGAAGAGTAAGTATTCCTAACCTTTCCATGTGTCTTTTATTGTAAACAAAATAAACTTGCTCATTTTTAACATCATATTACAGTATGTCATAGTATTTCTTCTAAGGGCCTAGATCAAAAGAATGGAAAAAGCTGAGGTTTCTGAAGGTCGAGGGAGCTAGAACCTATATCATCTACCACTTACGCTGGACTAAAGTGGCTCTCAGAAATGAATAAAATAGGGCATTTAAAAAAGACACATGTGTGTTCGAAAGAAAGACGTATTTTTATTATTAGTCCGAACGTTGAAATTCTGAGATATGGGTAGTTAAAAATGCATGCGGGCGACGAAATCTCATGAGGCAATGCAGGTGACTTATTGCAACTCGCACATATTGAAATAAACCGCTGCAACAGTCTGCAAAGACGTGACCCAGAGAACAATATCTGATAAACATATAAACAAAGCCAGCAGCGTTTGCTGGAACCATTAGAGCTCGTAAACTAAAGCAAATTCCATGTCATAATTCAGCACCTTCAGACGTTTCAACAAAAAAATGTCTGACTTCTTGCACTGGTCTCATAGAGCTCATTCTCTTACCATTGAGGCTAATTTGGTGTGGCTAAAAAAAAAAGTAAGAAAGAGAAATAAACGGTGTAGAGAAGCAACTCGTACTTTAGGCGGCCTTGCATTTTGTAAGACTCAAAGCGGTTTTGTATTTAGTTTTTTTTTTCGTTCAAAGTATAAGTCTGCAGACTTTTACTCCGAAAAGGCCACTTTCTAAAAGATTGTTATTTCATTGAGAAGACTTGGAAAAAGAAACACTTTTACCAAAACTTATCTACGGCACTATTAAAATGCCAATAAAAATATTTTTTTTAAATTTTACCTATATGGTGTAAAACTATATTTTTAGGCTATGTTAATAAAAATTGCACAAAAAAAAAAATAGTTGTTGAAATACATGTTGCAACAGTTTTGAACTGTGCACCCTACCAGCTCCGACCTTGATTAGGTTTTTGAAAAAAAAAAATTAAAAGCCTATTATTCTCAACATAATTTAATAGGAATACAAAATATAGCATTCCACTTAAAATGCAAAAGATAAATGTAAAAATATGACCGGAAGAGATTAAAAATAAGTATGACCAAAGGACGGGCCCTAGGGCACTTCCTATCCTTAGAAATTCGCAGAATTGAAAAATTCCATTGCGTTAAAAAGTTATGAGGGGACGGCCACCCTTCCAGAAACATACTGTATACTGTATAGTAAACTACAGAAACATACTGTAGAGTAAACCAATACTTATAAACATCGGCAATCTCTATCAGGATGGACATGAAGACGCTCTGGAAGTATTTTTATCTTTGCTAACTTATTTTCAAATTATTTTTAATTAAATATCTACTAATATATTTCTTTCTATTATTTTCAGCGAAAAGAAACAAAAAATAGAAGATATCAAGAAGAACATTAGGGATGCAATTCTTGTAAGTATACCTATTGCTTTAAATTACGCTGGAATTTTACTAGAAAATTATACTAATGAGAATTTGTTTTTAAAATTCAGAGCAGATAAAGTAAGAATGGTTAAAAAAATTTAAACCAATCAATAATATAAACACCAAGTTGGTATTATATATTTAAAAAAAAAACTGAAACATTATGAATACCTCCGATGTATTTTTTTTAATATACTGATTACTGTTTATACTGATTAAAATAGAGAGGTTAGTTGATGGCATAGATAATCAGAACTATTACCTGCTGATGAGAGCAAATAAGTTCGAAACAGCTGTTCAGGTATGTTCTGATATTCATGTACATCTAGTACAACTTCTCACTTTTCTGTTCATACTGATTATACTGATTTGGGTAGCTTGAACATTCAGGCTGTTTCAAGTTACTTTCTCTTATATATAAAAGAAGGTTAAATCCACAAACATAAAACCTAATGTCAAATATGTCTAGGTAAATAATGTCAAACCTATTTAAGTTCAAAAGAAGGGTCACCTCACTACAAACATAAAGGGTTGTTCTACACAAAAGAAGGATAAAGGCCCCAACAAAAACATAAACCTGGTCCTGATGTCAATATACCTAAAATCTAAGTAAACAATGTTATACTAAGTACACACATACCTCAAAAGAAGGGTCACCTCATCTCAAACATAAAAAAAGAAGGATAAAGGCCCCAACATAAACCCTGATGTCAACGGCAATAGGTGAGTTCGGTGCGAAGATTACCCGCACCTTTTTCGCACGTATGAATTCGGTGCCGCCGAAAAAAGGTGATGTATGAGTTCGGTGCGGTCCTAATGACTTATAAATTGATTGTTTTTTTATAATGTACTCTGTTGCCTGTTAACAGTCATCCTGCTGTTATTAAGTTAGTAGATTATGTTGTAGACAGTTACATTCAGCAAGGCTGTCCATTTCCTCCTTGAAGGCCATGCCTAGGGTTAATAGTAGGGTTAGGTAAAATACAATGAAGGCCATGCCTTGGGTTTATAGTAGGGTTAGGTAAAATACAATGAAGGCCATGCCTTGGGTTTATAGTAGGGTTAGGTAAAATACAATGAAGGCCATGCCTTGGGTTTATAGTAGGGTTAGGTAAAATACAATGAAGGCCATGCCTTGGGTTTATAGTAGGGTTAGGTAAAATACAATGAAGGCCATGCCTTGGGTTTATAGTAGGGTTAGGTAAAATACAATGAAGGCCATGCCTTGGGTTTATAGTAGGGTTAGGTAAAATACAATGAAGGCCATGCCTTGGGTTTATAGTAGGGTTAGGTAAAATACAATGAAGGCCATGCCTTGGTTTTATAGTAGGGTTAGGTAAAATACAATGAAGGCCATGCCTCGGTTTATTAATTGAAGGCCATGTCTATAAGGAAAAAAATACTATAATTACCTGATCATCAGGGCAAGTACCAGGGCACCGAATTCATACATGACCTTTTTTAGGCGGCACCGAATTCATACATGACCTTTTTTAGGCGGCACCGAACTCATACATTTTTTTATTTTCCGCACCGAACTCATACGTAGCCATGTCAACACATATTAAAAACCGAGTAAACAATGTTATACTGAGTACATACATATCACAAAAGAAGGGTCACCTCACTACAAACATAAATGGTTCATTCACAAAAGAAGGACAAAGGCCCCAAAATAAGTCATGATGTCATCTAAAATCTAAGAAAACCATGTTGCTCTGAGTACATGCATACCTCAAAAAGAGGGTCACCTCACTTCAAACAAAAATGATTGTTTTTGCAAAAGAAGGACAAAGGCCCCATGAATCCTGATGTCAAATATATATCTAAAACAATTAAGATGTAATTTAAGGAATTTAAAAATAAAAGAAGGGTCACCCCAATTAACATAGTAATATTTTATACTTTTCAAAAAGAAGGGAAAAGGGCCCCAAACAACATATACTTTCTTTAGGGTCCATTTTTGAAAATTTTGGTACCTATCATATACAAGATGAAAAAATAAATAAAAAATATCGAGGTGGACTGGCAGATAAAATCGTATATCGATAGGTGCTGCTTCATTAAAACTTTATGGTCTAAAATAAAAATAAAAACAAGTCACAAAGGGGGAAAAAAATTCAGGTTGTTTTCTGATGTTATAGTGGTGGCGTGAGCTACGCCGAATTGTTCTGAGGTCTCTATCCGGGTTAGTACCTCATAAAAAGTTTCAGTGTATTATGTCTCTTAAAGAGATTTGTTAACACAACTATTCCCGGGTCGTCCAGGCCAACAGTACTTGCCTGAATGGTTTCATGTGGGACCAAATTACAGTGTGGACTTTTGGCTGTTTCAAGTCTCTTTAAACCCTTGGAAATCGACCAGCTACCTCAGCTGGTTATAAGGGTTCTGTTCCTCTTAGATGCCTCGTATGACAGTATTCTTTCCCCGGGTGCCTTCAAGTAAAATTTGTGGTTTTGTACTAAGATCATCTTTTTTTTTAGTAGTGGTGTGTTTTACCCTTCCAAACATAAACCTGCACTATTTAAGTATTTAAGCAATTGACCTTTCAAACGTACCCTCTTGAACAACCAATCGATTTGTCAGTTTGAAGTTTGAATCAATCGATTTGTCAGAAATAATTGAAGACACTTTGAGCTTGCTAGAATTTGAAATGGAAAACACGCGCGAACAATCAAGTAGAGATCACATAATAGGATAAGAATCTCATGTTACAGAATGCTACGGATTGTAGAAACAGAACGAGAAATAATAATTAATTACTAATATTACAATACGTATTGAAATTAAGTTAATTGGTGTCATGTAATAAAAAAAAACATGTTATGTTGATAAAGTATTGCACTATCACATGAAGAGAGCTTCATACCACCCGTTGACTATCTTTTTTATGAACCGCTTTGCTTCAAAGCTTGAAATTAAAAATAATCTCGTAAGTTGGATTCTGAATTTTTTGCGAAAAATATTTAGGAACTCCCCATTAGTCATCGGGTGGTGAAATTTCGCCACTGGTGACTCAAATGCAACAGTTGGTACAAACTCTTATCATATTCTTATTCAGCACGCATTCAGCAGTAATTTGATGTCACAACCAAATCTAAGATCTATAATATTAAAAATAAAAAAAAAATTCCAAGCGCCAAGACCCCAAAATTTTCGAGATACTCGTATAACATGAGATTGAGATTTTACCTTTAAAAAACCCCAATATTTTAAGAATATTTTAGTCTTAATAAACCTAACAGACATGAAATACACCACCAATTATGGACATTCTTCGTGATTGGTTCACATTGTATACACTTGGCAATTTTGAGATATTTTACTAAATCACTTGTATTGGCGAATCTACTTAACCGATTTTCTTCATATTACCGACGGACACAAAACCAAAGTTGCTCAGGAGGTTATGAAACGTCCAGAAATATGAAGAAGAAAAAATTGAAATCGGAGCAGAATTTTTTTTTTTTTTTACAAAAACGAACACAATATTACTTCCTATTTCTAATATTAGAAATTTGTCCGAATTAAATATACAGGCCTTACTGTTAAGCTAGTTTTCCGAGCGCTACTAAGTACTTTGACAAGTGTCCCCATATCAAGATTTTTTTTCTTAACATTATGATATCTTGTTTACAGACAGATACACGGACCAATGGCTGAAACTTTGGATTCAGGCTCTAGGGACCCAATAATAATAATACTCTTTAGTGGAAGATAACCACCAGGCACTAGGCGAGGTTAATGCTCAAAGCGTTGTCTACTACCTAACCCTCAGAGTCTTATTATTATAGAGTCACATACTCAAATAAATGAGGAAAAATCCAAGCATGGGGTTGGATTTGAACCAGATTTCAAGGATCCATGCGCTAGATTACCAGTCTAGCGCCGTTATCATATCAACTACCAATCCTTGGTAGTCGTGTTTTGCCACTAAACACGGACCATCAATTTTTTCTAGATAAGAAAACTAAAAATAATAAAAATAATTTTCAATTCTAAACAGGTTGAACCAAATTTTAAATTTAATTAAAGAAATACAGCCATTTTAATGTCTTTTGGGTCCAAAGATTTGCGAAATGTTAATTTACCTCTATTTTACTTTCCAAAATTTCTAACATCACACGACTTTCCTTATCCCCCGAAAAGAAGTTGAATTCCGCCACTGGTGACTCAACGGTAACAGATAGCTAAAAAATATATGCAAAATTCTTAATCGGCATCTCAAAATCATTGGATTTGATATGTTACAACCTCTATCTAGGGTGAATAGTAAAAAAGTTACCAAGTTTCTAGTTCTTACCGTTCTCGAGATATCTTGTTCATAGACAGACAGACAGACAGTTTTTGAAATTCTATCTTCGGAGAACTTGGATTGTAAAAATTTAAATCGTCTTGTATTAATCGATTATTTTATATAATTTTCTAACACTACCGTTATCGTGAAATTTCACTCAACAATATAATGTACCTTAATACATAAATCTAAATTTGTGCCCATGTTAGTATAAATTTGAAGTTGTCTCATCCATTGCCACAGACCAAATGTTTACAACCAACGAAAGTCTAATAACAATTTTATTGACCCACTTCCTCCTTCTTATATTTCTTAAAGGACCACCGCACGGGTTCATTTTTCCCATTGGACTCCAGACGCAAAGTCTGCAAGGAGATGCAACACGCTAGTAGATACATTAAGTATTTGCCGTGTTTACCGCCGCGCTTATTTCGAAAATTTTGGAGACTTTTGTCCATCGTCAATAAAAAATATTCAAATGTGTATCATATACTGTCTTGATAATTTTAACCTCTTGAACGAAATTGGAGTAATTCCAAATTAAAATTAAAGATATGTTTTGAAAAACTCATGTTAACCCTCTCCTGCAGTGCTTGGTTACTACTTATTGGGTTAACTCAATGACCGTTAGAAGTAAAGGATTTGTAGAATATCAAATACTGTAGCTATTACAACACATCACAATCTTTAATAAAATTAAACCTTTTCGTGCTTTTGTAAATTACATAACTTAAAGTCTTAGAGGATACCTTATTGTAAAGAAAACTTGATAGAAATTCATTTAATAAATTACAATAGTACCTAATATCAATCAAAAAGTATTTCTAGACCTGTTTAGCAAAAAAAGCTGGTGTTTACCTCGATTATTAAAATAAAAATAAAATGCCTTGGGGCTTGATGTATATGCACCAGTTGTCTAAAGTCTAGTAATCCTGCTATCGTTGAGACTCCAGAGTTCAATGCTCTGAAATGCATAAATGAATGTCATTTATTTGATATCGTATTCATTTATTTGATATTTAATTCAATAAAAATGGCATTACAAAATAACTTGTTTAATTAAAGCCACTTGGAAGTGTTATTTGTTTCTCAATTAAACATATTATACAGGGCGTTGTGTATTATTTTAAGGAGTTAAAACGAAAATCATAGTCTTGCAGGCTCATTGAATTGTTGTTTTATTCGTGGTCACAAATATATCCGTCATTTTGTGTTTTTACGGACTCGATAGACGTTGGGCCACAATGTCGTTTGTAACTGAAAATACACACGAGGTAGAAAAAAAAATAGATACAGTGTTCTGAAAACCCAGCCACTATCTTTCTCTCGAGAACAACTTGAGCTGAAGGACCTTGAAAAAAAATTGGTCCTTAATATGAAGTCTGAAGTTTCTTGGGAAAATATTTTGAATAAGTAAGGCTTGTATTGCCAGCCTCGGTGGCGTAACGGTTGCGACTACTGCCCATAGTACAGGTATCCTGAGTTCGATTCCCGGTTGGGGCAGACTTTTCGAACAGAAAATTTTGTTCCCTCCCTCTGAACACGTGAGGCTGGTCCTACCCAGGCTGGGTGAAGTAAATGTGGGTAGCTAGCTGGTACGATTCCCAGCGGATTGATGGTAAAACCCCCGTCCTGACTCTCAAATGAGGACGCTGAAACGAAATCATCTAATACATCTAATTTGGTATGCAGGGCGGTCGAAAGGCCGCCACTGGTGCACCGATTTCAACGAAAAGTTTCGTGTCGCATCCTCTCCTTTTAAGAAGTCTACATAGAAAATATTTCAAGTCTAACTTATACCGTTCTTGAGATATTTTGCTTATAGACAGACAGACAAACGGACGAATGGCTAAACTTTGGATTTAGGCTCTGGGGACCCTTAAACGTGTTTTGGCACTGAAAACTGACTATCGAAAAATTTGGGTGATTCCATTAGTTTCCTTTCTATTAGATAGATATGGAAATTAAAAATTGAATTGTTCAAATTAGCTGACGGTTCAAAATAAGTCAATGAATCCTGTTCAAAAATTATCATAACAAGAAGGATTTCAGGTGAATTTATTGATCACAATTTTGTGTATCCGATTTTTATCTTTTGACTGCTAAACATAGATTTGCCGAAGTTAAAATTTTTACAGGGTGTCCTGACACCTATTTTCGATCATATCAATTAATTAACAAACTTCTATTGGACCTCAATTCTCCATTTTCAGCCGTTTAAAAGATTAAAATCCGTTCTGAAACTTTATAAACACTCTTTATATTATTTTGAAGTGAAGCTTATTTTCTTTTGAGTAATATGTAGTCTACATATACATGTATAGAATTAGTTTTTAAGTCAAATTCTTTTTTCTTCCTCAGACGATAACAGGTGCAATGAGTCAGTTAAATCCTCCTTGCACGTTAGAACATCCAGATAACCAAAGTCGTGTCGATTACATACACAACGTAGCGTCTGCGCACGACTTTGACTACCCTCCTGAGTTTTACGACATAGCTGAAAAACTCTGGAGTGACAAAGGTGTTCAGGCGTGCTTCGAGAGATCCAATGAATATCAGCTAATAGACTGTGCAAAATAGTAAGTTCCTTAACTCTGAACTTTTGACTTTCGTCCATAAAATATCCTTCAGTCAATCTGATGTGCAGATCAAATAATGTGGCTTCTTAAGTGTGTGTATAGAAGTTTTTGTCAATTTTTAGAAATTTCGCTTTTATACTACACTGGAATGCACAATAAGCTGTTTTCCCCATAAACTTTCTGGATCTCAAATACAGAGGACCCTAAAATGAAAGTAAAATGAAAAACTAATAACACCATCGTGATATTGGTGACATCGTGATACTTGATATGCTGCACTCAAAGTCTAAGATGGAAAAATCTAACACTCACAAATGAGTGTGAAACTGGATGTGACAAAAATTACAATTTGACGATTTTTTAAATAGAATAGTATGTATATTGCAAAAATATCATAAAAAATAGCGGCTTTCATTTAAAATTCCAAAGTTCACCTTGAAATAACCTGAAAGGGGTCATTTGAGAAAGTTCTAAAGGTTACCATGAGGTGTCCCTCTTGGACCAATTGACTACGAGTATGTTCCCTGAACAGATAGTTACTATTTTCAGTAGTTTTGGAATATTTGACTGGATCGATTAAAATCGTTCACGCTGTATGTGTACAAGATTTTGTTAAAATTTTACCTGTTGGTCGGTCTGTTGTTTGCATTCTTTGCAACGCGCATATCCCAGACAGACAGACACGAAACCAAACTTGCTCAGAAGGTTATGAAACGTCAAGAAACATGGAGAAAGAAAAGTTGAAATCGGAGCAATTTTTCCCCTTTTTTTTGTATCATTAACTTAGAGAAAGTATCTTCAGTATATTTTATTTGTTGAAAAATAAATAAAATACATTATAAAAACAATATTTCATATTATAATGACGTCTTTGATTTTCTGTTTACAGCTTCCTTGATCAAGTTCGTATTATAAAAAATCCAAATTATTCTCCTACAGAGCAAGTAAGTAGCATATTGTTCTCGTTAATAGTTTTACCAAGATTAATAGTTTGAATAGATTTGAAGACAATTTTATTTCAAAATCAGTCCAATGGTTTAAAAACGGATGTAAAAAGTAATATTCACCGTTATTCAACCTGAAAAATTAATGCTAAATTATAAGTCACACTTGGAATCTTGATAAATAATCAAATTTGAGAATTGTGTATCAACATATGTTGTTCCAAATTGGTCCGATCGAATGGCTAATATTTCCACGTTGCTCAGAATGAAAAATTGATTTGATATGACAAAAATTTAAATTGCTTGGGACTCAAATTGTTTTTCCTGAAAAATGTACTTATTGTGTGTGCCCCCACACAAAAGGTTCCTGTATTATATCAAATCAGAAAAAAGTTAATATTCCAATTATTGTAAAATTAGATGGAGAATCCGAATTTGTAAGAAGAAAATGGGTCTCATATGAAAATAGAAATATAGCATTTAGGAGACACCCCCTTTACATTTAAAGTGTGTGCGTACGAAACACCTTACCAAAAAAGAACAAACAGAATATATTCGTTTTTTTTTTTTTTTTTTTTTTTTTTTTTTTTTTTAAGTGGGTTAAACGTCGCTTCAACTGCCATGGTCATATCACGACGGGTTTACCTCCATTCGCAGGAAACTCACAAACCTGCTACTCACATTGACCTCACCAGCTGAGTGGGGCCGGGAAAAGCAGCGTCACGAGAATTAGAATTTGAATGTCACCCATCCAAGTCTTAACTCGCTGGATGTCGCTTAACTTCGGTGTTCTGAAGGGAACCGTGTATTCAACATGCCATCGACGCTGCTAGTTTTTTTTTTATTCCAAGCATTTTCGCACCTTTTTTTATAACATTTGACCCCCTCTAAAATGGTTATCTAAAAACAAAAACTAATTAAATGAAAAATATTGCCACAATAGGACTCGAACCTACGACCTAGCTCAGACATATGAAAGAAATCAACTAACTAACTAAAAAAATAATAGGTGTTTTACATAGATTTTTTTGTTGTTAATTTGTCGAGCTTTTTGGAACCCGTCCCCAATTTACCGTATTTTGCGGGGTCCTGCTTGATTACGTAAGAAACAACTATCACTTCCCATGATCTACTGGTAGGATATGCCAGCCATGTATCAACAATACCACGTGAAATCCTAACAACTAGAAACCCTGTATATTACCTACATGTATTTTCTTTTTTCTTTTTCAGGATATACTTAGGTGCCGAGTTTTAACTTCTGGTATTTTTGAAACTAGATTCCAAGTTGAGAAAGTGAATTTTCAGTAAGTATGAGACTTGGCTTCTAACTTTTTAAAATAATGATAAAATCCACATAGGTTTATTAGCCTATGTGTAGCTGTGTGATCTTCACACAGTTTCTTTCTTAAATCCGTGTTAATTTGGGCCTTTGCCATGTAATTTTTTGTTGTTGTTGGATGTTACTATCATGTTTTCTTCATTCGTAATGTGGATAAAAAGTTTATTCAAAATATATTTCAACTACCAAATACATATTTCAACAGGCTAAATATAAATAAAAGTTTAAGGTTAATATTTGTAATGATTTTCTCACTAGTTTGATCAAGCTATTAAGTACATCTTGTGTGGTTCTTGAGGTGAAAATAAATGGCTGCTTTGTTCAAGCCTTGTAGTATGACTGACAATATGCCACACGATGTATTATTCCATTTAAGATTTTAAAGCTGGTTCGTGGCGTGTACTGGGGCTCTGCGCGCTGTAAGCATTTTATTTATATAAACTTCATTCCCCAAAAGTCAAAGGATACAGATTTTTGTGTTTTTCTGAATTTCAAACGGTTCTTGAGTTTTTAGGGCTGTCAAGTTTTTTTTTAAACACCCTGTATAAATTACCATCTAATATGAGTAATGCAAAAAAAATCTTGGCGTTTTAAATTAAATGTACAAAAAGTTCAAGATTTAGAGAAATTGGTCCAAGTAAAGAACCATAATTATTATTTTATTTATTCAACAAGAAAAACATGTTTCAAAAATCCATTATGAAAGAACTGCAAGCAAATCGAGTCTTAAACATGTACCGCTCTTGAAATATTTTATTTACTGACAGACACACAGACTAATGGCTTAAAAACTTGGTATTTAGACTCTGGAGATTCTAATTGTACTTTAACTTATAAAACTGACTCTCGACACTCTCTCATAAAATTACATAAAGAATCAGTCACCATTGTAAAATAATAAAATCAATGTTTTTTTCTTTTGTGTTTGTTGTAATAAAAATTTATAATTATTTTCTTTTCAGTATGTTTGATGTAGGAGGTCAACGAGATGAAAGACGAAAATGGATTCAGTGCTTTAATGATGTGACAGCTATCATTTTTGTAACTGCCTGCAGTTCATATAACATGGTTCTAAGGGAGGATCCAACACAAAATAGGCTAAGAGAATCACTCGATCTATTTAAAAGCATTTGGAATAATAGGTAAGAACAATATTTAATATGGTTTTTGAGAATATACCTATTAAGAAAAATTATTATGCTATTGTGTCGATTAATGAAACCTATATGTATATTTATGCTAGTATAGTTACATTTAATTCCTTTATTATTTGTAATGTTGCATATCTTAATAAAAAAAATATAAAAAAAAAAGAATGTAATTTCAAGTGACATCCAGCAAACCTGTCCTAATAATGCCATTGAGAGAGTACGAGGGGGGACCCAAAAGTAACGGGAATTAGGTGGTAGGGGGAATACGGAAGGGGAGATCGGGTTCTCCATTGATTCTTTTCCAAGCGGCTACTCTCCCAAGTAAGTGTGCAAAGTTCATTTGCTGTGAGTGCATTCGTTCGTCCGTGAGAATTTTTCTAGTGAAACGACTTTTTTCCGTTTCGGCGAAAAAGTGAAATGGCACCGTGAAATGGCTGAGTGCGGCGAGCAACGAGCGGCTGTAAAAATTTCGGGGTCATAGCCGTAGCACCATGATTCATCGCCAGTTATAACCTTGAGAAAAAAATCTGGGTCTGCATCCAACTGATTTTGCAGCTCCAGACAGGCCTGAAGTCTCAACGCTCCTTGTTTTGATCGTCGGAGAGGAGGCGAGGAACAAATTTGGCTGCAATCCCCTTCATGATCAAATCTTCAGTTAAAATCCTCTGAATTGAACTCCATAACTATCCAGACATTTCATAAAGTTGATCGATGGTTCTGCAAGGTCTTCACGGACAAGAGTGTCGATTTGTTCAATGTTTTTGTCCGTTCTTGAAGCCATTTCACGTTTTCGCCGAAACGAAAAAAGTCGTTTCACTAGAAAAATTCTCACGGACGAACGAATGCACTTACATCAAATGAACTTTGCACACATACTTCTAAGAGTAGCCGCTTAGAAAAGAGTCACTGGAGAACCCGATCCCCCCCTCCGTATTCCCCCCACCACCTAATTCCCGTTACTTTTGGGTCCCCCCTCGTATGTGCTAAATATGATACCTTACTCCAACTTATATAGGAGGGTGTCCTTAGAAGAGATGCAAATATTTTAACAGTAAGTCCGGTGACCTCACGGGTTAAAAGAAAAACTTTGGCATTTAATGTTTCTTTATCCTTTATATTGTTTTTTTCCCCCCCCATTTTGGAGCCGCCAGTGGCGGTATTTGACTGGTGGTGGTTGGACCTATAAGGTATTTGCCCCAGAAAAAACGTCTGACCTTGAGATTTTTGGATTCAGGGGAACATTCTCTTTAATTGTTTATCAGTTTCATCTTTGTACACAATGACGTACGAGTAAGAATTGGTCCCTCCGGGCTATTTTTAGAGCCGTATGACTCGGGCTTTGCCCTAGAAAAAACGTCTGATCTTTGTGGATCTAAACCCTGGGGACCTTTCCCTGTAATGACAATGGTTTCATTCATGTACTAGAGTACTAGATGACGTAAGAATTGTGCCCATGTTACGTTTTTTCTACGCCCCAGCTGCGGCCAGGCAGACTGTGATTTTCTGAGTTTCTAGGCCATTCCGCATCATACCTAGGGACTGAAATTTTTGTACTTTATGACGTAAGAAATCAAAGTCTAGCTCCCTTCTATCCGTACTGAGCATATCTGAAAAATAAAAACAAAATCCCTTAAATGTATAAGACCAATACTAAATATAAAAAAATCTTAATGGTTGTTTTTTGTTTTCCATTATAGGTGGTTAAGAACAATCAGCGTAATTCTATTCCTAAATAAACAAGACTTGTTGGCTGAAAAAGTGAAGGCTGGCAAATCACGACTAGAAGACTACTTTCAAGAATTCACTCGTTACCAAACTCCCCTGGATGCCACGCCCGACCCTGGGGAAGACCCTCTTGTTATACGAGCTAAATATTTTATACGTGATGAGTTCCTTGTAAGTCTATACATTGGTGAAAACTTGTTTTCAGACGAATCGGGTTCTTCTCTTTTGTATACAGGGTGTCCCAATATAAACGAGACATTCAAATATATCGAGAACTACTGAATATAGAAAAAATCTGTCCAAGAACATTTTGATAGCTCTAAAGGGGACATTTAATGTTGACCTCTAGAAGTTTCTCGGATGACCCCTTCAAGGTTATTTCAAGGTCACCTTTGAAATTTTAAGTGTTACCCCTGTTTTTTATGACATTTTTGAAGTCTACACAAAATTTCAAGTTCAAAAAATTCTTACTTGTAATTTGTTCTGGTATTCATGTACATCTAGTACAACTTCTCACTGTTCTGTTTATACTGACTGACTCAGTTTCACACACTTTAGAGAGTTTGAGATTTTTTTTCATCTTAAACTATGAGTGCGGCATATCAAATCAATCTAATTTTAGGTACTGAACACGATAGTAATTTTGGTTTTTCATTTTACTTCCTTTTTTTTTGATCTCTAGTATAGTGGACCTAAAAAGTTAAGTCAAATGAAAAAGCAATATAATATCGTGATCAGTACTTAAAATAAGACTGATTTGATATGCCGCAGTTGCCGCACTCATGGTCCAAGATGGAAGAAATCTCACACTCCCTAAGAAAGAGGGTGTCATTTAAAATTCTAAAAGTGACCTTGAAATACCCTTGAAGTTATCATCTGAGAAACTTTTAGAGGTCATCAAACGTCCCCTTTAGAGCTATGAAAATGATCTTGAACAGATTTTTTTCTATCTGCAGTAGTTCTCGAGATATTTGAATGTCTCGTTTATAATGGGACACCCTGTATATTTTTATTTTTTTTAACGAACCTTTTTGGAAAATTGGAGCCCAATCTTCCTCCGAGATTTGAAACGAACGGTGAAATTTCGTTATAAAGTGATAATAAATAATTAACTACCTATACATAGGTACCTACCTAATATTTTTCTTTCTGCAAGTATGGCCATATTGGCCATGTCTCGCTGGATTATTGGAAATTTAGAAAGTAGAAAACAAAGATCATATTTCATAAATATAATCTCAAACTATAGCACATAAAACATACAGAGACACATGCATTTTACTAGTACATACCTCAATATTTGTTCAACTTTAGATCATCATATTTGCCGTTGAATTTTCTTTTTGTTGTCATTTATACTGGAGCCACCTAATTTCGTTTAACAAAAAGTACAAAAAATATGAACAAAATCGTAGAAAATCATTGGAACATTGCATAGTTTCGACGCAAAGACGAAGCATGCGACGTCATTTTCGTCGGACAGAATTTTTCTATTAGAATTTAATTAAAAGTTTGATGATCCATCTAAAATGCTAGGTGACATAGGCGTTGTATTATTTTAATAGCTAGTTACAGTGTAATTTAGACCATACACTTTTTATATGATACTAGCGGGCTGTCGCCCGCTTTGCGGGCCGAGGCATGGCCATGAAAGCAAGAAATCCTTTTCGCCAATGGCAGGTGTTGTAGTGGGAATTTCGAAAAGTCCCGTCTTATTGCACATCTAGACTATAAGACAAAGCTACCTGCCAAATTTCAGCTTCCTAGGACTTACCAGTTCGGAGAAACAGTGATGAATCAGTCAGTCAGTGAGAGAACTCTCTTTTATAAGTATAGATAAGTTGAGGATAAGCATTATTAAAAGTTTAGTATCTGCCACCGAGCTATGTACAACGTGAATTTCTTTCCTAATTTGTGTTTTACTGTCCAAACATACATTCTGCGACCACAAGAGCCACTTCTTCGAATTGGTTAAAGATACAAAAAAAGTTAGAGAGCAACATTTTTTTAGAATAAAAAAATAATTGGGGTTTACTCAGATAATTTTTTTTTTTTTTTATTTTTTTTTTTTTTTCTTGACCTTTTTTGAACCCAGCTTCAATTTACCGGTATTTTCGAGGGTCCCGATCAGACCAACTTTTTTATTATTTATCTTAGATGGGGGCTATGACATATCAAATCCAATGATTTTGAGGTGCTGATTACGAATTTGACATTGATTTTTACCTAACTGTTACCTTTGAGTCACCAGTGCCATTTATTTGGTCCCGTTACCATTCCTAATAGAATAAGGAAAATCGTGTGATGTTTACACCAGATTTTTTTTGGAAAAGCTCAGGGTCCATTGTGGGAATGAATTGTAAGAAAATACTGAACAAATAAATCACTTTCTAAATCAACAAAAAACCTGTATGTAAGAGAGAAAAATAGACCGATTTACTGGAACTTTCCCTGAGCGCACAATTATCTCAGTTTAAAGACTAGCTTTTACCATGCGAAAGGTCCCGTGTTCGATCCCTAGAGCCGATAAAGAAATTGTATTCATAATTTGGTTACAGTTGTTTCTAATGAATACCTTCCGGTGCGCGTTGACCCAGCACCTAAGTGGGAAGCATTGTGTCAGTTCTCGCCCATCAGAGGGCAGGTATACTGTAGAATGGGTAGGCTACAACACAGACCACAAGCGTCTACAGGAGCTTCTGTTTCATGGCTACGAATTAAAAAAGCTGTGAAGCACTCATCTTTTTAAAAATTGATTAAGCACGAATTAAATTGAGTAAGGTTAACATAAATTAATTGACGTTTTTGTCTATTTCAGCGTATTAGTACAGCAAGTGGAGATGGCAAGCATTATTGCTATCCCCATTTCACTTGTGCAGTAGACACGGAAAACATCAGGAGAGTGTTCAATGATTGTCGTGATATTATTCAGCGCATGCATCTACGCCAATACGAGCTCTTGTGATCTGTAACTCCTGCAACTAAAGCTGTCATGGAGATCATAGCATTTTTCTTTTTTTTCTATCTTGTTCTTCATTGTTGCGTGATTTGTTCTTTTTCTATTAAAAAAAAGACTGCAACTTTAATAAATACTTAAAAACGCGCAACTTTTAAAAATAATTTTAATTTTTATTTCAGTCTTTTGTCTAAAGACTAAATAATTATAGAAATATTGACATGTTATTTTTGAGAAAAAAAAATGTATATTAGTTTCTTATTCTAGATCGAAATTAATTTGTACTATAATTTTTCATATAAAACAATATCAGAATCGTTAATCAGTGAATCAGTCAGTGCTTTCTGTTTGGTACCGCTAATATACATAAATACCTCTGTTACTGTTTAGATTTTTCCCCACACAATAGTAGTATCATTATATTTTGCAATATGACCATTTTCCTTCTCCTATCTAAATGATAAAAATGAAATATATAGCACAATAATAATAGATATACAAACAACATGGGTCGGCGGTATGGATTTAAAGAATTTGACTGGAAAAAATTTAGGCAAAGTCTTGGCCGATCCATAAGATTTTGTAACCATGCTTTTGATATATTTACCTCATAAATATACCCAATAATGTTCTGTGTACTGCACAAAAAAATCATTACCATAGTACTGGGTTGATTGTGCAGTGGTATTAGGTGTTCTATTTATAAGCAAATGGGGTGTGTGTTAAAATCCTATCTGACCCAAAGATTTTGTCATCTTTCATTTATAATTATCAATGGTAAAAAAACGTTTTCGAAATATATACGTTTATATGATAAATAATTATTAACAATAACCTCAATTTTGAAACAAATCCCAAGGTAGGTAGCTAAATATCACCTGAACCATAAGATTTCTTTGTGGAAAGATAACAATTATTATTTGCTTAAATATGGCATAGCTGTAGGTGTAGGCACACCTTAATAAAAATTAAGGTGCCAGACTAAGAGCTCATTATTATAGTCGATTTTTATGTGCGGGTAGATTTTCTTTTCAAGAAGTTTTGAATGGGGAAATATCTTTTTCAGATAAACAATTTCTATTGTACTATATTATTTATTCACCCTGTGATACTACATCAATGATGTATCTTGATGAATCTATGAGTTACATGAACTTTTACTCTTATTTATTTGTCAACATGTAGTAAAGGTACCGGACGATAAGAAATATTATAGATGATGACACAGTCCTTCCAAATTTTAGAAATTTGAATTGCACCAGTTGCATTACAGGCAGATTATTTCTACTCATTTCTCAAATGTTTCAAATTGCACTATTCCTTAATATCCCATTATGAAGGATTTTGTCAATCAGTGTGAAAAATTGACTATTTTTTGTAATTGGAATTTGTTTGCTTAAAGCTATATTAAATTGAATTAATTTTTTGGAAATGCCTTTGGTTTGTAATAGGGTTAAGTAATTAACGGTTGGCCAACCATTGATTGGTGTAGATACTATACAGTTATAGCATAACTATAAACCCACCACAAATGTTGTTAGTGATATGTATGTAATTGCTGCGTTTGTGTGCAATAAATGAATGTCGCCTAAAATGGTGTATGTTGACATTTCCTACAGCAGTATATACTAAATTTATATAATATTCATTTCTGCCTAGGAATCGTCAACCATCACTGATCCTACACACTGTAAGTTGATTTTTATGATGAATAGTACAAATAAATGACGTTATGCATTCTAAGCAGTGCTAGATTAATCACTGTACAAGTTGTAAAATGTAAACGTGTTTCTACTATCAAGGTGATAAAAATGTATTTATATATTTATGTATTAAAATAATTGTAGAACAGAGTGCAATGGCTTTTTACTATTGCATTTCATTGCAAACCAGGTGGATGGGTTGAGAGATAAATACTTCAATTGCTCAGTAAAATTGTCTTATATTGATGTTGCTAGCAGTTACTCAGTTACCCTGCAACAGCTAAGCTGACCTATCAAAATTAAAAGACAAAGCTGGATATAAATCTGTCTTATTATTACACAAAGCACATACATCAGAGGGAAACTTCAAACCTGAATCGAAAAGATGAGGTAAAAACCGAGGATGTTGAATACTTTAAGGTCTTTAAGGATTGTGGATATCAACGGTTACAATAATGCTGTATATAAACTTGAATCTTTTTAAAAAAGATTAACAAGAAAGGAAATTCTTAAAAACCTCCGACAACACTCGGTCGCAGATGGACTATGGGATTTCATTAAATTTTTCATTATTTTCATCCGTTTTTCATTGTACATGTATCTAACATACACAAATGTTTACCTAATTAGTTTATAAATCATTATTTCCTCTGACAAAATTTCTTTTGTTGAACATTTAGGGAGATTTGACAGTAATACAGGTGATCTTCTAACCGTTCAGAATTTTATGATTGAAAAAAAAAAAAATTCAAAATCTATTTTCAATTTTAATTGATTTAGCTTGAAAGGAGGGTGAGTTATTTATGATTTGGCAGCAGAAATGTTCTCCAGTTGATTTTAATATCTCCAGATACATTATTCACCGTTTGCTTGTTACATCAAGAATTGTGTCATGATGGATAGTAATGTCATCTAGAATCGTAAACTATTGTACTATTCTGAGGTGCTCTTGTAAGACCGTGTTCAGCTAATATTCTTTGGCGCTATAAGTAAGCAGTAGTTTGAAATCATAACTATCTCTTAGGAATCTAAGAAAAATGAAAATTTTAAGCTACAAACTTACCATGAATTAGGGGTATATACTCCTAAATATTGTAAAATGCAAGTAGGTTTCAGTTATTCATTATCCTGATTAAAAAACAAGTGCAATGTGTTCAGATCATAAATAATCTGATAACTAAGCCAAAGTATGACATTTATCGAGTGAATAGTAAATCTTTATTATATATAGTTATTATTTGATTAGAATCGCTTTGATTAGAAACCATGAACTCCTATCCTTTTCATCTGGTGTCTTCAATAGTATACTTACCTTGGTCTTCCTCATTTCGGTTACCTCTCTGACTGATATTAGGTTCGTTTCTTTTCTTCTTGAGTTATATTTATCTATACTTTCATCAGTATGATCAGACAAAGCTTAAGCAAGGAAGATGAAAACTCTTTCTTTAAGTTTGTAGCAAAGTTTACCGATCGTGATTGCAAATCAATATTCAAGAATTTTTGTTGAAAAAAAATCTACTAAAAAATCTTCTTGTTACTTGTGAACTAAATCTAGTAACTAGCTGGTACTAAGTTCATTTATTCAATAATGGATTATTTTTTATTGGTAGGTATGAGAAAAGATTTTTCGAACCTTTTGGTCCTGTTTACAATACTGAGTTGATTTCCAATGGTACTTACCTTGAAATTTTTGTATACATATAAATATATATTTTCATATCAGAGAGTTTTACCACTCTATCACCTCGAGAATCCCTTTGTTTGGAACTGAAGTTAGTATTACTATTTCAATTTACCCACCTGTGGTTCTTCTATTTTTTCATCACTGTGTGAAGAAGTGAAAATATTGGTGAACACTCAAACTGTATATTTTATTGATTTTAAGAGTTAATTTTGCTAGTCTGTCTGAAAATCCTGAAATTTCGGTGACGTTATTTATTTACAATATATTTTTATTGATTAAGAAACTAACTCCATAGTTTGATCTATTGTTGTTACCAATAAAATAAATACGATTACCTAAATGCATTGTAATTTCAGACTCACCTTTTCTCCTTACTTCCGACAATCCTTTTAATGAACTGATTTAAGAATATTTAATTCCATGGACTCGTATCCAATAATAGTTTACTTTTCTTGTTGAATAAGTTTTGCTTATCTAAAATTTGTCAGTCTATAGAGACATGGTGTCAGTACCTTATTTTGCACTGTCAAGCTTTTGGATTGTGAGAAGATCATTGAATTGGTAGATGAAACTCGTTTTTCATTTGGGATAGAGAGGATGTTCCGTTCATTGGGGACAAAATATATTGAATTCTACACATCAAAACCCATTGAAATTCCTATTACTATTTTCTTCTTGGACGCTCCTTGTAACAGTTGTTTACTACATTTTTGAGTCCGGAAATAATGTTTTACATTTTTGAGTCCGGAAATAATGTTTTGAGAGGTAAAATATAAAAGAAAATTATTTAAACACAAAATAATATTCAATTTTATTTATAGTTGGTTGTTTACATTTTCAGTTCTACTTTCATGCAAGTAAAAATTATGAAAGGATGAAAGACAGGAACCTCAAAAAAAATATTATTAAAATAATTAAGTCCCATAGTTACGATTTTTAATCATTATAGCATGAGCCTGCTTCCAAGAATATTCCAAATCAATTAATTTGACTGACAAAGTTAAAAACTAAAATCCCAATATCAGTCAAGGGAAAAAGA
Source organism: Bactericera cockerelli (assembly GCA_024516035.1). Lineage (NCBI taxonomy): Eukaryota > Metazoa > Arthropoda > Insecta > Hemiptera > Triozidae > Bactericera > Bactericera cockerelli. Next base: position 21,653,286 of record CM044967.1, read on the forward strand.
CACTGATGAGGTTTCCACAATTACACCTTCTCCGTCCCAAAATAAAATACCTACATCTTAATTGCTAGGGAAGTAAAAAGCTAATGGCTAGCTGGACAAAATAATATTAATAAAATATTTTTGTCCCTGAAAACATAGCAATCACTCCTCGTCAAAATTAGTTCGTTCGCAGGCTATTTTCCATTTAACTCCATATATTTCCATGGTCTTTAACTTCTGTACTACTCGTACATAAAATTTTCAGAAGATTTTTGTTGTTAAGAATAAAAAACACAGTGTGAGGATGTGCACTCAATATTCCATGGAAGAAAAATAGCGAAAAACAGGGTTTATCAAATGTTTCAAAACTTCCTCAGCGTAATTTTTATTTTGATCATCCTCAGTTTTTCCTTCAGAATACAAGTAAGTACCTCTTAATAATAAAACTGAAGAATAAACAAGAAAATTTGCAGAATTAGTTAAGAATTAGTTAATTAGATCATTATTTCTGATTTGAATATTGTATTGAGCATATCCCTTGCACTATGTTTTTTTATTCAAAACAAAAATCTTCTGAAAATGTTATGTACTACAGAAGTTACATCTCTTCTCAAAAGCATGGAAATACACGGAGTCAACAGCTGTCCAGGTATGTTCTGATATTCATGTATATCTAGTACAACTCCTCACTTTTCTTTTTTTACTGATTATACTGAAATAGAAAACAGCCTGCGGACGCTCTAATTTTGACCAGGAGTGTAGATCTAAAATAAAGGTCACTTCGCTCTATAAAAATGGGTGTGGAAATGTTGGTATCAAAAAATCGAACACAATACATGTTCGTTAAAAATCGAATTCTTGTCCTATTTACTTGTGCGAATTTTGCAATCAGTCTCCAATTGTTGTTATGCTTCTGAAGTATGAATTTGGCACTGTTTTATGTATCAGGCACATAGTTATTGGAGGGTGAAAAACGGAAAAGAAAGTTTTTGGTGCGTAGTTTTCTGACATTTTCAAAAAAAGTCACCGTGTTAAAAATCAATTTGCTACCTAACAAGCTGGAATAGTATTTGACTAAAACAAACAGTTCACCCTGTAAAATTACAGAAATGACCTTTGGATAAGTCTGAATAATTACGGTAATCGAACGTGAGTCCTTACCTAAAAGACCCTGCCAATTTTTTTTTTCTCGTTTAATGCCAGCCTCAAAACCACGACACTGGATTTGTCATTGATTTTTTTTTTTTTTTTCTTTCATTGTCCTCTTTTAAACCATCATCAAACCTCCCTATCGACCTGTGTCCAAACACTCGTTCCGATGTTTAAGAAAAAAATACACCTGAACGAAGCAAATCGACCTTTTGTTTGGTGACTGGCTAAAAGAGGACAAAATAAAGCGAATTTTTTTTAGCAATATTCTAAATAAATTAATCCGGAAATGTGGATTATTATCGACGCCATCGAACTAATTTTTTTGCACAGTGATATAGGTAAGGACTTAACATGTTTAGATTTTTCCTACGTTTCATTTTTATAATTTTACAAAGTGAGCCTCTTGTTAGAGACAAAAGCTATGCCGTCGTTTTTTGTTGCAAAACTCATTTTAAATAATTTGACTAATTCAAATTATCAGAAAAATACGCACCAATTTATATTTTAAATCGGATTGAATTTTTAATACTTTTTTTTCAATTTTGAAGTACATACTTTAGGTGGACTATGGTGCATTTCTGACCCTTTGTTGTATAGAGTTGGTCCATGCTTACTTGACTCAGGGATCCTATGACATTAATTTGATTCATATCACATGACACCTATGATAATAATAATCTTCTTCTTTTACTCTCTCTTATCCCGCTTAAGGAGGCTCGACGTTGTTCAACCTCATGGTTGAGGTTGGTTGGTTTTGGCACATTTTTACTGGATACCCTTCCTAACGCCACTGGTTCTATTTGACTTAACGTCCTGGATTAAGACGGGGATTTCACCCTCCATTCGCTAGAAATCGTACCAGCTACCCACATTAACCTCACCCACCCTGGGTAGGGCCGGAAATGCCAGCCTCACATGTAGGTACGGAGGGAAAAAAAATTTCGTGTAAGATATCTGCACCGACCGGGGATCGAACTTAGGATCTCTCGACTACGTGCAGTAGTCACAACCGTTACGCCACGGAGGCTGAATAATAATAATAATAATAATAATAACCTTATTTATACTGCCCGATTAGGACTAATGAGTGCCCTTATTCTAGCAGTTAGCCCAAAACGTATTATTATTATGTGGTCAAAATCTCAAATGGGAGGATAATTTGTCATACCCTGGCTATTTCAAACCCACGACCTCTGGATTACCAGTCAGCCGCCTTGACCACTGAGCTCTTGATCGGGATATTTGAGTGCGTCCTCTATCCTCTATCTTTAGCCACCCTATATGTTTGTGGTTTCTTTGTGTTATTATGTGACAACATTAGTGGTTAGCTCAGCATTACGAGTCTTCAAATTTCATCATTTTCCAATATCCCTATTTCTTCTCGTAATGTCGTCACTGGCCCCCATCCATACAAATTGCTACTCCTTTTAACACGTTGAGCGCCGCAGGACCCCATGGGGCTTTTTCCATACTATCAACTGTACCTAAACCCACATGGGGGCTTTAAAATATGACTTCAGTTTATGTACACTAAGCCAGACATGGAACAGACAAAAGTTTACCTCAAAATCATGCGGCACTCAACGTGTGTAAATCATGAGGTGTGAGTGGACCCCGGACATCGAAGTAGAGAGCTGAAATTTTTTGTGCTACTGGGAATCGAACCAAGGTAACCGTGCGTGCACGCCAGTATGCTACTCCACTCGTGCGTGCACGCCAGTATGCTACTCCACTCGTGCGTGCACGCCAGTATGCTACTCCACTCGTGCGTGCACGCCAGTATGCTACTCCACTCGTGCGTGCATGCCAGTATGCTACTCCACTCGTGCGTGCACGCCAGTATGCTACTCCACTCGTGCGTGCATGCCAGTATGCTACTCCACTCGTGCGTGCACGCCAGTATGCTACTCCACTCGTGCGTGCATGCCAGTATGCTACTCCACTCGTGCGTGCACGCCAGTATGCTACTCCACTCGTGCGTGCATGCCAGTATGCTACTCCACTCGTGCGTGCATGCCAGTATGCTACTCCACTCGGCCACGGTAACTACTCCATGTCAAAATTTACTTCTAATTACCTATTTTCATGTTAGTTTAGCCTGGTAGCGTGTGCTTTAATTGGACCGAGTTGTACATAGCGAGAGTATGTGTAGTTTTATTTTCCACACACGCGCGTGTCAAATATGAAGACTATATGTAGAATGACATTTTTTAAAAAACAATTCGTCACGTCCACATTATTTTTTCAATTAGCTAGTTCTGGCTTGTAGGACTTCTTATATCTACAGGGTGAGCCATTTTAAGAGACAGTCAAAAAGCTCGAAAACTTCTAAAGTTAGAGAAAATCTATTCAAAATAAATTTTTAAATAGCTATGGGGGAAATCTATACAGTGTGTCCCGCATACAGATGCATGTATTTTAAGGGTAGGTTCAGCCCATCGTGGACTATAATATAAGCTAAAGTTGCAGTGGGGCATTTTGCTTTGGTAAAACGTTATGGCCAAATCCCTGTTTTTCCCACAGGTCTAGAGGTCACTTGAATCGATGCACGTTTTTAAAGAAATGATAGACAGTAGGTAAGTTTTGACTTCATGTATGGATACTTGGATAGTCATGCATATTCCCCTTCAAATGCATTTGGTTGCATTAAAAAATTATAGGAAAACCAGAGAGATATTCAGATATAAGTTCAATTTTTTTTCTCGTAAATTCTATTTTTCTCTTTTTTCCCTTCCTTATATTTTGAGTACATCTACAATAATTGCAATATCACTAGCAAAAAAATACCCTATTATGTTTAGTTTTGGAAAAATGAAAGCACATTCATATAAGTTTAAAGATCATGAAACACAAGATACACAACCCAGACAGCACGGAAGGTGACTTCCAGTCTGGATTTAAGGTGGAAATATCCAGGTGTATAAAGTCAACTGGACCTCCAACTGTCCCGACAGCTGGATTTTTCCATCATGGATTAAATCAGTTGACCAGCCACCTGGATATTTCCAACAAAAATCCATCTAGACTCAGTCACCTGGGCAGTCAGCTGGAAATATAACGACTCTCTCCAGCTAGGACATGAGTAGAATTTAGTCAGTTGACCAGTCAGCTGGAAATGTTCCATATTTTTCCAGTTTACATAAAACGCGTCCTTTGTTGAAGACGCCATCTTTGATCTTTCGTAATTTCAGAATCATTGTGATATTGGTGATATGGTGATTGTAAATTGTTTTAAATAATTAATAATTCTTTTAAATATGTATTTCATTTAGTTTTGAAAATTTTTAAATACAAATATCATTTTAATTAGTTTTGAACATCTTTTTTATAGATAAAACTCGTCCTTTGTTTAGATAAAACTCGTCCTTTGTTGAAGGAAATTCAGAAATTGTGATATTTTTGTGACAAATTGTGAATTGTTTTAAATAATTAATAATTCTCTTAAATAATAGGTATTTCATTTATTTGAACATATTTTAAATACAAATAATATTTTAATTAGTTTTGAACATCTTTTTTATAACTATGAAAGTGTTTACTTTGTCATTTCTGAACTCCAAATTTGCTTTCGAGATGTTTCAAAAAATAGTTCTTAAGTTTGTCTAAATCGTGACAGAAGGAAAGGAGAGGACAAGAAGCAGTTAATACTGGATCACCTTTTTCATCTGACAATAACCATCCATTTCTAGAGACATCCACTTGGACCCTAATGAACTTTCTGCACTCTGCTGTTCCTGGACCTTCAGTGGGATTAACACCTTCAGTTCACTTGGAATCATACCAGCAACCCATATTAATCTCACCTAGCCAAGCCAAAGCAGGACCATGAATGCTAGTCTCATGTGTTAAGGGAAACAGAATTTTTTATGCTCAAGATCTCTTGACCATAGGTTGGCTAAAAAAAGGTTCTGGTTCAAGCAAAGAAACAGCTGAATGCATAGTGCTAGATAGTGAAATTTTTCACTCTGTGGATTTTATTTAGATGTACAATACTTTATAAAATATAAATATTCATTATAAAATGAATATTTCACTGATAGGTGGTTCTGCCACACTAAAAAATGATGTTTACTTTGTGACATGCTTCCTGATTACTTGATTTAAAATTAATTGGCCAATTTACTGTGCACTGTTCATAATAACAATAATAACTATTGTGCTCTCTCTACCACCTTATTACTATGAAGGGCCTTAAATTTTGAGTTAATTTTATATCTATTTAAAAAAAGTGTTCCACACTATTGTGTTTTATAATTTCACTAGTCTTAACAAGTCAATTTTGTTTTAATTTAAGTATAACAATGTTTTTTGGTAATAATTCTCAAAGCAAACAACCCAGCAATTCTAATTAGCCACAGCAGTATATAAATTGTCATGAAGGATTACAAATACATAATAACATTCACTAATCCATGTTCAACCCCGTTAGACGACAGACAGGACAAGCCAGACTTCCAACAATACATAAATCATTAACACGTCGTCACTTCTGTTATGTGGGTGCGAAAGTTTTCAACATTTTACCAACTGATATAAGAAATATAAATGATTTAAAAATACTTCGATTGGAATTGAAAAAATGGTTTAAAAATGAAGATAATAAAAATAAATTAATTAAACTCTGGGATTGAATATAAATAATTACATTAAATGAATAACAATATCAATAAAGATCTATTAATTCACAAAAACAATCAATCTTAAAAGTAAAAGAATAAGAATTTAAATAAAATAGAAATTTAAATTAAAAACATGTAAATTTGCAGATTTTGGTATATACAAATATGACTTTTTTGTACGGTAGGGTCCAACACATGCTAACGCACTCAGGATCCTACTGAAACTTTGTGATTATAAGAGAAGAAGATGATTATATGTATGTAAATAAATATATTTCAAGTATTTGTTGAAAAAAAAAAAAAAAAAAAAAAAAAAAAAAAAAAGACATTGCTTAACTTTTGCAATTTCATGAAAACTGGTGTATTCCATGCCCCATCTTCATTTTCTGCTGGCTATTAGTTTATTTCTTTGTTATTTTTGGTTTCTCAAAAGAAATATATTTTAATTTACATAGTATTATTATTTTATTGTGATTATGTACATGTTATGAGCATATTTTATAATTGGATATCATTATTTTATTTCTATACTAGCTAAAACCTGGCATTTTGTCACCATTAAGGTTTTTTCTCATGGCCGGTGTCCCAATAAAAATAATAATAACACTTTTAACTGGAAGGTAACCACCAGGTAAGGTTAAAGGTTATGCTCAAAGCATTTTCTACCACCTAACCCTCAGAGTCTTATTATTATGTGGTCACAACCATAATGAGGAAAAAATTGAAACAACGGAACCCTACGCTAGGTTGATTATCTGACTAGCGCATTAACCACTTGATTACCAGTGCACTTGAAAATTGTATTAGATATTTTAATTTTGATAATTTTCTAGTATGTTGAAGGTGGCTTAGGGGGGGTGAACTCTCAGTGAGAGTACCGTTTGGTATTGTAACCCCAAGAGGACATAGTCAGCCAGACATGCATAACTTTGAGTTTTATATATAGAGATTATACCTACTTAGAAATACTTGTGATACATTGGTACAAGGTCTTGTGACATGGTGGAAATTTGATAGTGCATTTTACACTTTTGGGACAATTTTTTTAATAATAAACACTCTTATTGTAAAAATATAATAATGTTAAAGAGTCTTATTTGAATTGTGTTGTTTAAAACAGAGTAGTTATTTTCTTTTTCTTTCCAAATTTCTATATGAAAAAAAATATACTCAAAATTGTGTGTGTGTACGTGTTAAAAAAACCTATTTAAAATTTATTACTTTATTTTTATACAAAAAAAATATTCTTCATGAGATTTGAATGTATGGCCTCTAAATTAAATTACTGAAATTGAATTTATGCCTAATATACATTTGTTTCTAGTATTTTTATTACTATTATTATTTGAAAAAAAAAAAAAATGCATATAATGGGATTCGAACCCACAACCTCAAAACCAAGAGCGTAGCATTTGATTATTATGTAGTATAATGTACAGTATAGGTAAATAGGTATGTCAACATTGTGGTAGTGAGTTACTACCCATCCACTAGAGAGCGCTACAAGTAGCTGGAAATAAGTGGAACAAATCCAGTTGACTTTGGGCAACTGACTTCCAGTTAAAAGTTGGGTTACTTTCCAGTTCATTTCCAGTTGATTTCCAGGTGGAGGTCAGGTGGAAGGTGGAAATCTCCAGTTGATTTCCAGGTGGGCAAGTAGACTTTTTCCACCTAACAGTATGGTATACATCCAGTTGACTGTGCTGTCTGGGAAAGCCCAAAAAACACTTCTGAATCTTGATGGAAAATTCAAATTTGGCTGAATTTTAACGGAATTGGCGCGTAATTTGAGGTATAAATACACTGCCCTGGAATGTTCTACAGAAGGAAATTGATCATTCACAATGGTCGGTCAGTGTGAACTCTTATGTTTATGGCAGTATGGGGTCACCGGGTCCTTGTGAAGAAAAATGAGAGATGCTGTAATGAAAGCAGCAACCAGTGGTGGAATTACGGACGAAGAATACACCAAAAGAAAAAATCCTGTAACTCTGCGCTAGGCACAAAAATTGTGATGTACATATTATTTCCGAGAAATTTCTAATATTAGAAATCGGAAGTATTGTGTTCGGTTTTGTAAAAAAAAAATATTTTTTTGCTCCGATTTCAATTTTTTTCTGGACGTTTCATAACCTCCTGAGCAAATTTGGTTTTGTGTCCGTCTGTCTGTCGGTCTCTTAAAACGATTCCTTGTAACGCGCAAATCTCAGAAGCTACTCGACGGATTTTGATGAAATTTTGCACACATCTAGGAGACATTCTGTAGATGGTCTCATTTTAAATTCATCGAATTCGTACTAGCGGTTCTGGGTGAAAGAGACCATGCGCCTGACCACTAACTTTTTACTTAAACGCTTATATCTCGTGAACGGTACACCCGATTTTGATAAAATTTTGTAAGTATATGCATATTATCGTTTTACATAGGCTATTTATATTTATTTTTAAATTAATTATAATTTGACTCTGATATTTAAGAAAATCCGAAATTTTGGACAAAAAAGTAAAAAAATAAGGACCACGACTTGCCGATACAGAATTTTTTGTGGAATCTAGAATATAGAAAAAACGATATTCTACCATATAAAACAAATTTGAAGAAAATCGGTTCAGTCGTTTTGGAGAATCTCAAAATTGGCACGTGTTTACAATGTGAAACAATCACGAGGAAGTATTGTGTCCATAATTGGCAGTGTTTTTCTATTATATTTTTAGAAGTAAAATTAAAAATATCATTTTGTGTTTATCACAATCATGATATCAAAAATATAAGAAAAAAAAGTTTTTTTTTTATTTATTTTTTTTATCAAACAGAGTCCATAGGGACTAAATTTATTAATACAATCTAGTTCTTAAAACTAATAAGTATTTTTATTCTAATCTTAAACTACTAATGTAAATTAAAATAACTTATGTACATGGACATAAGCAGACTCGGCTGTTGGGTGGTTACCTGAGGAAAGTACCTAATTAATTAGTTCATGTGGTTTTCTCCGCTTCAAACGTCTGGTGAGGTCTTCAATCCTAAGAAGATGGACGGTCTCGGGATTGGGGTGCTCCTCTAGCCTTTTTTGATGACTCAAGGCAAATCTATTCATACAGTCTTTGACTGTCTCAATTTTCAGGTCCCGATGTAGGTCATCGTTTCGTATGTACCATGGAGCATTGACAGAACTCCGTAGAACTTTATTTTGGAATCTTTCTATTATGAGTCGGTTGGATGGACTTGTGCACCCCCATAGTTGGATACCATAGGTCCATATAGGTTTAAGTACCTGTTTGTAAAGCAAGAGCTTGTTTTCTATTGGTAGGGCTGAACCTCTACCGAGAAGCCAGTGCATTTTTCTGAATTTTATATTTAATTGTTCGCGTTTTTTCTTAACATGTTCCTTCCATTTTAGCTTTGCATCTAGGGTCATACCCAAATACTTTGCTTGATTGGAATATGGAATCACTGTGTTATTTAAGTAAATTGGCATGTAAGGCAGATTTCTATTCGTGAAATCTACGTGAACTGATTTGCTTTCATTGATTTTGATTCTCCATTTTTCCGTCCATCTTTGAAAGTTGGAAATGGTTTGGGTCAGTGCTGAAGTAGTATCTTGTGTATTATCACCAATAGCTAAAAATGCTGTATCATCAGCAAAAGTGGCAATTGTGTTAATGTTGTCATTTGGCATGTCGCTTGTGTACAAAATACAGGGTGAGCATAAAGTATCACCCCACCCCCCGTATCTCAAGAATGGCTGATAATACAAGAAAACGCAAAAACCCGTATTCCTTACTTTTTAGGGGGATTAATTTTCAGCCAAAGAAAATTTACCTACACGGTCCCAGTCAGGCTGGGCATGGACCAATTTTAAAATCTTAAATAGAATGGTATGTCTTGTGGCACATTGTTTTAAAGGTCTCATAGAGAGAAGTTAATGACAACAAATTTCAATGAGCTACAACTTACCGTTCTCGAGATACAGGGTCGGACGTCCCGCGTAATATCCATATATTTTGACCTATAACTCGTTGACCGTATATTCCAGAAAAATGAAATTTGTTGATAATAACTCCTTATCGCAAGAACTTTCGAAAAAGTTAAAACTGGATTTGTTTTTTCGTTAAATTTTTTCGGACTTTTCGTTCGGGTGGCTGACGAAACCGACCAGAAACTAATATCAACAGAGTATGTTGAGTTATAATTTTTTCGAAAGTGCTTGTCATAAGGAGTTATTATCAACAAATTTCATTTTTCTATAATTTACAGTTAACGAGTTATAGGTCAAAATATATGGATATTACGCAGGGCGTCCGACCCTGTATCTCAAGAACGGTAAGTTGTAGCTCACTGAAATTTGTTGTAGTGAACTTCTCTCTATGAGACCTTTAAAACAATATGCCACAAGACATACCATTCTATTTAAGATTTTAAAGTTGGTCCATGCCCAGCCTGACTGGGGCCGTGTAGGCAAATTTTTTTTGTCTGAAAATTAATCCCCCTAAAAATTAAGGAATACGGGTTTTTGCGTTTTCTTGTATTTTTAGCCATTCTCGAGATACGGGGGGTGGGGTGAGACTTTATGCTCACCCTGTATAAAGGATAGGTCTTAGGACACTCCCTTGTGGTACAGAGGCTTTTACACTCATAAGATCAGAGTAACTGTCGTCTTGCTTAATTCGGAAGTACCGGTCTGATAAGTACGACTCGAGAATTTCAGCAAGATTTTGAGGAAGAATTTTCTTTAGTTTGAAGTTCAGACCTTCATGCCAAACTTTATGAAATGCTTGGGAAAGAAAAAAAAGTGCCAAAAATTAACCTTTGGTAGGACTCGAACATTCAACCTTCAGGTTACAAATCAATCGCCTTGTTAATCTAACTATTTGATTGAATGATATAGTTGGTCAGTAGTACCTACTACTCGTATTTATACTCTGAAAAATTTCATTTATAGCTATAATTTCATTTAGGGTCAAGGGGGGTATTTACGAACAGGGGGTAATTACGAACAGTGGTCATTGTACCTAAACAGGATAAGATATTTCGAATCTGGTGGTTGAATACTATTATTTTGAATTATTTTTACAGGTTGAACACGAGTTTTCGATAGTATTTATTTTCAGTTGTAGTTAGTAAGCTAGTGAAAATAGATCTATCAAAAAGTTTGATTTTTGAAGTTTTTGATTTTTTTAAAACAATTTTTTAGGTAAGTGTTACTTGAATTTTTATCATTATTTTACTTTTAATTATTGATAGGCATGTTTTTGGTTATTATTTTACAAAAATAATTGTTTTAACCATTTTTTAAGTTATAGTTTTTGGGTGTTCTTAATTACCCCCGCATTTTTTTGCTATGGGGTAATTACGAACGCATATTTTGGGTGTTTGTTTTACCCTATAACTTTTTTTGTATATATCAAAACACCCAGAATGCCCCGGAACTACAAGATGAAGAAACCACCTCCTTTGTATACAGAAGAACAAATGATATCTGCTATCGTAGATGTTTTTAATGGCAACCTGGCTGTCAGAAGAGCAACGGCAGTGTTTTGAGATTCCGCAAACCAAAGTAGAATTTTCCAAACGTAAGGCTCAAAATCCTGAAATACTGGGAGGTTGTAAGAAGTACCAAGATATTAGTACCCTAATATATTGGACCCAATGAAGGTATTTGTGTACTTGAACATAGCAAAAGAAAGGAAGAAAAATGAAAGTGTAGAAAACGAAAAGAAATATAGGGGGAACAGTTTCAAAAAAGAAGAAAAAAATGAAGGTAGAAGACAAATCTGAGATTGACAATGACCTAGAAACTATTGATAAGACCAAAATCTGTAAAAAAAAATATATATAAAACACCTTTCAAAAGCTCTCATAATTAACTATTACTATTATTATGCTTTTATTACCAGCTTCCGTGGCGTAACAGTTGTGACTACTGCCCGTAGTCCAGAGATCCTTAGTTCGATTCCCGGTTGGAGCAGACTTTTCGCACAGAAAATTCTGTCCCCTCCGAACATGTGAGACTGGCGATTCCGGCCCCACCCAGGCTGGGTGAGGTTAATGTGGGTAGCTGGTACGATTCCCAGCGAATGGAGGGTGAAACCCCCGTCCTGTCTACCTCAAGTCAGGATGTTAAAACCAAATAGAATCAATGGACATGAAAGGAGCCTAGACATTGGATCTGGGCGTCCATATAATCCTCTCACCACCGTGATTTAGGTATCTATACCTATGTCACGGACACAAAATTATTATTATTACTATTATTTGCAAGATAGAGATATCCTATTTGATAAGAGCTGACTACCTTCGTGGTTAGGATTCAAACCACTATCCTGTGTGTCCATAAACTTTGCATATTGTCATACAGGTGGCTAAAGACACAAAGTACAATTTTGGTGTATTATTTGTACATAAAAAGCACATATTGCATTAAAAAGTTCGTTTTTAATATTGTATAATGTGTTCGCATTTACCCCCGTCAGGCGGGGGTAAATGCGAACAGGCGGGGGTAAATAAGAACACCACTTAACAGATACTACAGTATGCACAAAACTATTTATAATGTACCATTAGAATGCTAAATAAGTCTATATACCAAAAAAATCACAAGACATGGATTTTACAAAAGCAACTCAGGGTTACAGATATGTTTATAAAATGTAGCTCAAAATCGTTCGTAATTCCCCCCCTTGACCCTATAGCTTGGAAAAATTTCGCTATTGCATTTTGAAAAATGAAATTTTTCAAAATGCAATAGCGCCCAGATTCAAAATTTGAACGATATGTTTCTCTCCTTCTGGTGCCGTTTAATAGGTCGTATCTCATTCCTTCCTTAATGCATCTGAAGAAAGATCTCAAAATTTATTGAAACAACATAGCAAAGGGTATTTTTTTAACTAGTGATACGCAGATCTGCAATTTATTGTAGAAGTTCTCCAAATTCACGAAAGGGAAAAATGGATTTTTTGAAAAAAATTAACTCATGATTGAATATCTCTCTGGTTTTTTTTTAATTTTTTTCAATGCAACCAACTTGGATGTAGGGAACCATGCCTACCAATGGCAAAAAACCATGCCTACCAATGCCAAAAAAACGCAATAAACTGTATTTGAAGGGAAATATGCATGACTCCATACGAAGTCAAAACTTATCTACTGTCTATCATTTCTTTAAAAACGTGCCTCGATCCAAGTAACACAGCACATTCTCCTTAGTAAAAAATGGGTTTTCGGGGCGGTTCGAAAAGCGGCAACTGTTATCTCAAAATTAGGTGTGTTCCTGACATGTGGCATCTAAACATGTGTCATACATGTATGTTCATACATATAAGCGAGACCGCACATATTTTTCTAGAACAGCAAATTGAGGAATCTCCGCGAACTTTTCTTCATTTTGGCTAGCAAAATAAAACAAATCAAAAGAGAAATGGTTTCCTCAAGGTAGGTTTTGAGAGGAAACCATGGTTCAAATTTAAATTAAAATTTCATCATATACTTGTATAGCGCCTGGTCATTACATTCTTAATTCAATACCCCACTTAATGGGTTTCAACAGTAAACTTTCATTTTCACACAAATCCTAACACTTAATTTCAACAGCACTGTATCATAAGGTGTCTCTGAAATGAGTGCTAACATTAATTAATACCATAGGTTCCCTGGGTCAACTATTACATACATATACACATAACGGAGCTAAGGCCACCTAAAAAACAATAAATGATTAAAAATCGAATTTGTATTAAATCTTTGCTGAACATGGGACTCGAACCACCGACCTCCGGTATCGATCGAGCTACTGAGGTTGGTTTAGATCTTTACATAACAAAGTTTTCTGCGAATCTTCATATCCGACAATGTTTAAAGAAGTTATGAAGTTTTTTTATGAATACCAAAATGGGCGTAGCTCCGTATTAAAAGACTAAACACAAAATCACCTCGGGCAAAAATGTTATTTTTTATCATATCCTATAACACTTTAAAGTTTGTTTCCTTATATTTTAAACACCCTGTATGTAGTATGAATTTCTTCTGTAAAATTATTGTTGCCCAGGCGTGTGTTAATAACTCCAAATTAAATGTCTCCAAAATACCCCAAAAATGAGGACCTCAAATCTTTCTATCTACCGTATCTAAACAAGACAGTCTAAATTCTAAACAAGACAGTCTAAATTCTAAACAAGATAGTGCGTGGGTCTCATCCAAGCAGTGGTACATTTTCTTCAGTTATTTGTGTTTGCGACAGAAGGAGAAGAAACAACACTTGGTGTTAGGAAGGGCATCCAGCCGTAAAAATATGCCACAACCAACCAACCACAACCATGAGCCCAGACAGCACGGAAGGTGACTTCCAGTCTGGATTTAAGGTGGAAATATCCAGGTGTATAAAGTCAACTGGACCTCCAACTGTCCCGACAGCTGGATTTTTCCATCATGGATTAAATCAGTTGACCAGCCACCTGGATATTTCCAACAAAAATCCATCTAGACTCAGTCACCTGGGCAGTCAGCTGGAAATATAACGACTCTCTCCAGCTAGGACATGAGTAGAATTTAGTCAGTTGACCAGTCAGCTGGAAATGTTCCATATTTTTCCAGTTTACATAAAACGCGTCCTTTGTTGAAGACGCCATCTTTGATCTTTCGTAATTTCAGAATCATTGTGATATTGGTGATATGGTGATTGTAAATTGTTTTAAATAATTAATAATTCTTTTAAATATTAGGTATTTTATTTAGTTTTGAACATTTTTAAATACAAATATCATTTTAATTAGTTTTGATCTTTTTTATAACTCAAGGAAGTGTTTAGATAAAACTCGTCCTTTGTTGAAGGAAATTCAGAAATTGTGATATTTTTGTGACAAATTGTGAATTGTTTTAAATAATTAATAATTCTCTTAAATAATAGGTATTTCATTTATTTGAACATATTTTAAATACAAATAATATTTTAATTAGTTTTGAACATCTTTTTTATAACTATGAAAGTGTTTACTTTGTCATTTCTGAACTCCAAATTTGCTTTCGAGATGTTTCAAAAAATAGTTCTTAAGTTTGTCTAAATCGTGACAGAAGGAAAGGAGAGGACAAGAAGCAGTTAAAACTGGATCACCTTTTTCATCTGACAATAACCATCCATTTCTAGAGACATCCACTTGGAGTACTTGGACCCTAATGAACTTTCTGCACTCTGCTGTTCCTGGACCTTCAGTGGGATTAACACCTTCAGTTCACTTGGAATCATACCAGCTACCCATATTAATCTCACCTAGCCTAGCCAAGCCAAAGCAGGACCATGAATGCTAGTCTCATGTGTTAAGGGAAACAGAATTTTTTATGCTCAAGATCTCTTGACCATAGGTTGGCTAAAAAAAGGTTCTGGTTCAAGCAAAGAAACAGCTGACTGCATAGTGCTAGATAGTGAAATTTTTCACTCTGTGGATTTTATTTAGATGTACAATACTTTATAAAATATAAATATTCATTATAAAATGAATATTTCACTGATAGGTGGTTCTGCCACACTAAAAAATGATGTTTACTTTGTGACATGCTTCCTGATTACTTGATTTAAAATTAATTGGCCAATTTACTGTGCACTGTTCATAATAACAATAATAACTATTGTGCTCTCTCTACCACCTTATTACTATGAAGGCCCTTAAATTTTGAGTTAATTTTATATCTATTTAAAAAAAGTGTTCCACACTATTGTGTTTTATAATTTCACTAGTCTTAACAAGTCAATTTTGTTTTAATTTAAGTATAACAATGTTTTTTGGTAATAATTCTCAAAGCAAACAACCCAGCAATTCTAATTAGCCACAGCAGTATATAAATTGTCATGAAGGATTACAAATACATAATAACATTCACTAATCCATGTTCAACCCCGTTAGACATTGCTTAACTTTTGCAATTTCATGAAAACTGGTGTATTCCATGCCCCATCTTCATTTTCTGCTGGCTATTAGTTTATTTCTTTGTTATTTTTGGTTTCTCAAAAGAAATATATTTTAATTTACATAGTATTATTATTTTATTGTGATTATGTACATGTTATGAGCATATTTTATAATTGGATATCATTATTTTATTTCTATACTAGCTAAAACCTGGCATTTTGTCACCATTAAGGTTTTTTCTCATGGCCGGTGTCCCAATAAAAATAATAATAACACTTTTAACTGGAAGGTAACCACCAGGTAAGGTTAAAGGTTATGCTCAAAGCATTTTCTACCACGTAACCCTCAGAGTCTTATTATTATGTGGTCACAACCATAATGAGGAAAAAATTGAAACAACGGAACTCTACGCTAGGTTGATTATCTGACTAGCGCATTAACCACTTGATTACCAGTGCACTTGAAAATTGTATTAGATATTTTAATTTTGATAATTTTCTAGTATGTTGAAGCTGGCTTAGGGGGGATGAACTCTCAGTGAGAGTACCGTTTGGTATTGTAACCCCAAGAGGACATAGTCAGCCAGACATGCATAACTTTGAGTTTTATATATAGAGATTATACCTACTTAGAAATACTTGTGATACATTGGTACAAGGTCTTGTGACATGGTGGAAATTTGATAGTGCATTTTACACTTTTGGGACAATTTTTTTAATAATAAACACTCTTATTATAAAAATATAATAATGTTAAAGAGTCTTATTTGAATTGTGTTTGTTTAAAACAGAGTAGTTATTTTCTTTTTCTTTCCAAATTTATATATGAAAAAAAATATACTCAAAATTGTGTGTGTGTACGTGTTAAAAAAACCTATTTAAAATTTATTACTTTATTTTTATACAAAAAAAATATTCTTCATGAGATTTGAATGTATGGCCTCTAAATTAAATAACTGAAATTGAATTTATGCCTAATATACATTTGTTTCTAGTATTTTTATTACTATTATTATTTGAAAAAAAAAAAAATGCATATAATGGGATTCGAACCCACAACCTCAAAACCAAGAGCGTAGCATTTGATTATTATGTAGTATAATGTACAGTATAGGTAAATAGGTATGTCAACATTGTGGTAGTGAGTTACTACCCATCCACTAGAGAGCGCTACAAGTAGCTGGAAATAAGTGGAACAAATCCAGTTGACTTTGGGCAACTGACTTCCAGTTAAAAGTTGGGTTACTTTCCAGTTCATTTCCAGTTGATTTCCAGGTGGAGGTCAGGTGGAAGGTGGAAATCTCCAGTTGATTTCCAGGTGGGCAAGTAGACTTTTTCCACCTAACAGTATGGTATACATCCAGTTGACTGTGCTGTCTGGGAGGTTAAACAATACCGACCCCAAGTAGGTTTTGGGAAAAGGCAAAGTGAAAGAAGAAAAAATAACACTGAGGGTCAGGTGGTAGAAAATGTTTCACGCATTAAATTTTTTATCATGATGGTTACATTCTCCTCACCAAGGAAGCATATTCACAATAATAGATCGAAGCACCCCTCCTCCATTTTCTTTTGGCATTTTGGGGAGACCTCTTGTTCGTGCTGAGCCGAACGATGCCTAATTAGATGATTTTTTGTTGTTTATTTTTACGTACATTAATGATTCTTTTAGTTTTCTGTTCATCCATTCATTCCAGTGCAGAGCTAAATTAAATATTTTGTGTAGCCAAATATCTGTGTAACTACATACCTACAATCCCCAAAAATTAAAAAAACCTCTTCCTTGTATAAAAATTCCCCAAGTTTTCGGTCCAAAATATATCTTAAGTTCACTTTAATTTCAAATTTATCTATGTTCCTAGGTGGCTCTGTTTTTACCTAATGAAAATAAAATTCTACAACAAAACACTTTGTGGGATACTAACTGGGTAGAAAAGTGAACCCACGCCACGTTTGAACACTGAAGAAAACATTTTGGATGGTGCAAATCATTGACGCCTAAACTTAAAAAGGGGGCGATCGTGGTAAAAGAAAGTTTGGAAGCACTATGTTGGTTATTCAGGAAAAGGTAAATGACATGATTTCTTTTCGGTGAACCCAACGCGGCCGCCCCTGATAGTAGGAATAGTAGTCAAGAGGTTAAGTGCCGTATTATGAAGCAAGATTAGTAAATTAATAATAGTAATAATTCTCTTTTAGTGGCAGGTAAACCAGGCGAGGTTAATGCTCAAAGCATTTTCTACCACCTAACCCACAGAGTCTTATTATAATGTGGTCACAAACTAAAATTAATGAGGGTAAATTCATGCACTGCGTGGGATTCAAACCAACGGATCCCTACGTTACCTGGATTATCAGGCTAGCGCGTTAACCACTTGACTACCAGTGCACTAAGCCGACCCTTAGATTTTATCAGCTGACCGATAGATAATTTATAACAATATTATCCGCCAAGAAAGCTGGCCACATCTCCGTTACGCCACAGAAGTAACATACAGCTACATAGCTCGGCTTAGATATGACCTCTACAGATTTTGTCAAGGTGAAATTTAAGGGATAGTGTCCACTAAGATTAACTAATACTGTTTCATAATTGGGCCCTGAGGCGCTAGTCTAGTCATATAGGTAACGTAGGTATCTGTGGGTTCTAATCCCACCCAATGCATGAATTTTTCCCCTTGAGTTTATGACCAATAATAAGAATCTGAATGGTAGAAAATGGTTTAAGCATTAACCTCGAATGGTTGTTACCTTCCACTAAAGAGTATTATTACTATGGACTTTACCTTGTAAACGTCTACCACACAACGAAAGTACCATGCATTTTGTTTCTTTGTCTTTAGCTGTTCAGGAATCTGAGCGCACGGCAGTGCGCCAGGCCAAGTTCCAGCAAGCACGGCAGTGTATCTTTACACGAACCACCGATTCACCCGGATTTTCACACCCTCATATCTTCGGTTCAATTGATCATAGAGATATGAAATTTGGAACAGAGATTGTCCTAATATCATTAAAAAGACATTGAAAATTTAAAGACTCTATGCAAAAAACTTTCAGAGGAATGTAATTTTGAAATTTGCGATTTTGATACTGACTGACTGACTGACAGATCATCAAAATTATGCGGCACTTCCCGACTACCTAGAAAGCAGAAATTTTGCATGATGGTAGAGTTTATTGTAAAAGTACAGGGAAAAATCTGAAAACCGGAACTTTTTCACTTATCATGGTGTAAAACGGTGTCGTTTTAGGGAGAAAATATATAATCGATTATGGATCTAAATTATGAGGCACTTCCCGACTACCTAGAAAGCTGAAATTTTGCATGATGGTAGGGTTTATTGTAAAAGTACAGGGAAACGGTGTCGTTTTAGGGAGGAAGTATACTATAAATTATGTAGGTATATAAATTATGAGGCACTTCCCTACTACCTAAAAAGCTGAAATTTTGCATAGTGCTAGGGTTTATTGTAAAAGTACTGGGAAAAATCTGAAAACCGGAACTTTTTCACTTATCATGGTGTAAAACGGTGTCGTTTTAGGGAGGAAATATATAATCGATTATGGATCTAAATTATGAGGCACTTCCCTTCTACCTAGAAAGCTGAAATTTTGCATGATGGTAGGGTTTATTGTAAAAATACAAGGAAAAATCTAAAAACCGGAACTTTCGCACTTATCATGCTGTTAAACGGTGTTATTTTAGGGAGGAAATATACTCGATTATGTATATAAATTATGAGGTACTTCCCTACTACCTACAAAGCTGAAATTTTCCATGGTGCTAGGGTTTACTGTAAAAATACAGGGAAAAATCTAAAAACCGGCACTTTCGCACTATTTAAGCTATTACGGTGTCTTTTTAGGGAGCATATTAAAGTGAAGAATCCTGAAATTTTTAATAAAAAATAATGAAACGTGCTGTGAAACGAACCATTTACAAAAAGTAATGATATCCCACAAAAAAACTACCGTTAAAAAAAAGGACCAAGTTCCAGAACTCCTATCCAAAAAGGTTTCGGCAATGAATGCAGTGATATCTTGTTTGCGGCCAAGTTATCTTGGTACTAAACTATTTCTTTTATTAAAACCTGTTTTCTGATTTCCTCATTTTGTATGTTTTTAACTGCACACTATCCTTTAACTTGGCCAGTTTTATGCCATCGGTTGTATGGAATATTACGACTATATGTATAGGTACAGAATAACAATATAACCATCACAAGGAGCGAAACTGACCAAGTTAGAGGATAGTTTGCAGTTAAAAACATACAAAATGAGCAAATCAGAAAACAGGTTTTAATAAAAGAAATAGTTTAGTACCAAAATAACTTGGCCGCAAACAAGATATCACTGCATTCATTGGCGAAACCTTTTTGGATAGGAGTTCCGGAACTTGGCCCTTTTTTTAACGGTATATATCTCCCTTGCCTTTTAATCCCATACTAGCTCATGTTAGTATTGGGGTCGGAATTGTTCAACCCCATGATTGAGGTTGGTAGAGTTCCGCACGTTCATTACGGCTGGATGCCCTTCCTAACGCCCATTCTATTTGATTTTAAAGTCCTGATCAGGACGGGGGTGTTACCCTGCGTTCGCTGGGAATCGTATTAGCTACCCACATTAACCTCACCCAGCCTCTCGTGTTTGCAAGGAACAGAATTTTCTTTGAAAAGTCTTCCCCAAACGGAGATCGAAATCGAATTTAGCTGTTCAGGAATAATCATAGAAAAATAGTTTTTTTTGTCAAACTTCCAGAATACTTGTAGTTTTATGCAAACATTTTGTTACATCCTGTAGTCATACATGCACATTTTCCCTATGATGTAAACAGATACATAGGTAGAAGGTAGATACATAATACATGTTTAATAGATACAGAATAAGATATGTATATTTTCGGATTAGTAAAAATAAATTACAACATACAAAAAGTTGTACATCATACATGTATAGTAAACTGTTGTTTCAGGTATTTCAATGAAAGGTAGGTACGAGTACCTAAGTTATATTGGGTGGTAGTATCTTCCTCTAACCTTTAAGAATAAATTAGTATGAACATGGCACGACATTCTTTATCCTCCAGGAAGCTGTCCATTTTCACCGCATTGACCAAACATGAGAGATCTTTTATAAATATTTCAAAAATAGAGACTTGAGGAATCAAAAGTCTAGGGGTGTAAACTCTCATTTTTTTTTTTTTTTTTGATAAATTTAACTGTTTGAAACAGAAGTAAGAAATCTACCAGAAAGCAGCCTTGTCAAAAAATATCACTATCCCAAAAAAAATTATCCTACATTGAGCCAGAATCCAGAATCGCCAAAAGCAGTCAATAGAACACACACGCCCATAGTTCATTAAATTATTTTCCTTTTCTAAAAGATTACCACAAACATCATAAGAAAAAATCTAGTGTGACACCACACGACTTTCCTTATACCCCGAAAAGAAGCCAAACTCCGCCACTGGTGAGTCAACGATAAAAGATAGCAAAAAATTAATGCCAAATTCGTAATCAGCACCTTAAAATCATTGGATTTGATATTTCACAACCTCCATATAGGATGAATAAGAAAAAAGTTAGTCAAAGCGGGTCCCCCCAAAATACCTGAAAATTGGGACCAAGGTCGAAAAAGTTCAAGACATCAAAAAAATGATACGAATAGATCCCTATTATTTTTTTGTTGTTGTTGTAAGAACAAGTTGTTCAGATTAATAATTCTTATCTTTCATCGTTTAGCTAGAACCGCCAATCTCTTTATACCGTCATCTATAGGTATGTTGCTTTGTAGGCCATTAATTGATATTATTACCTATATTTTACATATAGGGCAAGAATCTGGAAACCCCTCAATATCTTTGGGTGGGCTTACTGAGAAAGTTTGAAAATTTTCACGGTAATTAAAACCTCCTTTCAGGGTGGGGCCAATCTTTCCGGCTGGCCCCCATGTTGGGGCCAGGAGGAGCTCCCGAGTTGGTTTTTTTAAATACAAATCCTCCTCTTGTGATACATTTTTGAAAGTCTTTAAATCACAAATACTTTGGTACAAATTTAATTATTTTATGATTTACCGTTTGTAAATGGTGGCCAACGTTACTTTTGGTATTAATTACAAAAAATTGGCCACCATTTTCAAACGCCAAATAGAAAATTGAAATTTGTACTAAAAAGTATTTCTACGGTCAATTCATGTTAAATAGTTTTTTTATTTATTATTAGGTTGTAGAAACAACTATCGGGCCGGCCCCTATGCAGGGGCCAAGGCAGTTTAGGTTCATTCATAACCTCTTGCGATACAATTTTCAAAATATCTATTACCTACATATTTACAAATACTGAATTTCAGATTTCTATTGTTTGACATTTGAGAATGACAGCTAATTTTGTGCAATTAATGGCAAACGTAAAGTTGGCCGTCATTTGTAAAAGGTAAATGTTAAAAAAAAAAAGAATTCTTACCAAAGTATTTGTAAATTAAAAGACCTTTTCAAAAATGTATCGCAAGAGGTGGGTTTGCAATTAAAAAATAAATAATAATAACATGGCCCCACCCAGCCTCAACATGGGGGCCAGCCCGAATAATTGGACCCACTCCAATAAAAGGTTTTACTACCCCGATTTACTGTGGAAAATTTCAAACTTACTCAGAGAGCCCTTCCAAAGATATTCAGGGGTTTCCTGACTTTTGCAACACCCTGTATAATTATGTATCAATAAAGTGAAATCTTTTATAATAATAGTCTACATTGAAACTACATGAGCATTACTAGAAAATCTAAAAGCCATGCTATTTCATTAGCAACAATAATGTTAACATTTTTTGAAACTGGGATGTTTGGTATTATGTATTATCATAATACATAGTATGAAAACTAATTATTTACTTTTTTCTGGAGAAATTTTAATGTTTGAAGTAATGTTGAAAGAAGAAGAAACTAGAATTCATCTACCCACAAACTTTTCACTAGTACATATAAAAATATGATTCACTTCAACAATAATTAAGAAGATAACAATAAATTAAATATTAATTTTAACTGATATATGTACGCTAAATAAACTATTAAACTAGTTATGAAATACTCAAAAAAAAAAAAATCCTGTAAAAATACAGGTGGCAAAAGAATAAATTTGGTTCAAAGTTAGCAATACAAGGTACTTTCAAATAAGTCTTACTTGAGAAAATAGAAACTCGAGTCTTAAAAAATTACGTACTAAGGCAAGTAGAAAATGGGTACTTGATTTTATAAAAATGTTGGTGTCATTATAGTCAATTTAGTAACAATACAAGAGTCTAGATACAAAATATTTATAAAAAGTTCACTACTAATTTATTTCAAGGTACCAACATCAGGAGCATATTATTGAGTTTGACAAGACTTATTGCTTATCATTTTCAATGGACACAAAATAAGTATCCAAGTCAGCAAATATATTTTTAGGTACTATCATAAACACCCAGCACCTAGTGAAAGGGAAGTTTTATGTTTCAAATCATCCGGACATTTATGTTACCTAATATATAATTTGATTATTGCAATAAGGAATGTTGCATTTATTTATAACGTACAAACAAAACAAATTTAGAGTTAAAGACATTAAGAAAAATATCAAAGCAACGAAATGATGAGTTGATAAATGCACCTTGAAAAAAATCGATTTTTACTCCTAAATACACAAGGCCCAAATTTTACATCAAACCTGCTTAATATATTATAGTTAGACTACCATAGTATACATACACACGTAAAAAAATAATTTGGGAAGGGTTTTGAGTATCCCTGAATTAGGGTTGCTTTTTTTTATTTAACACTCATTTTATATAATGGTGTTTTGCTGTGGCACATGGCACATACAAGGAAATTTTGAGAACAACAAGTTGTGCATCAGGGAAATTGAGCTGTACAGAGATGAATGTTTACATACAATTTTTGGGTGTTACAAGTACGTTACAATAACAATTCCAAAGAAATATGAGAATTTTCGTTTAAAAAAACACTGCCAATTATGGACACAATACTTCCTCTGATTGGTTCACATAATAAACACGTGGCAATTTTGAGATTTTATACTAAATCACTTGTATCTCCAAACCCGCTTAACTGATTTTCTTGAAATTTGTTTCATATGGTAGAATACCATTTTTCCTACATTCTAGATTCTACAAAAATTCTGTATCGGCAAGTCGTAGACCTCATTTTTGCACTTTTTTCTCCCAAATTTCGGATTTTTTTGAATATCAGAGCTAAATCAAAATTAATTAAAAATATAAATGCACTATGTAAAACGCCAATACGCATACACATACAAAATTTCATCAAAATCCGGTGTACCGTTCACGAGATATAAGCGTTTAAGTAAGAAGTTAGTTGTTGTGTTGTTGTTGTTGTTGTTGTGTGTAGCCAGCTTGGCTACAACTGGAGGGGTGAGTGATGGTCTCCAGCCAACTTTATTTCAAAGTTGGCTCGTCCTGAAGTTAGTGGTCAGGATCACCAAGAACCGCTAGTGCGAAGTAGATGAATTTAAAATGGGATCGTCTACAGAATATCTCCTATATTACAAAATTTCTTCGAAATCCGTTCAGTAGTTTCTGAGATTTGCGCGTTACAAGGAATGTATTTAACAGACAGACACAAAACCAAAGTTGCTCAGGAGGTTATGAAACGTCCAAAAATATGAAAAAAATCGGAGCAAAAAAATATTTTTTTTTACATAAATGAACACAATACTTCAGATTTCTAATGTTAGAAATTTCTCGGAAGTAAAATGAACGAAATAATGAGGCAATAAAAAAAGAATAATTTAATAAAAAGGAAGTAAATATTTCATAAACGTTAACAGTGATATAAAAGTATATCACAAAAATATAGTAAAAAAATAATAGGCAAATAAGTTAATTGCCAACAATAAAATATATCTTTTAAATGAAAAAAAATAGACCAATAGGATATAGATATACATAGTGAACGAAAAGTCCCTGGACGGATTTTTTATCTTTTTAATTACTCAAGATCCCTTGAATTTTTTAATGAAGTTCTAACGCAAGATTTTTCATTTTTTGGTGGAATTGGAATGTCTACAGGGTGTCTCGAAAGTAGTGAAACAGGCATCAACTTTCGATTAAATAGAACCTCCTATTTTTTATTTGATATTTAAGATCTACGTTTCATTCTACACATAATTGACCCCTCACTCGATAATTTGATAAATCGGATCTTTGATTAACCTAGAGGAATCACAGACTTTTCTACGGAAAAAAGTGTTAAAACCTAGAGTGTGATACATCAAATCAGTGTAGATTTTCATGCTAAATCACTTGGTGGAATCGGTTCCTCCCAATTTTATACGTCCGATCCTACAGCTAGTGTTCGAGCGAGATTTTCGTGGGATAACAGTTTGATTATTAGCTGTATGAACAGACGTGTAAAATATGTAAAAACCAAAACTACCACGTGATTTACCGAGAAAAATTACACTGCTTTGATGCATCATACTCTGGGTTTAAAAGTTTTATCCCAAAGAAAAGACCATGATTCCTCTGGGTTAATTAAAGATCCGTTTGATCAAATTATCGAGTGAGGGGTCAATTATGTGTAGAATTTCACGCAAATTTCGAATAGTTAATAAAAAATAGGGAGTTCCATTTAAAAAACGAATGTTGATGCCTGTTTCACTACTTTTGACACCCTGTAGAAATTACAATTCCACCAAAAAATGGAAAATCTTGCGTTAGAATTTCATACAAAAATCCAAGCTCCTATCTTTAGTCGTTAAAAAGATAAAAATCCGTCCCGGCACTTTTCGTTTCTGTTTAATCAACCGTCAATAAAGAAATGAAGTTTACTGACAGTTTAGATAAAACACTCCTTGGACTTGTATTTTTCGTGGTTTTAGTCAATTTGCTCAAGATGTATTGGAATGTCTTTTGTGCTAAACAATTGATGATGAATTGCTTTTTGCTCAGCATTTATTCCATTTTGCAAAAAAGAAAATGTATTGCTGAAATACATTGTTAAATATGAATTTGTACTATACATATAATCATGAAATGTTTACTCATCACAAAATTATTCAAGTTTCAAAAACACTAAATAGATGGTTAATAGTAGATGCACTAGATATAATTCACCCTGGGGGAGGGGAATAATGATAATAAAAATAATAAACTTAAATAAATATTGGATTTTGCAGGATAACCTTAATTTCAGTTTACTAAAAAAGGAATTTGTTCTCATAATAAGGAATTCATTCTGATCAATTGCATCTCCTCATATAAATATTCAAAGTTGACACTTCTTTTACAATAATTGTTGTTATCACAGTTCCCAATAATGAAAAAAAAATGAGTGTTAGTAAATATTAAACCACCATTAATTAAAAATGAACTAGGTGATAAAGATGAAAAATTTCAAGTACAATGATAAGAGTCACCCATTTGATTTGATCGAGAAGAACACAAGTTCAAACAAAATGAATCACCATCATTTGAAATGGTTTGTCTTCCTACACAAAACACATTTACAAAATGAATATTGAATCTAACCTGTAGAGAAATAATTTTCTATGTCCTCTTTTCAATATTATAATAAATATGAAAAATAAAGTCACATATTCATTTTGGAATTAATGTCAAGTTTCTTGGCTAATTCGGCAGCAATGTCTCTGTAGACAAGAGGGTCAATATTACGTTCTAACATGTAAAGGATCCACCAATCAGATAGACTAGTTTTTCTGCACAATGCTTCAGCCAGTGTACGAGAAACTTGTCTATTTTTTGATCTCATGATAAAAGGTCTTAATTTAGGGAAAAAAATAAGTCCGAGTCTATAAATAACTAGTAGCCCCACCAAGATAAAGAGAATGAGGAACCAGAACCAAATGAAAATGTACGTTTTCTCATTCACTATATTCAGGGGAAGAATACACAAGGAATCATGGGTTTGGATAGAGCCAGAGGGACCATACTTGTAGAATGTACATTTGGTGACTCTAGGAAACACATAAACCATAGGATCCACTCTGTCTTCTTGGTTCTGCTCTGAAAATTTCAGCACATCTAGACCATAAGAGAGAAACTCACCATCGAAAAATTTGTTCATACCATAAATTTGTATGATTACATTGAAGAAGCAGAGAAATTCACAGGCAAAATATTTTACAACATAAGAACTGTGAATCTGTAACAGAAGAAAAACACATTTTTATGTGGATAGGTTTTAGAATATGCATGCTTTATAAAAGTGTGTTCATAAAAACTATTATTTACATTACTGAAATTTCTCATAATGCAGTTATAAGTAAGCATGAAAAAAAAGAAAAAAATTTACACCTCCAAAATCTGAGCGCACGCAGTGCGCCAGGCCAAGTTCCAGCAAGCACGGCAGTGCATCTTTACACTAACCGATTCACCGGGTTTTTCAAATAATAATACAGAAAGAACACAAACCTGTTGCAAGGGGGGGCCTGCCTGTCCTATTTTTACCCCATTTTTCAGATTCCTGAGTAACAGGAATGATTTTTCTTTTCTTTTAAATTCTATTTAAAGGAATCTCAGGGGCTGAACCACCCTGTACATCATCCCTGCTAAAGGATTAAAAACAGACTAGCCAACCCTAATAGGCCAGTCTAGCTTGCAATTTCCAGTAGTTTGGTGGTCAAGGTGTCAATCTGGAAAATTCAGATGTCATGGCTTCAAAACCAGCTGGGGCATGACAAGTTATCCTCCCATTTTGGATATTGACCACATAATAATACATTTTGGACTTATCCTGAATAATGGAGTAAGTCCTTATAGGGTAGTAGCAAGGTAGTGTGCTAGGCTTGCACACATGTGGCCTGGGATCAAATCCCAGCTGTCAATGTACTTTAGGATATTACAAGCTCCACTCATAAGAGGAAAAATAATTAGGGAGCTTCTTAAATATGAGCAGCAACTAGTGATGGAAAAGTAAAAGTCCTATAAATCTGAGCTATCAACTAAAATTGGTGGTAGAGAAGTGATTAAGAAGCTAGTCTGGTAATCCAGGTAGCGTAGGGATCCGTTGGTTCAATCCCACCCAGTGCATGGATTTTTCCTCATTAATTTGAGTTTATGACTACATAATAATAAGACTCTAGAGGGTTAGGTGGTAGAAAAATGCTTTAAGCATTAACCTTGCTGTGTGGTTACCTTCCACTAAAGAGTATTATTATCATAAATTCTGATATAATAACACAAAGAAACACATATATGTATAGGCAATTCATTTATATTATTAAACAAAGTTATTCTAGCAGAAAGCCAACAAAATTTCGATGTTTCTAATTACACTACTTTGTTTTTTACGGTTTGGTTTGTGATATTTTTTTTACACCTGAACAGAAAAAAAAACACACGAAAAAACTATTTTACTAAATAAAACACTCGACATTTGTCCGAACAAATTTTGGCACAGACATGGGCAAGTTTGATAAAAGTTGGCGGCCGCCCCGAGGATGCTAAAAAATAATTTTACGATTTTTTATCACGTGATCTTCTGGGAAAAATTATTAGATGTTTGCCAAAAACTCTTCAAAAATCCTAAGAGTTTTCTAGTTGTAGACTGTGTAAGGGCGTCTTGTATTGTTTACAAAAATTGTTTTACATTGCTTCTTTTGAATACCGCGGTCTCACATGCCTTCATCAGCCAGTTTAGGAAAATTCAAATGATGATTTTCGTGCTTTACAGTTTGTCAGTGGTGTTAGCTAGATGTGGTAGTGCTATGAGTGTTAGTCGCATGACCGAGGTTCAATTCTGGGCAGTCAATATTATTTTAATTATCAAAAAAATCTGATGGAATATTTTATTCATACCTGTATCTGACCTGTTGTAACACCAACAACTTATGGTTTTTTTTTGGGGGTAATACAATCTGTAAATTGAGTTATATCAGATACTATTGGTATCACAATACACATAATTATTATTCATGTAAGCCCCTGAGAGACTGCCTTGATAATGTAAGGATGGTTTTTCTTATGCTTCCCTGGGAGAGAAAAAAAAACTAGCGAATTTTCCTAACGAAAATAGAGTTTATGAAATGCAGCCAGGTAAATATGTAGGTAGCTTCTTCTATCATAAACAATACTAATTAAAAAACAAATACTTACCGATTGCCAACTCTTAATAGAAATCTTGAAAAAAAAACAAGATAATATGTTCAATGAGAAACGAAAGCGCACGATTAGCTCAGTGGTAAGCTAGTCACTTGCCATGTTGTGGAAGATCCCACCCGGTCCGAACGCCAGAGCCAGCAAAAAATTCATGACTACAAAATAAAAAAGACTGTTGCCATTTTTTATTTAGCCATAGGAGACACTATGGATTCTCCTCACACAATTTTTTTAAACCAATGTACCTTAGTTGTAACTCAGAAACTTCCTTCTACCTTCTTGCCTGTCTCTTTCGCTCTCTGTCTCTCTCTCTCTGTCTCTCTCTCACTCTCTCTCTACTATCTCTCTCTCTCACTCTCTCTCTCTCTCTCTCTTACTCTCTCTCTCTCTCTCTCTTACTCTCTCTCTCACTCTTTCTCTCTCACTCTCTCTCTCCCTTCTCAATTCCCTCAGAGGAACTGTTGGAAGTGGCGTCCACCTTCCTGGATACAAAGGTTGAACCTCTTCATCATGTTCCGTCGAATGTTGCGGAGGATTCCAGGTTTTTTTGTCAGGTCATTGAATGCCACAGGATTCTTGCTACCAGATTCTGCTACTCTTGCGTCTCCACTGGTATTTCGTAAACAATGTTTTTCACGTGATCCCAAATGTTCCTGTTGGCAGCTCCATATGCTAAATGCATATCCGAATAATTATGTAACTTGTACCTACTAAAAAAACTCAAGAAGTTTAAAGATAATATTTCATAGAAAAACATTGTTTACGAAATTCTATGAAATATTATCTTTAAACTTCTTGAGTTTTTTTAGTAGGTACAAGTTACATAATTATTCGGATATGCATTTAGCATATGGAGCTGCCAACAGGAACATTTGGGATCACGTGAAAAACATTGTTTACGAAATACCAGTGGAGACGCAAGAGTAGCAGAATCTGGTAGCAAGAATCCTGTGGCATTCAATGACCTGACAAAAAAACCTGGAATCCTCCGCAACATTCGACGGAACATGATGAAGAGGTTCAACCTTTGTATCCAGGAAGGTGGACGCCACTTCCAACAGTTCCTCTGAGGGAATTGAGAAGGGAGAGAGAGAGTGAGAGAGAAAGAGTGAGAGAGAGAGTAAGAGAGTAAGAGAGAGAGAGAGAGTGAGAGAGAGAGATAGTAGAGGAGAGAGTGAGAGAGAGACAGAGAGAGAGAGAGAGACAGAGAGCGAAAGAGACAGGCAAGAAGGTAGAAGGAAAGTTCTGAGTTACAACTAAGGTACATTGGTTTAAAAAAATTGTGTGAGGGAAATCCATAGTGTCTCCTATGGCTAAATAAAAAATGGCAACAGTCTTTTTTATTTTGTAGTCATGAATTTTTTGCTGGCTCTGGCGTTCGGACCGGGGTGGGATCTTCCACAACATGGCAAGTGACTAGCTTACCACTGAGCTAATCGTGCGCTTTCGTTTCTCATTGAACATACTAACACAAAATGTTTTTTTTTTAATACCTTTTTGTTTATATCAAAATAAAATTGTATAAAATATAATAAAGACTGCAAAAGTTTATTAATTTTACAAAATATTATCTTGTTTTTTTTCAAGATTTCTATTAAGAGTTGGCAATCGGTAAGTATTTGTTTTTTAATTAGTATTGTTTATGATAGAAGAAGCTACCTATATATTTACCTGGCTGCATTTCATAAACTCTATTTTCGTTAGGAAAATTCGCTAGTTTTTTTTTCTCTCCCAGGGAAGCATAAGAAAAAACCATCCTTACATTATCAAGGCAGTCTCTCAGGGGCTTACATGAATAATAATTTGTGTATTGTGATACCAATAGTATCTGATATAACTCAATTTACAGATTGTATTACCCCCAAAAAAAACCATAAGTTGTTGGTGTTACAACAGGTCAGATACAGGTATGAATAAAATATTCCATCAGATTTTTTTGATAATTAAAATAATATTGACTGCCCAGAATTGAACCTCGGTCATGCGACTAACACTCATAGCACTACCACATCTAGCTAACACCACTGACAAACTGTAAAGCACGAAAATCATCATTTGAATTTTCCTAAACTGGCTGATGAAGGCATGTGAGACCGCGGTATTCAAAAGAAGCAATGTAAACAATTTTTGTAAACAATACAAGACGCCCTTACACAGTCTACAACTAGAAAACTCTTAGGATTTTTGAAGAGTTTTTGGCAAACATCTAATAATTTTTCCCAGAAGATCACGTGATAAAAAATCGTAAAATTATTTTTTAGCATCCTCGGGGCGGCCGCCAACTTTTATCAAACTTGCCCATGTCTGTGCCAAAATTTGTTCGGACAAATGTCGAGTGTTTTATTTAGGAAAATAGTTTTTTCGTGTGTTTTTTTTCTGTTCAGGTGTAAAAAAATATCACAAACCAAACCGTAAAAAACAAAGTAGTGTAATTAGAAACATCGAAATTTTGTTGGCTTTCTGCAGCATTGGTCAGAATTAACTCATCTTAAACAGGAAAAAAGTTCTGACCTGAAGTATAAGCCAAAGTCGGACTTTTTCGAAAAGTTGCAAAAAATCACTTTGTGCAGTTACGAAGGCGAAGCCGAAAAAACGGATTGCAGATCCGGGCTGGAAATGTCGTCAGTAATCTACCATTAACGGGTGTAAACGTTTTTTTGGTCCACCCTGTATACAGAGCAAACAAAAAGTCCCAGGACAGATTTTTATCTTTTTAATGCTTTAAGATAGAGATTTGAATTTTAGCATGAAGTTCTAATGCAAATTTGCCCTTTTTGGCAAAATTAAAATTTCAGCTCAGATACACTTGATTTTTTATTGAAGTTCTGACTCAAATTTATCCAATTTTTATGAACTCAAAATTTCTAAAGAGTGTCCCAAAAGTAGTCAAAATAGGCATTAACCTTCAATTTTTAAATAGAAACCCCTATTTTTTATTTAGTATTCAAAATTTACATCAAATTTATACACATTGACCCCTAACAACATACCTTTGATTAAACGGAACTGTGATCAGGCCAGGGGAATCATGTACTTTCTTTGAGATAAAAGTGTTAAAACCTAAATTGTGTGATATATCAAATCAGTGTATTTTTTCATGCTAAATCACTTGGTGGAATTGGTTTTTTCCATATTTACATTGTCCAGTCCTACAGCAAGTCTTTGAGCAGCAGTTTGATAACAAACTGTATGAACAATGTGTAAAATATGAAGAATCCAATGCTGCCACGTGATTTAGCATGAAAAAATACACTGAATTGATTAATCATACTCTGGGTTTAGACACCTTCATTTTTTTTTTTTTAAATGTCCATGATTCTACGGTGTTGATCACAGATCCTTATGCTGAAATAATCAAGTCAATTGTGTGTAGAATATGAAGTAGATTTCAAATATTGAATAAAAAATAAGGGGTTCTATTTAAAAATTGAAAGTTGGTGCCCGTTTCACTACTTTTGGGATAAGCTGTAGAATTTTGATTCTGCCAAAAAAATTTCAAGCTTTGTTAGTTAATACTTCATGCAAAAATTCAAGTCTTCATTTTAAACTGTTACAAAGTTAAAATCCGTCTTGGGACTTTTTGTTTGTCACTCTGTTAATTATCTAGATTGGAGGGTTACATACCTTGATGTTTTTTACTAAATAGTCAATGATGATTTTCTTCTTGGTACACTTCTCGTCTTTGTCACAGATGCCCATGTTAAGTCCCATCACTAGGGTCTCCATGAGGCCTCCTTCAGCTGTCTCCCAAATCAACTTGGGAATATAGCACATGATGCCTTGGAAGAAGAGGACAAAGCAGACCCACTGGTAGTATGAGTAATACTTCTTAGCATCCTCATCTCCGAAGTCATTGGCAACTCCAGGGTGAGCAACTTCGGTTCCAACTTGTCTCTGGAAAGCATCCGGCATTGTGAAAGTGGACATGATCCAACAATAGGTATTCACTGGTTGAGCTGGCAATCCATTGACAATACAGTTGATTGGGTTGCCCACATATTGAGTGGCAGTAATGATCAGGGAACATGACAGCAAAAATACAGTTGTAAATATATTATGCAACCGAAATATAGTACTGTCTATGGTTATTTCTTGGATTTTCAGAAATTGTTTAACTCCTCCTAGTAACTTGAGCATATTTACAGTCTGATATGTTCACTAAGCTTCTAAGAAAGGCACTCCACTCACTATCACTCCATGAATCATAATAACAATGACCTACAAGTAGTTGGCTTGTAGCTTGTAGTACCTACTTCATTGCATAATACAATAAAAAATATAACAATTCTCAGAGATAAGACAACTCAAGACGTCGGGGTCAGGCAGGACAAGAACTGAACTGACAGGATCTCACACAGTAGAACACAGAAGTACTAGTAGTAGGGATATAATTAACAGAAACTGGACTATTTACTGCCCCTGGCACTGAATGCTGATCTAGATTATTTTGAATTAAATATTTACCTTTTTCAAAAAATGAAATAGGACATGCGCACCAAAACCAATTTTTATTTATCATTTGTTTTTTTTTAGCGTTTTTCAACAGATAGGTATACAGGGTGTTTCAAATGCCGTATTTTTCTTTCTAACCAAAGTTAACCAAAACGGGAATAATATGAACCAAACTGGAAGCAAGTCATTTTTCTTTTGGAAGAGAAAAAATTTCCACTTCCAAAGTTAACCAAAGTGGAAGTAGAAAATTCTTGCTTCCAGTTCTTTTATAGGTTGAGTCCATTGTTTATCTTTAAAAGTAACCAAACGCATTTTTCTTTTACGAATGACCTCGGAATAAAATGGAAATATTTGGAAAAAACCTAACCAGGAAATGTTGTTTAGTTAGAAAGAAAAATACGACTTAAAGCCGACCCACTGAGATCATATAACATATAGTCGTATTTTTCTTTCTAACCAAAAAAAATTCCTGGTTAGGTTTCTTCCAAATATTTCCATTTTATTCCAAGGTCATTCGTAAAAGAAAAATGCGTTTGGTTACTTTAAAGATAATCAATGGACTTAACCTATAAAAGAACTGGAAGCAAGAATTTTCTACTTCCACTTTGGTTAACTTTGGAAGTGGAAATTTTTCCTCTTCCAAAAGAAAATGACTTGCTTTCAGTTTGGTTCATTTTATTCCCGTTTGGTTAACTTTGGTTAGAAAGAAAAATACGGCATGAGATAGACTCGTTCGTTTGGCATCGTCACTGAGATCTCAGTGGGCATCGTTGTGTTTCACCACAGATTTCTATTTCTTATGTAGACAAAAACCTACAACTAGAAAAGGAGGGAAATTTTCAAAAATAGAGGTTCAAAATTCAAACTTGAAATATGAAATTGAAATGACTTTTTGAATCCTCGTTCTTGTATTTTCGGGAACTCGTTAGCTCTTTATAAGATAAGAAGAAGTATAATAAGTGCGGTCTTTATTTTCCATTTAATTGCATTGTGTTCAGTTAAGTTTAAATTCATTTCAACTCCAGGGTAGTTTTCAAAACGTGAAAATGTCAGGTGGCTTTAAGATGGCACCCAAAGTTCAGAAGGTGATGGTACAGCCATCAACCTGATCTTCAGATTCCTACAGAACAGATCTCGCGTCCAGGTCTGGCTCTTCGAGAATGTTAACTTGAGAATTGAGGGACATATCCTAGGTAAGTATGTATGCTGGTTGTTTTATCTGGAGCAATCAAGAGAGAAGTCGCCTCTGACAACACAAAGAGGCGTAAACCACAAATTTTTGAAATCAGTTTTATTACTTTAATTGAGTCTACTTGTGCTATATTTTGTTCTCACAAAGAGACGTAATCCAATTATAATCCAAAGAAAAGATACAACAAAAATTGAAAT
Source organism: Bactericera cockerelli (assembly GCA_024516035.1). Lineage (NCBI taxonomy): Eukaryota > Metazoa > Arthropoda > Insecta > Hemiptera > Triozidae > Bactericera > Bactericera cockerelli. The sequence goes on from CM044967.1 coordinate 21,687,907, forward strand.
CAGGCGTATCCTCATTTTCTCTTTTTCAGACAGATCAAATAGGCGTAAATCGATAGTCACAGTTAAATAATCAAATTTGGCAACAGAAAAAGTTCGTATGGTCATTCACGGGTACAGGGAAGTGATGATTTTCCTACCGTGAACAGAAAATTTATGCACAAGAAAACTCATTTTGGCTCTCTGTAAAATTTCGAAAAATGTTGTTTACGCCTCTTTGTGTTGTCAGAGGCGAAGTGGTGAAACAGAAGTGTTATGATATGGCCATTAAGCATGGGTCCAGGAATATCCATAGTATTTTGACAAAAATCACATTTTTTTACACATTTGCCTGGATAATGTTGGAACTATTGGGTTGAAGAAAAACTATTGCTCCAATTCTTTTTCCCAATACCTACCTCAATTTGTAAATGTAAACTTTTTTTATTTTTTTTTTTAAGTTTATCATTTTTATCATTTGTTTGCAGGTCAAAAGTTTGTGACACTTTGGTGTTTCAAAAATAAGGTAATTATTTGGAAGTTGGTCTTTGGGTTTTTTCCACTGAAATTTCCTTGTATTGACTTTATTAATTGACTTATCACACGTCCACAATCTGCAGAAAGCAAAAAATCATTAATTTTATGTGTCTGAAAATCTTGTAATTTTTTTTTGAGGAAATAATGAAGTTAAATAAGCAAAAAATTCTGGCCCTACCCAGGCTGGGTGAGGTTAATGTGGGTAGCTGGTACGATTCCCAGCAAATGGGGGGTAAAAGCCCGTCCTGATCCAGGACTTTAATCAAATAGAATCGTTGGCATTAGGAAGGGCATCCAGCCTTAAAAAATGTGCCAAAACCAACCAACCTCAACCATGAGGATGTTGAACAACAAGACCCTGCTTAAGCGGAATGAGACAGAGTAAAAGAAGAAGATGAAATTTAAAAAAATGCCCGGTACACGACATGCTTAATTGCTAGAGTTGACAATGACTGCACATGCTCAGCCATCATCTTGAATGCAAAGAGGAAGTGAGGGTTTCTAAAAAAGTGAGGGTTTCTTAAAAATCTGTTGACTTTCCACCACTGTAAAAAAGTCTGTTGATGTACTTTTACATCCTTGGACTATTGAGAATCCTAACAAAAGTTATTTTCTATTAGGATGCAGATTTATGGTTAAAATTGTCCCTTCTTGTAGAGTAGAGTTAACAATGTGAACTTTACATTACACAAGATTCATTGTGGTTAGAAAGGGATAGGTTAAGTTAATGAAATGCAATTTCACTTTAGATCACTGATAAAGGTTTGTTGGGTAGGATGGTTGGATGGCAGGCTGGGCAGTTAAACAGGGTTGTGCAGTGACTTGGTCTGACCCTGTACTAATTTTCACTCCTTTTTCACTCTGGCAAACCTAACCTAAGCCCTGCCACCCAAGCTATCCTAGTCAGATAACCAAACTTCTTCCATATGGTGCTGTTTCATGGAAAGCATTCTTCATTGCATCAGATTTTTCCAAATTAAGGAATCTGTGTTGTTAAAAGGTACAGAGAGATTTCATGTCTTGATTTTTTATACATCCAAAAATTTGCATGATGTTGAGAGTTTGTAAAATTTACTTCTGTTTAATCTTGAAAATCTAAGTATTATAGTAAAAGTGAAATTTTGGGTTTGTGCAGTTTGTGGACATGTGATAAGTCCATTAATATAGTTTTTAAATCAATGTAAGGTAATTTCAGTGGAAAAAACCCAAAGTCCAACTTTAGAATAATTACCAAAAATATTGTTATTCTTGTGACAAATGTATCTCATTAAATACGGCTCCCACCAAAACAGATAGAAAAAAATAAAATGTTCTCTGCATTAAGAACAATTTCTTCTATAGTTGTTTTAAAAATCTAAAGGTTGCCCAAATAGTAATCTCTCCTATTAACTTCCATGCCCTCTTGTGACATTATTGTGGACAGATATTTACACACACAGAAAATAGTCAAGAGTGTGTTCCATGTAATATGCACAAAAGATTTTGTTCACCATACAATTTTTAATATATGTATTATGTACAATTGTACATATATAGTAGGTACAAATTGATTACTAAGAATGTATGGAACATACCCTGAAAATTTCAGTTCCATTGGGCAAAACTCACAGCTTTTATGACAAAAAAAAAAAAAATCTCCAAACTCTAGCCTTGATGTTGTTTTTTATGATGTGATTTTGCTTTTTATGATGCCATTTATTTTTGATGGGGTGATTAAAACATTAAAAAAGAAACTCTCAATTTAGATGTAGAGGTTATTAGTAAATGCAAATTCAAAACCCAAATTGAAATGGAAAATCTGTTGCCATCAGAGTGATTAGGAGATGGGATGAAGTTGGCATTTTTTGCCTAATCCTGACCTGGAGAAGTCAATGTGGGCTGCTGGTGTATTTTTCATTGTCTTAACTATAAAATCACATCTCTATCAAAATGTTGATTCTATACTACAGACATTAGAATTGGGGGTCCATACAAGCCTTCCACCACCATAAAATTGAAATGCATGCTTTCTCCCAGATAATTAATTATTATTTTTACTTCTAAAGAAATGATTTTGACTTAACTAAGCAATACTGACTTTCATTAATAATTAGTCATCACTCATTTCAAAATACATTTTCTTATGTTTCAGGATTTGATGAGTACATGAACATTGTGTTGGAAAGTGCAGAAGAGTATAACATCAAAACCAAAGCAAGGCGAACACTGGGGACTATTATGTTGAAAGGAGACAACATAACGCTCATTCAGAATCTCAACCCAGATGAAGTCAAAGTATAAACTTCACTAACCAACTGATTGAACATGTACAAATGGACACATTTTGTTGATATTTTACTTACATTGATTCCATTTTATTATTTTTTCCAGATATTGCAGATGTTGTTGGTTCAAAGAGAAGTTATCCTACCATTAGGGATTTTCACCACATAATAATGCTTCTTGGGCTTCCTAGTGGAATAATGGGAATTTAATAGTCATAATCAGGCAGTATAATTAAGGCAATATTATTTTATTTTTTTAATTTTTTTACCTTCTTTGTAATAATAATTCCAACCATTAAAAAAAAATATTCATGATGTATTTATAATATCTTAAATACCATCAATATACTGACAATTTCCTTTGTTGTAAGCTAAACAATAATTCCTCTCTCTTGACTTGGAATATAAAATAATGAGGTAAAGATTACCTTTTTTGCAACCTGAAATGACTACATTTTTTTCTTATTCAAATATTAGCTGTGTGGGCCCAACATTCAAGTTCAAAATAATTTACTTCTGATAGAATTTCTTTTTCTTTGTACCATGCTGTTTTATTAAACTGGAAATAGTATAGATATGTTTTGTACAATTCAATAAGTGCATCTTTCCAGAAAATTTAGTAGGGGAAGGGCCCCCACTAAATTTTCAGATACTAAGGGCGGAATTCATAGACGTTTTTGTAATACCTCTGTGGCGCTAAGTCACGGATTGCGTACTGTGTAAGATAGGGAAAACCGACACTTACCAACGACTTAAGTTATTGATGTTGTCTATTAATTCCGCCCTAAAAATTATCCCTAAAATTCTCAACAGGTCTGAACATACTGCATTGATTAAGATTTAGAATCATTCTAAATTAGTGCATACTCATCCTTGTTCTCATCGAATCAAATAAACAATTTTTGTTGAATACGGGCTTGTTAATTTATTTTATTTTATTCAGCATGAGAATTAAGAAGCTTTCTTATTAGGCAAGGCTCACCTTGAAATCTTGAATGCATAAACACCTAATGGGGTGCAATGATATATCTATAAGTTTCAGACGCAATCAATTCATCTGTAGATTTAATTCAAATTAAAACATATTTAATGCTCTTTTTTACTTTCCTTATTAGGTACTGTTAATAACTGTTTTTTTTCTTTTTTCTTCTTCTTCTTCTTCTTCTCTCCTTGTAATGATATAAATGAAAACTCTATTCTTGACAATTTTGTACTTACCTAAGAAAAAATAAACAAGGAAGGGGAACTAGGAAAAGTCATGAGATCACTCCCTCTACTAGGTATCTCAGCTGCTTAACACACAAAAATGTAGTTATTTCATCAAGGTTAATCATGTTATTGTGTAAGTAGGTATTTATAGTTTTCCTTTAATTTTCCCAAGACTACAACTTCAGCATTTTCTGAGATAACATGCTCAAATACCTAAATGAAGAAAAATACACATATTGCTCCTATTTTGCTAAAATTGAATAAGCGACATCGGTCGATTTTTTTTTCAATTTGATTTATTAAATGTGTTAGTTTAGATCTATCGTTTGCACTTACTCTCACTTTTACTTCTGAAGTTGAAAACCACGTGGTTGCCACGTGTTTAGGTCAAATTTCAACCAAAAATTAATAATCCATTATCTTTTCAATTTAAAGCTTTTTTTAAAAAATTAGCTCCTAACACAATAATTTAAGAAACCCCAAGAACTGAATAAGTGTATTTATTGTTTCAAATCGGAAATCAATAAATTAATAAGTCCATACCCATGCAAATGTAGATACCGCCACAGTTGAATAAATCTATTTAAAAAAAAACACTGCCTATTATGGACAGTTGGACACAATACTTCCGTGAAGTGTAAACACGTGCCAATTTTGAGATTTTATACAAAATTACTTGTATCTCCAAAACGACTGAACCGATTTTCTTCAAATTTGTTTTATATGGTAGAATACCGTTTTTTCTAGATTTTAGATACCACAAAAAATTCTGTATCGGCAAGTCGTAGACCTTTTTTTTTACTTTTTTGTCCAAAATTTCGGATTTTATTAAATATCAGAGTTAAATTATAATTATTAAAAAAAAATAAATATAAATAGCCCATGTAAAACAATAATATCCGTAATTGCGTATACATACAAATACAAAATTGCGTATACATACTATATGTGTGCAAAATTTCATCAAAGTCCGTTGAGTAGTTTCCGAGATTTGCGCGTTATAAGGAATACTTTTAACAGACCGACAGACGGACCCAAACCAAATTTGCTCAGGAGGTTAGGAAATGTCCAGAAAAAAATAAAAAAAAATTGAAATCGGAGCAAAAATATTTTTTTTTACTTCCGATTTCTAATATTATAAATTTCTCGGAAGTAATAAATAAGTTATATTAATTATTTTTTCACATAACCTGTGTCTCTTATTCAATTTGTCCGTTGGTCGGTCTGTCTGTTTTGCCAAAATTGAATAAGCGACAAACCCATTTTTTCAGGAGAGCAAAAAAAAAAAAAATATACAAAATATCATTGTTTCCGTAGCTATAGCTACGGAAACTATCTTAGAGATAGTTTTGAGATCCATGTAGACTAAGATAAAACTGTACAATATATTTATTTAAAAGTACATAAAACAATAATAAAATTATAGATCGTAGACTTCTACAAACCCAGCTGAGGGAAGAGCCGAAAGCAATCGAAAGCATACTTGCTGCATTCCCCTTCGCACCGCCAGGCTGAGGCGCTGTTTCAGGTGGATTTTTGATCTTGGGATCCCCCGTTATATCCTCTAATTTTCTCTCAACGTCTTGCACAAACTCGCTTCCCCAGGGTCCCATGGTTTCAAATGCTAAAGGTTTGAAGATAAAATTTTGTTCAATGATGTTTCCGATTATTAATCATTTTTCTTTTGGAAACTTCCTCTGCTGCTGCTCCCACTGATCTGGACGTTTGTTGTATGTATGAGTCTGCCAATGTAGTCGTGCAAGTGCAATCCCTAACAAGTAATGTTTAAAAATGTTAAAGTTTGTCAGTATTGTGTCTCACGGCAAGCATCACAGTGATATCAGTCTGTAGTAAATATTTTACTATTTCTCTCTCCACATGAACCAGGAACCAAACTAATGCCGTCGGGGCGTTTGCCATCTTCACGACAGAGTCCACAGGTTCGAGTGTAGACGGAATGTGAGTTAATGACAAAAAGAACGGTGAATGATGTTGTTTAACTCGGTGTTTCTTGGAAAGCGGCCTTTCCCTTCGGCACAACTCAGTCCATGTAGTCCTTTTTCAGCAATCATTGTACCACAACTGCACAGGTGATGTTTGAACAATTTACATCCAAGACGGACATACAGGGACAAATAGTGTCTTTTTTTTTGGTTGAAGGCAGGAAAAAATCTTTTAAAGACACCCAGGTCATCCTGACTTGGGGTGTGGGATTTCCACCCACTAAAAACCCACCTTCTCAAAGAGCTAACAGCACCTGGAACCGAAAAATATCATTACTTAAAGTGCGGTGCTGTAGGACCCTACTGATTTCGTTGTAGGTTGTAGGGCCCTCCCATCTCTCTCTTTTATTACAATTATTTCTCTCACCATTTTCTCTATACACTCCCAATTCTCTTTGCTCGTAAACATTACCTCTATTATATTCTCTACACTTAACACTCTCCCTAACTTTGTAAACACTGTTCTCTCTGTCCCTTAAATTTCTCACACACAAAAAAAGGTATGGGCACTTGGGCAGCGTCATCCCTATTCACATCACAATACCTACACTTCTCTGTTCGCACTTTTCTCATTCTCTTTAAATAATATTCAAAGTTACCGTGACCGGTCAAGAATTGACTCAGATGGTAGGTCACGGACCCACGTTGTACGTTCGGGTTTAACTAATGCTTCGTGAAGATAACTGAGGAGCTGCTTTTATGCGAGCGCCCATCAGTAGTGGAATTGTAGCCCAAAATTTTAAGTAAATTCAATTTCACCATAATTTTGCAATCGAAAACTCCTACCTAGATCACGTCGAGAAACAGGGCCCAAGTAACCCGTTCCAAAAAAACCCTCTCCACTCTCAAAATCGTCGTTTCAAACGTCACACAACGTACTTTGAGTGGTTATTGCGTTCATATTAAACCAATAAATAAAAGTGCGTTGTATATTGTGTGACGGTTGAAAGGGGATATGATTCTGGAACGAGGGCCAGTTGGCCTGCACACTGAAAAATTCAACTGGCAACACTGTAATTCCAAGCTACAGAAAGAGGAAGAAGAAAACTCAAATAATTTCCTTGAAATCGGTTTTCGGTTTGGAATTTTGGATAATTTGGATTCGATTGGAACTTTAAAGATGAAACATTTGGGTGTTTAGGGTATCCTCGTCTAGTTTTTTTGTTCCTGGTTCCTGATTGTCCATATTGGTATTCGGAAGTTTGTCAAGTTTCATATTTCTCTAAGTTATCTAGTATCAAAATAATTCAATTCTTAATTCGTCATAATTCCTCCTTTACATTTTAGTCTTTAATTTATTTCATTCTCCTGACGTCGAAGGAAGACCGACCACTCAGAACAGTAGTGATCCCTGTATTTCTCATCTTCTAATCCAACCACCACTCACACAGGTAATCTATTCATTACAATTATACACTTAAAATTTCACTTCCATATGCCTGATATATTTCAGATTAAAAAAAAAAAGGGTGAAATTAATAGACAATATCAATAACTTAAGTCATTGCTTGGCATCAGTTTTCCCTATCTTATCCAGTATGCAATCCATGACTTAGCGCCACAGAAGAATTACAAAACTGTCTATTAATTCAGCCCTAAGTATGGTATAGCCCCCATGGCGTAACGGTTGTGACTACTGCCCATAGTCCAGAGATCCCAAGTTAAATCCTGGTTGGAGCAGACTTATTGAAGAAAATTCTGTTCCCTCCAAACTGTGAGGCTGGCATTTCCGGTCCTACCCAGTCTGGGTGAGGTTAATGTGGGTAGCTGGTACAATTCCCAGCGAATGGAGGGTAAAACCCCCGTCCTGACTATCTATCTCAGTCAGGACGTTTAAACCAAATAGAATCAACTGGTCACAATGGATCTAATTAGGTTGCAGTGTTAATTGTAAGGGTTTCACTGAAAACCTGCAACCAGATCAAATAATAATAATGGTATAGTGGTGTTTTATTTAGATTGTTGACTCAAGACTAGTACCATTACTCTAACATTTCATGTTTAGTCATGATCAAATGTTTAGTCATGATCTCATTTCCATAATATTTATTATATTATTATTTCATTGAATAACTCTCTTATTTTTAGTGTGCTCAAGGCAAATTCTATTGGCTTGTACATTTCAGCACCAAGATGTCACACAGAGATTGGGATATCAGATGCAAAGTCTACATTGGTGGTCTTGGTAACAATGCTTCCAAATATGAAATTGAGGATGCATTTACCAAGTATGGTCCACTGAGAAACATATGGGTTGCAAGAAATCCTCCAGGCTTTGCATTTGTTGAATTTGAAGAGCCTCGAGATGCTGAAGACTCAGTTAGAGGACTTGATGGCACGTAAGTGACAGTACATATTTTGTTGATGGAATTAAGGAATCAAAAACAGTAGTAATTTCTCAGTCCATTTGTATTTACCTAGTCATCTTACTAAATCAAATCAGAATCCATACATAAATCATAAGATTATCTGCACTCAACTTAAGTTTTTTTTTTTAAGTTTCCATGTATTAATTTTTCAACAAAGAAAAGATTAAAAATCTTGTGCTGAAGGTGGGGCTACATTGGCTTGTCCTGGAACTCATATGATGATTATCCCCTCAGTCAACACAAGTTTTAGACCAGGATAAAAATGATAAATGGGACCATCTACAGAATGTCTCCTATGTGTTTACAAAATTTTGTGGAATTCCATATAGTACTTTCTGAGATTTGCACTTCACAAGGAATGTTTTTTAACAGACAGACCAACACAAAACCAAAGTTGCTCAGGAGGTTATGAGACGTCCAGAAATATGAGAAAAATTTTAAAAAAAAAAAAAAACAAACAATACCTACTTCCAATTTCTAATAGGTATTAGAAATTTAGCAGATGTAATTAAAAAAGATTCAGAGATAAGAGTTTGACAGAGAACTGGCCAGTTAAATTTCAAATTCACAGTGGCCAAAGTATTTGAATATTGAATTATTAATTCAATTGTTTGATCATTTGAGTGGTAGTTTAAATGACGTGGTTTTCTTGGTGACATGTTTTTTTATACAGTATGTTTCAGAAAAGGTGGCCACCCCCTCGTAACTTTTGAACGCGACGGAATTTTTTAATTCTGTAAAGTCCTAGGTATAGGAAGTGCCCTATGGCCCATCCTGTGGTCATATTTATTTTTGGCCCCGGTCGACCCTTCCGGCTTTTAGGCCATATTTTTTTCATTTTTCTCGCGAATTTTAAATGGAATGCTATATTTTTTATTCTTGTTAATCCCCCAAAAACACCACTTCGTGGTTAAAAAAAGAAGAACGCCTCACTCAAAAGAATGATTATAATTAGCTAAAAATAAATGATATCAAATTGAGAACACCTTGCCACCTCTCTTTCTGTATCTCTGTACTCCTCTCTGAATTTATTCCTCTTATGTTTATCTTCTTTATCCTTTCTAGGGGTCATCCCAAACTTGATTTCTCTTTAAATTTACTTGTTGCACGGCAATAAAAAATGGTGGTCGGAGTATGATTTTGAATCGAGAAAATTACACCGCGACCGCCTTTTTTATTGCCGTGCAACAAGTAAATTTAAAGAGAAATCAAGTTTGGGATGACCCCTAGAAAGGATAAAGAAGATAAACATAAGAGGAATAAATTCAGAGAGGAGTACAGAGATACAGAAAGAGAGGTGGCAAGGTGTTCTCAATTTGATATCATTTATTTTTAGCTAATTATAATCATTCTTTTGAGTGAGGCGTTCTTCTTTTTTTAACCACGAAGTGGTGTTTTTTGGGGGGATATCAGTTCTTTTTGTACGAAAATATAGGTTCATACACTACTGAAACATTACGAATAACAAAAGTAAATAAGCTGGGGAAATGTAAATGTACCAAGTTGTCTTTTTTAAGATATAGTTTTAGCAGTACGTATTTAATTTTTCCAAGGTCAATATGTATTTGGATCACAGATTTGGCCCCCTGAGTCCCCAAATTGAGTAAATAATATATAAATTTGCAATGCAAGACCTTTTGATTCTATACTCAACATGATTAGGTTTATCTTTCAATGCTAAATAGACCTCGGAGCCTCCTATGAGGGACACTAAAACACCTAGATTTACAAATGCCAAAGAAATTAATTTGTAATCACCTTATCAAGGTGAGGTAATGAGTTCTCTCCCGTTGACCTTTTCTTACCCGAATTCTCTCCGGCTTGTTGCAGGGGTCACCACGAGTATCTCTCCCGGAAATAAGACCATGCTTTTTTACATTAGGCATTTAAGAAAATGAAAACTATAAAATTATCATTTTTATATAAGAATCGGCCTTTAATAAGGAAATCTTTTAAATCTCTAACTAATGAAAGGCAATGCCTTCAGTGTATAGTAGGTAAAATACATAGAAGGCCATGCCTCAGGTCTATATCATGATTCCTAGGTGTTTCGATTATAATTTTTATGCTAGGTCTAAACTATGTAGGTATAAAATCAGGTAAAAATGCAAGCGACGCGACGGGAGACAATTTGGTGTTGATAAAACCATGAGCGGGAGAGAACTCGGTGGTGACGTCCCTTATCAATACCTCACGAGGAATGAGTGTACCCCGGACATAATGGACAGAGAAAAAAAACTTCCCTGAAGGGGATCGAACCCAAGTCATTATGCGTGCAAGCCTAGTATGCTACCCATTTGGCCAAAGTCACTACTTTGTCACAATTATTAGTGAGTAGCATCGATATTATGAGAGCTAATTCATCATATTTTATCCCCATCCAACCATGATTGTCCAAAATCAATCTCGTAATGTCGCCACAGGTCATTGCCCAATCTTGCAACTACTAAAATTTTCCTCGCGAGGGTAATGGGGTCGTCATGAAGATCAAACATAAAGATCGGAAAAACAGAACAAACGTTAAGCCCAAATTGAAAATATATGTAGAGCTAAAAAATTTCGTCCCCGCCAGGATTCGAACCCATGCTGACTGGGTGGCAGGTCGAGCATGCTACCAATGGACAAAGTTATCTTCTAAAGAAACGGACGGAAAATTAACTAAATTAATACTTGGAAACTTAAACATTAAAATTTTGCAGTGAGAGAGCGAGGTCATCTCGAAAAATACATACTGGCCAAGATCTGACCACTAAGCTAAGGATTCGAATGTACCTACCCGCCAAAGAAAATGAAAAGGCCACCAGGTGCCACCCAGTGGACCGGATGAAGGAATAAAATCAATAAATTTGGTATCTGCTCATCAAGATCTTTCATTTGATACCACTTAAGATTAGTACCCAGACGGCACAAAAGGTTACACAAGCTTTATAGACTCTGAATTTTCCTTGTAAAAATAAGCTTTACTTCACAAGGTTTAAAAAGTATAAAAAAAGTATGGATTTTTCCTTGTAAAAATAACCTTTACTTCACAAGATTTAAAAAAGTATAAAAAAGTATGAAATAATAAGTTTGCGGAAAACTTACTTAGGCAAGGTTTATAAACACTTTGGAAAGGTTTCCGCAATCTTTTATAAGTTTTTTAAATATTTTTTTTCGCAAGACATCGGAATAGAGAAAACGCCTTAAAAAATAAATGTGTGACTGTGTATGCAATATGTCTCTCTTCATCAATGGTCTGTGGACTCCATATTGAATTTTTTTTATATATATATTTACATAACGAAAGTTACAAGTAATAGTACTGAATAGTAATAGTACATATTGAATTTTTGAAATTAAATAACTGAAAAGTTTATCAAGTCGCAAATCACTTTTAATTTATTTGTTATATTAGTATTGTAACTTAAAATAGTTCTGTTTTTAGTGATCCAATGCTCTGACTGAATTCTGGAGCTCTTTAAAAACTTTTACCTTAGAGAGCATGAACAATTTTTGACCAACTGAGGTCAGGATGGTCAATATGTCTGCAAACACAATATCTTTACAAACTGGATCCTAGCATTTAAAATATGATCTATGGTGGAAATCCATATGATATTTTCCACCTGTTTACATGTATTGTGCATCCAATCCAACATAGCATCAACCTGAAGAAACCTATTCAAGCTGCCTCCCTCCTCAAATATTGAACTCGACATCGGATAAGTGAAAGTGACTACAAATTGATGATTTAACAATATAATTATATCTAAGAATTTCTGATAAAAGTCCAACAAGTTGACTCTTCTAAAGTTCCTACATCACAGTTTTAGGGTGTAACTAAAAAGAAATTTTTCTCTACTTTAAAAAGTTTACTGTTCTAATGTGTACCAATTTCCATGCATTAATCATAAGGGAGTTTTACACTCCAATTAGTGGGGTAAGCAATAGCTAAACAATATCTTACATTGTTTTATAGTCAAACCAGGATATGTATGTGGAAATGCTGGAGATTAACCTGTTCCAGATATTCCACTTAATCAGAATCACACTCTTAACAGGTGTCTGACTGGGGGATTTTAAACAGGGAGAAGACCAGTGTTTTGCTAAACAACTATAAACAGAGAACTGACTAGCTAAAGGCTTTTTAATAGGTTCACATTATTGAAGATTTGACTACACTGTTCCATAATCAAAAGATCCTGTGTTCAATTTACAGTTTTTTTCTTCTTTCAAACAGCAAATTCTGTTCCCTTTGAAAATAAGGCATTTCTAGCCCTTATCAGGCTAAGTGAGGTTAATGTGGGTAGCGGGTACTATTCCCAGTAAATTCAGTATACAACCCCCATTTTTTTTTAAAATAAATAAATCTGTTCTCTGAAAAATGTGAGGCTGGTATATCTAGCCCTACTCAGGCTGAGTGAGGTGAATGTGGGTAGCTGGTACTGTTCCCATTAAATTCAGAATGAAATTCCCATCCTCACTATCTCAAATCAGGACAGGGGTTTTTTATGGATCTTCAACCAGCTATGACATAAAAAAAAATATTGTAAGTTAAGAAGAAGTATTAAGTGTTGCAAATTTAGACAGTTTTTACTTGTAATAAGTACATTTTTTACTATAATGTGTTCATTAATTTTAATTTTTAAAACAGTAGCTTGCATTATTAAAGATTTGACTACTGCCCGTAATACAAAGATTTTGGTTCATTTTTGTTGTTGTGAAACAGATAATTCTCCTTCTTTTGAAAATATGAAGCTGGCATGGGTATACACAGCATTTATCAGGCTGGGTGAGGTCAATGTGGCTACCTGGTACTATTCCCAGTAAATTCAGAATAAAATGGCCCAACCCAGGCTCGGTGAGCTTAATGTGGGTAACAGGTTTGTGAGTTTCCTGCAAATGAGGGTAAAACCTCGGTCATGATATGACTATGCAATTGAGGTTAAACCCACTTTGAACAAACAAAAAAAAAAAATTCTGGAAGACTGTTCTTTTTTTACGAATGCCATGTTATAGTCAAAATTCTCTCTGGGTTCTATTTCCTAATTTCATCTTCAATAATCTCAACTTCTGTTCTGGTATTCTTTGTCTTTGGGCAGCCTGCTGCTGGGCAGGAAGATGGCATTTCAGCATATCTCTCTCTTAATTACCTATATGTATAATAGATTTAGATTAATTAAGTCCACTTGGCTCAATTTATCTGCTGATTCTATGTATTATATTCTGTTTGTTTCATGTTTTTGTTTGTTACATATTTTTGCTTTGAATTCTTTTACCATGTAAATGGAAAAATATAAAACTGAAAAACACAAATTGTCTTCTTATTTATTAATGTTAGCATTTCATCAACAGCTTTTCATCATTGTAGACCAAATTGCCTTGAAATAGTATATTTTTCATCAAATCCAAATTAATTTTAAAAATTTCCTGGCCCTACCTGTGAAATCACAATTTTCAAATTTTCCCGGGCAATGGCGGCGGTATGAAATTCAATATGGAGCCCCTTAATTATTAAGTAGGTATGCAATTTCCAAAACCTTGTAAAAATAAGCTTAATAAAATGCTCAGGGGGAGGAAGTAGTAAGCTTACAGTGAAGTGTTTCTAAAATGTTAAGCCTTGTCAAAATAAGCTTTATAAAATGTTTGAATCTTGTCAAAATAAGTGTTTTTAAAATCTTTTTAAACACTTTCTGTGCCGTCTGGGTATTATCCTTCAATTCCCGATTTGGGCTCCCAAAACCCGAGGCCGCCCAAATGGGCCGCCCGCTTATAATTTAGAATTTTTTTTTGGTCCGGGCTCATCTCCATTATATCTTGATCACTTTAGACACCTCACTTAATCTTCAGTGCCAAGTTAAAGACACGAAGTCGGGTCTCAAAGGATCCGTATGAAAAAAAAAACAGAAAAAAAAAAAAAAAAATTATGAATCTTTTCATGTCTTTCACGATTGTTGGCGGGTCTCGAAAATAGGGTTCCCGGTGGCCTAGGAAGTCAAACAAAGAGTCAAATCAACTTATTTTTCAACGTAGAGCCCATTTCTGCAATAAAAATCGCGATTTTTGAAATTCATGTTGCACTTTTCGCTGGCTGAAAGTACATGAAATGCATGGGAACTATGTTTTCCGTAACCTTACACTCTGCCGGGCTGTCTCTTTCTTTGTATAGGCGTTCTTCACACCTCGGCCGAGGTGTTTGATTAAAGTCCAAGTTAAGCTGAGTATAATGAGCTTTTAAAATTTTCAAAAACCTTATCAGGGGCGGAGCTAGTAGGGTGCAAGTTTCAAAATTGTTACACTCTGTATTTCAGCATTAATTAGATTTTTTAGTACTTTTTTTATGTTCATAGGTTCAAAATATTGTTTTACACCATATGAAATCAAAAAAATATTCTTGTTTACTTCTAATCAGGGTCATAGTAAGGTTTTTGTAAAAGTACTTTTTTTCTCACGTCAATTTTTCCGTAAATTAATGGTGTTCTCGAAATTGGCATTTTTAGAGGTGAAAGTCTGCAGTGACATATGTTTTTTATGCTTGAAATCGAAAGAAAACTTAACTTAGAAGCGATTAAGATCATAAAAAAAGCCATTTAACCTGCTAGTTTTTTCACGACAGTGTCCGGTAAAGTGGGTGAATTTCGTATTGGATTTTTTTTGTTGTTGAGGAAACACAATTGGCATAGAAAATAAATAATATCTAATAAGGGAATAATACTTCAATAAACATAACTAAATGCGAAATTAAATGAAAATTATTTCTTCTAAATCAGTGCCGGATATTTTTTTTTTTTTCTCTCTCTCTCTCTTTTTTCACTTTTCAAAGTTCAAGTTGTATCAAAAATAATTATCTTATAATGCTGCTTCTAAAGTCGGCCTAGGGGTCCCCTCTTGAGACAATTTTAGTTGGTAAGTTGGTAAAATCTGTAGAAAACACATTGTCAATAATTCTGGAGTCAGTCCGATGGCGCTTTGAATGCAACGATTCTTGTAGGATCACCAAAGTTAAGCAACGACCAGCGAGGAGAAGACTTCGTGATGCTGGCATGCTGGCATTCCGGCCTAGCCCAGGCTGGGTGAGATAAATGTGTTTAGGAGGTTGGTGAGTTTCTTGCGAATGGAATGTAACACCCCCGTTATGATATGACCATGCAGTTGAAACGCGATATTAAACCCAAATTTAAAAAAAATCATACTGGTGTTGCTAGTAATGAATACCAGGTCTCTAAATAAAAATCTAATTATCTCGAAATTTAAGAGAAAAAAATACCAGGTCAAGTACCAAACTCTTGAGGGTGAAAATGAAACCAATTCAATTATTTTAAAGAGGAGAAGAGAGAGAGAGAGAGAGAAAGAGAGAGAGAGAGAGAGAGAAAAAAAATTATCCGGCACTGATTTAGAAGAAATAATCTTCCTTTAATTTCGCATTTAGTTATGTTAATTAAAGTATTATTCCCTTATTAGGTATTATTTATTTTCTATGCCAATTGTGTTTCCTCAACAAAAAAAAATCCAATACGAAATTCACCCACTTTACCGGACACTGTCGTGAAAAAACT
This sequence comes from Bactericera cockerelli, assembly GCA_024516035.1. NCBI lineage: Eukaryota > Metazoa > Arthropoda > Insecta > Hemiptera > Triozidae > Bactericera > Bactericera cockerelli. The sequence goes on from CM044967.1 coordinate 21,703,800, forward strand.
AGCAGGTTAAATGGCTTTTTTTATGATCTTAATGGCTTCTCCGTTAAGTTTTCTTTCGATTTCAAGCATAAAAAACATATGTCACTGCAGACTTTCACCTCTAAAAATGCCAATTTCGAGAACACCATTAATTTACGGAAAAATTGACGTGAGAAAAAAAAGTACTTTTACAAAAACCTTACTATGACCCTGATTAGAGGTAAACAAGAATATTTTTTGATTTCATATGGTGTAAAACAATATTTTGAACCTATGAACATAAAAAAAGTACTAAAAAATCTAACTAACGCTGAAATACAGGGTGTAACAATTTTGAAACTTGCACCCTACTAGCTCCGCCCCTGATAAGGTTTTTGAAAAATTTAAAAGCTTATTATACTCAGCCTAACTTGGACTTTAATTAACAGGAATAAAAAATATAGCATTCCATTTAAAATTCGCGAGAAAAATGAAAAAATATGGCTTAAAAGCCGGAAGGGCCGACCGGGGCCAAAAATAAATATGACCACAGGATGGGCCATAGGGCACTTTCTATACCTAGGACTTTACAGATTTGAAAAATTTCGTCGCGTTCAAAAGTTACGAGGGGGTGGCCACCTTTTCTGAAACATACTGTATAATATGTATAGAAACACCTATCTGATTGTGAGAAAACATCAAACTATTCCCTGTTCAGGTATTTTCAAACACAGATTTATCCTTACGGTGTTTTTCAACAATTTTATTTATTCACAGTTTTTGTACACTATGGTATCTTTTAAACTGATATTTTTCTTGTTTTTTTTTTTTTTTTTTTGCTTTTTTTTCCTGTTTCCAGAGCTTTATTTTTAACAAAACAACATAACAAACACCTCACAAATAAAATATTTCTTCCAATTTTTCAGAGGTTGGAAGTGTTCCTCTAATACTCACGGCATTACCTCACTGTATAGCAATTGCAATACGCTGAATGAGGTAATGCAGTGATCGGTTGTCTCCGGACACACGGGTCAGCAAAGTTCCTATCCTGTTTATTATTTTCCTGGCTTCTTCTGCCCATGGACCAAGAGTTTCTACTGAAAATGCAGCAAAGTGGAAGTTCTGCTTGATTATAGAGTAGTGTTGGTGTTTTCTCTTGGCTGCATTTTCAGAAGAAAATCCAGGGCCTGCTGTTGCGTTGATGTTGCTTGTCGCCAGTGAGTCTGAACATGTCACATCCCGCGAACATCCGCACTGATGTTCACGGATTGCAGGGCACGCTTCAATACCTGGTTCAACTCAGCATGACGACTGTATCTTCCACTACTTTTCACACAATTCAAACCATGTAAACCCAACTCATCAACTTGTTCACTACATACACATTGGTGGGGATGGCATATTTTACTGTTGTATTTTTATTGTTGTATTTCAGGCGAATTTGTGGGAACCGAGTAAGGGTAGAAATGTCATCTGGGAAGAGAAGAGAAAGAAGCTTTGACAGACCTCCCAGAAGTAGCAGAAGAAGGTAAGATTTTTAAGACAAAAAGTTCTTTAGTTAGATAATTATAAGTTTCCGATCTAAAATTGTTTTACTTTGCAGTGTTTAATCTAACTTGAGAATGTTTGTAAATCAAGATCCACCGCAAATTTCCCTTCTTTGGTACCCTTACTCAACGTGGTATTTAGAATTACTTTGTCTGAAACCAAAGGGTCTGTTTCATCAAATACAGTCAATTTATTATTGAAGACAATATTTTGTTTTGGTTATTACTTGACACTTCACCTTTATCTCATTTTATTGAATACAGTTATTTATTGGATAAATTTGATTTTTTTCAATGGTCTTGTATTTTTACATGGTAATATTTTTCAAAACATAAAAAGATTTTACTTCTTGCATCCTGCCATTTTTGTGAGAGGCGCGATGCCCTATTGATACAATTCTAACTCACTTTTGTTTTTATTGAAAAAATTTGCAGGGATTTTGTTGATGTATTATCTACACTACTTCCAATGCTACCAACACCACCATATCACCGATACTTCTTCTCTCCCCTCACATGAATAAATATATCCAACCATCTCATCGGAACAGACTACTGCAACAGTCATCATTTGTTATTTATTCCTAATGTTATTGGACAGTTATAAATTTAGAAGAAAAAAAATTGGTACTGACAGAAATTATTAACATTTGTAAGCTTTTCATTAATGACAGTATTGTAAGAAAAAGGTGAATCTGAAACTCCTGGGTGAATAAAATTAAGTTAGAGTACTCTTTATAGTGTTACCAATTAGATGTTTGATAAAAAGAAGAGAAAATCATTTTACTAATTAAGACCAGTAAATTGGGGTTTTATTTTATTTACTTAAAGATACAAAAGAAATTTTTCAAGACATCTTTAAGTATCTTAGCATATTACAAATAAGAAAATGATAGGGTTTATGCTACCAAGTCTTCAAACTCAACTTCTTCTTGCATCAGCAACCCTCTTCGCCATCTCTACACATCTCTTCGACAATCAGCAGTGAAGTGACAGCAATGAATTACAACAGCCCTTGATGGAACTCCATCACTTCTTTCCCCTCACAATCCCCTACCCTCCTCCACCACTGACTTGTTACGAGAGAGTGTGATCACCTTGCTTCAGCTCTCATTTTCTCCAACCTCAACCAAATTCTTGTAATAAAATACATTTGTTACAACAGAATCCCTCTTACAACATGATCTCATCTCTTCATAGCTTATCATTGTGAATGGTTAGTTTTTATTTATTTTTTTGTTTTGTAACTTATTGATGGAGTTGTTATTTTTCGATATTGAAGGCATGGCAAGTCATTTGATTATATATTTATTATGTGTGTTAATCACAATAGAGTTGTCACAAATACAGATTAGCTATACAATATTTAAAGACTAGCTATACAATATTATTATTATGAAAATAAATTTTGTTTACATCAAATACTTTCATGACATTGATAATATAAGAATATTAAAATATGCAATAATTTATAAATATACCCACTCCAATAACCTTTTTCAAAACTTTAATCCATTAGGTATCTAGTTATTGAAAGTGACATGTTTGTCATCAAACACTATATCACCAGCAGTTTTATCATACTTTGGAAAAAAATCCAAATTTATCAACTAAAGAATGCCCATGCAGCCATGCTTTTTTAAACTTTCGTCTAATAGTTCATGGTTTTTGAACAAATTGCATTTGAATCAGGTGGAAAAAAATGTTTCTTTTGGTGTTATTATTTCCACAAGTAGTTACAAAGCTTTAAAGTGATAAATGAGAGTGAGAATAAGAATAAAGTAATGTTTTTTTTTCCTTTTGAAAACCTTGAGAGGCTGACAGGTCAAAGGGCAAGGAAAAAGAGGCATGAGAGTGGAATATACATGGTCCGCCAAAAAAAGGACCCATTCAAAATATCTAGAGAACGGATTAAAATTAAAAAAAAATCTGTTGTAAACATCACATGACTTTCCTTATCCCCCAAAAAGAAGTCGAATTCCACCACTGGTGACTCAACAGTAACAGATAGCTAAAAATCAATGCCAAATTCGTAATCAACACCTCAAAATCATTTGATTTGATATGTCGCAATCCCCATCTAGGGTGAATAATAAAAAAGTTAGTCCAAGCGGGTCCCCCCCACAATACCGGTAAATTGGGGCCGGGTCCCAAAAAGTTAAAGATATCAAAAAAAATGATCGGAGTGAACCACGATTATTTTTTTAATTTGAGAAAATGTTATTCTCTAACTTTTTTTGAATCTTTAACCAATTCAAAAAAATGGTGCTTGCGGCCAATATTTACGGCCCTGCGGCCGATTTCAACCAAAAGTTTTATGGTTCGTCTGGTGTATAAAATTAATTACCATACCAAATTTCAAGTCTCTAGCTCTTACCGTTCTTGAGATATCCTGGTCACACACAGACACACAGACCAATGGCTGAAACAACTTTTTTGGTATCCTGATGCTTTGATTCGTCCAGAAATGTAAAAGAAAGAATACAATACTCTCCTTATTATAGGATAAGGAAAGTAAAAAATGCTAAAACACGTGTTTTACTAAGTTCTGATTTTTTTTATCAATACCAGGGGCGGCCGGCCCTAGGTGGGGTCAACTTTGGAATCTCAAATGGAACCATAATTTTCATAATTCGGGACGTTTCATAACTCCTGAGCAACTTTGGTTTTGTGTCTGTCTGTCGGTCTGTTAAAAATATTTCTTGTACCTAACGCGCAAATCCCAGAAACTACTGAACCGATTTTGACAAAAATTTGTACACATAGGAGACGTATTGTAGATGGTCCTATTTTAAATTCGTCCACTTCGCACTAGCGGTTCTTGGTGATAGAGACTATGCGCCTGACCACTGACTTTTACTTATACGCTTTAAAATCGTGGACTGTAAACCAGATTTTGATGAAATTTTTTATGTATATGTGTATTAGCGTTTTACATAGTGCATTTGTAATTATTTGAAAAAAGTCCAAAAATAAGGTCAACTACGACTTGCCCATACGGAATATTTTGTAGGATCTAGAATTTAGAAAAAACGGTATTCTACCATATAAAACAACTTTGAAGAAAATCGGTTATGCTGTTTTGGAGATACAAGTAATTTAGTATAAAATCTCAAAATGGCCAATGTGAATCAATAACGAGGAAGTGGGAAGGAAGAACAATTAAGGACACAATCCTTAATTGACAGTGTATTTTAAACCGTTTTTAAATAAAGCAGTTGTTTTAAACTTTCCACATGCCAACCGAATTTTGAATATCAGTTTTCTTCATTAAGTTTTCTTCATGTATTTGGAGGCAATTTTATTCAATGTTCCTCCAAACAACCCATGGAAATAGCAACTAATCTCATTCCTCACAAGGTATGGGTGAACCCCGAAGGTACAGATCAGAAAAAATTCTTCTCTGTTGGAGATCAAACCCAGGGCACTGTGCATGCAAGTGTACTACACCACTCGGTGACCCTGAATGTCTGAATAAATTCTGTCCACAATTGATTCATCTGCATAATATGTGCTAAGCAAGCCTTATATCTAACTTGGTGTTCCATGGCTCCTTTATATTTCAGATCTCGCTCCCCTAGACACAGGTCCCGCACTCCTCGCTCCCGCTCTGACTCAAGATCTCCTGTGAGGAGATCCCGCTCTGGTTCCCGGGAAAGAAGGTAAGCAAAAAGATCAGGGTTCACTTAGCTGGCGTTTTCAAATTTATTAAAAACTTTTGATGTTCACTGAGTTCTACCTATACTCAATGAGTTGGCTTATGGAACAAGGGAAGCAGTTTTATATGATGGTCTAAACTAAATGGTGATTATTATTTTTGAAAATTGTCATTATTGCTGTTGTAACCACAGTCTCTAGCCAACATTAGTTATTTGAACTCTGCAGCACACATACGAGGGGGGACCCAAAAGTAACGGGAATTAGGTGGTGGGGGGAACACGGAGGGGGGGATTGGGTTCTCCAGTGATTCTATTTCAAGTGGCCACTCTCCCAAGTAAGTGTGAAAAGTTCATTTGCTGTGAGTGCATTCGTTCGTCCGTGAAAATTTTTCTAGTGAAACGACTTTTTTCGTTTCGGCGAAAACGTGAAATGGCAACTTGAAATGGCTGAGTGCGGAGAGCAATGAGTGGCTGTAAAAAATTCGGGGTCATAGCCGTAGCACCATGATTCATTGCCAGTTATAAACCTTGAGAAAAAAAATCTGGTCTTCATCCAACTGATTTTGCAGCTCCAGACAGGCCTGAAGTCGACGCTCCTTATTTTGATCGTCGGTCGGAGAGAAGGCGAGGAACAAATTTGGCTGCAATCCTCTTCATGATCAAATCTTCAGTTAGAATCCTCTGAATTGAACTCCATGACAATCCAAACATCTCACAAAGTTGATCGATGGTTCAGCCAGGTCTTCACGGACAAGAATGTTGATTTGTTCAATGTTTTCGTCCGTTCTTAAAGCCATTTCACGTTTTCGCCGAAACGAAAAAGTTGTTTCACTAGAAAATTTTTCACGGACGAACGAATGCACTCACAGCAAATGAACTTTGCACACTTACTTGGGAGAGTAGTCGCTTGAAATAGAATCACTGGAGAACCCGATCCCCCCCTCCGTGTTCCCCCCACCACCTAATTCCCGTTACTTCTGGGTCCCCCCTCGTACAACTCTAGCTGTACGTGTGATCAATAGCCCGCATTATAATCTGTCCCAATTCGCCCAAATATGCAAAGAGTATGCTAGGAAAACTGACAAAATATGCTAAAATGATTTTTTTTAATGTCACAATATGAACTTTTCAGTTTGCAGACAGAAAAAAACATATAATTAGTCTTTATTAGAACTTCCGATTTTTTGGCGGCTATCTTGAACTGTCGAAAATACTCAACACTTAGTGGCATCAGATTTGAAATCTATGGGTCATCAGCTATGAGAATCAGTCATAAAATTTTCTTTAGAAGCCAATTTGATGTTACCCTGCTCGGCACCTGGACTAGTAGTGAACATTTCTTGTAGGATTTAAAAAAGAAAATGTTAGAATATTACTCAAAAGAGACTTCATAGAAAATATGTAGTTAGGTATTATTGTTTTAATTATTTGGATGAAAAACCAAGTGTTTTTTTGTCTTCTCTTTGTTTTCAGTCGTTACTAAATCAATATGCTAACTTCCTGGAATATCCATTTTGTGTACTGACATGGCAATTCACAAGCTCCCAAGATGTACTTTAAGAATGTTTCATTTATTTTTGTTGTTCAAATGTCCATTTAGTTTTATTGTGGACTTATTCTCAATTTCATGTAACATTTATCCTAGGGCCAAAATTATACACCTGATTTAAATTAATCAGGGTTAAAGTTAAGGTAAAGAGAAACTCCCTCAAGTCAGTTTCGACTAATCAGCATGCTATAGCCTGAGATTAGACAGTCTGGTTTGTTTTATTTGTAATCTGTTTTAAAATTCGGACCGTTATATCATTTAGTAAGAAACGGTAACTTTGTATCAAGAATGTTTCTGGATTGGCCCAATTCTGTCTGGCTTCCTCTATAAATGACCAAAGTTTATTATTGAACAATTTCAATTAAACTTTAAAAAAGAAGCTCGGTAAGTTAATCTCCTCTCAATTGATTTGGTTCTAAATTGAATATTTGAAAATATTAATAATTCTCTTTGTTTGCTATGTTAATGTTTTTGATTTTTTTTCTACCTTATGAACAAAAATAAATCAGGATAGAAGATTAGAGCATTGATTCATAAAACTAAAGTGAATTTTACGAATTATGATTAATAAGAAATTGTAAATAGATATGTGTTTTTCAATGTTTCCAGATTGTCTATGTGTCTATGTTTATTTTGACATGTGAAGTTAGCATTGTTTTGTGTGCTTTTAGAGACCTTTGTTCAGATCTGAAGTACCTAGAATAAGAAAAAAACGACAGAACCCAGAAGAAAGTAAAAAGCACATCTTTTTGAAAGCTGAAAAGCCACATTTTTTTCTTTTCTTTATGTTCATTTGTATTTATTTGGTTTTTCTTAGCGCGCAATGAACGAACATTTTATTTAAGACTAGCGGGTTACACCCGCCGCTTCGCCAGCCCATCAAACACACACAACGCACACACACACCACCCACACACACCCACACCCACACACACCCACATCCACACACACCCATACACATGCACACACCCACACATCACACAACACCCACACCCACACATCACACCCACACACACACACACACACACCACATACACACACACCACATACACACACACCACACACACACACCACACACACACCACACCCCACCACCACACACACACACACACACAACACCAAAACACACACACCACACACCATACACACACACCACACACACACACACCATACACACACACCACACACCATACACACACACCACATACACACACACCACACACACACACCACACACACACACACACACACCACACACCATACACACACCACACACCACGACACACACACCACACACAACACACACACCATACACACACCACCACACACACACACACACACACACACCAAGGTCATTTAGGTTTGGAAAAAAAACCTGAATATTTTTTTGTCGCCCATTTATTTTTCTGGTCTTCCCCGGCGTAGCTCAAGAATGGCTCATCAGAATTTCGCGATCAATATGTCAAATGAAAGCCTAAACCCTTGCCTAAAACTTTCTCGCTCTGAGTTGATAGGTTGTCACTTCAAATTTCGAGAAAAAATGTCATTTAGGTCAAAAAACGTGAATATTTTACATGTTACCCATCCATTTTTTTACCTTACCCGGCGTAGCTCAGAACGGCTCATCAGAAAATTCGCGATCGATATGTCAATGGAAA
>CM044967.1:21712269-21759157 GCA_024516035.1 Bactericera cockerelli
GCATTCATCAGTTAAGAGAACAGAGCGCCATTGCTGGGGTATCCAATCCACGTGTTCTATGGCGAATCTGAGTCTCCTTTCCCTGTGCTCACTGGAGAGTTTGGGTTCATTTGAAGCTCTTTTTGGTGAAATTCCAGTTTCTCGAAGTCCTGCAGACCCATGTGGTTCTTCTCGCTCCAAGTATGGGCGACCAGTTCTTCCTCATGCACGATAATGCCCGCCCACATGCGGCTAACTGTGTTTGGGAGTTCTTGGGTGAGGAGAATATTGACACTATGGACTGGCCCTCTCTTAGTCCCGACCTCAACCCGATCGAGGATCTTTGAGACAGACTCAAACGAAGTGTTTGAGGCAGAATACCGGCTCCCCAGACTGTAGCAGAGCTCAAGATCGCCCTCACCGAAGAATGGTAGAGGTTGCCCCAAGATATTGTGGTTATTTTGATCCAGTCAATGCCAAATCGAATGAATGCTGTGATTAGAGCTCGGGGAGACAACACAAAATACTGATTCACCATTCTTACGAATGAATCTTGTTGATTTCTCATGTTATAACTTCTTTTGTTAAACATAAAAAAATCATGTTTTTCTTCTTTTTTGACACCCTGTCGGAATATTTGATTTTTACGGCTTCTGGTAGGTGTTTTTAAAAAAATCAAATTATGAAATTGTAGAAAACAAAATTCACAACATTTTGAGATATCTTACGACTCGATAGAAATAGTAATTTCGAAGATATCGCAGATTTGGTGGAGGAAAATGTTTGATTCGCTTTTTCTGCTCTCAAGTGTATATTGCCCAGTTTGAACATAATTCAAACGAATTTTCTCTCTGGTGTGAACGAAACATAGTTTAAGAAGAAAAATAATCTAAAATAATGAGACAATTACATAAGATTATTTACCTTGGTGGTGATTTTTTGTTCCAAAGAGCTTCTAACTGGTCGAAATGTTGCGACTGTGCTAGAGCCGCCTGTTCTGGTCCCAAACCCTGAAACAAAAAACATGACATGACTTTTTATTGTAAAACTTCTCACTTTTTTAGACTGACATGTTCGGGGTCTTGTACATAAAAACGAGAAATTTTGAAACAGTTAATCTATAACCTGTACTTTTGGTTAAACCCATAAGTAAAATTGGAAGTCCTCTCAATAATAATAATAAAGCCTTATTTATACTGTCCGATTAAGACTATTAAAGTCCCATTATTCCAGCACTCATGCATGTTCACTTACTGTAAAATTCATTAGGAAACAGTAACTTCTAAATTGTAAATAGGCTAATAACTTCTAGAATTATTCAGACACAATGCCCTGGTCACGACAAATTCAATTAAAACTCAATTTAACAAGGAACAAAAATATATCTGTTGATATCTTCTAACATTCATCGCATCGTTAGGAAAGTGCATCTAACTTTTTGTCGTAAAAATGAAGTTCTAACATCATTAGGATTGAAATGTCAAAATACTAACATTCATTCAGTTCCTTTTTAGTAAGGATTTCATCAATAAAGACGTAACATATTAATGAAGAAGTCAATGAGATGTACTTTTAGCAGGGGCGGCTTTACGAATCGCGATTTCATATATCAAAAGTTTAATACAGGAACTTTTTTCTTCCTTTTCTTATAATAAGAACAAACTCTTTATTGGTATTTTGTTCTTAAAAAATCGCAAACAAGCGTGATTATTTCCTTGGGCAATTACTGCCATCAAATTTTCTGCATCTTCCTCTTCTCCTTGTCTAGTACACTCTTATTTTTCTCACATGACATCCATTGAGAAATTTTGATAAATAAAATATAGGTAGGTATATACCTAGCAATTATACATCGTAAAGTTTTTTTTATACTGTAGAAAGCAGCAATTTTACAGATATTCCCAGATTTTTTCCCAAATATGCAAAACAAAAACAAAAAAACATATTGTTATATGCTTCATTTTGTTAAGCAAATAATAATAGTGGGTTGAAAAAAAGACTAATATCAGGAGCTCAATGGTTAAGGCAGCAGACCCGGAAATTAGTAGGTCCCAATACCTAATACCAGCCTCCGTGGCGTAACGGTTGTGACTACTGCCCGTAGTAAAGAGATCCTGATTTCGATTCCCGGTCGGAGCAGATTTTTCACACAGAAAATTCTGTTCCCCCCGTACATGTGAGGCTGTTATTTCCGGCCCTACCCAGGCTGGGTGAAGTTAATGTGGGAAGCTGGTACGATTCCCAGCGAATGGAGGGTAAAACCCCCGTCCTAATACAGGACGTTAAATCAAATAGAACCGTTGGCGTTAGGAAGGGCATGTAGCCGTAATAATGTGCCAAAAACCAACTAACCTCAACCATGAGGTTGAACAACGTCGACCCTGTTTAAGCGGGATAAGACAGAGTAAAAAAAGAAGATAGTCCCAATACCTAGTATACCCATGAACTGAACTCAGCCCTGAATCCTAAGAGGAGGGACTGGGGTGTATGCTACAGGAAGGAAAAAGACACTGACAAAGGGTTTGGGGATATCTCGTGATCTCGTCCCTCTAATGTTAATATTAGCAGGAGAGACCCTTTGAAAATATATGGGCTATAAATTTAGTAATTTCCTCTGTCGTTTTTTACTGTTTTATTTTTTTATTAATGTTTGTAAAATAATTAACGACCTGACTAGGAGGTCGGTGGTTCGATTCCCAAGCATGGCGAATATTATTCTTTTGAATAACCCCGGACATCCAAGTATACACAGCACAAAAATCCTACATTGCTGGGTATCAAACCCAGGACTAGAAAGCACTCTCACTCTCAAAATTCAAATTAAAGTAAAAGGATATATCGTACATCATCATAGGGTGACGTCATCGTGAACGATGGCAGCCAGACAGTGGAGGAATGACTCATCACTTCTACCACTGTCTTTACAAGGAGGCTAATAATTGACTAGGGCCCCCAGAACCAAGCCAATGCTGGTCTAATACTCCCTATTTATAGTCCCCCAGCTAGACTGCTGGTCTATTTCTTGTTTATAGTCACCCAGCTAAACTGCTGGTCTACTCCCTGTTCATAGTCCCCCAGCCAGACTATACATCGTATTACAATATTGATAAATTATAAATTTTAATAATGATTTGATTTGTAAAATGAATTTGATAAAAAATAATTACAGTAGTACACAACTTCTCACATTTACACTGAAACATTACTAAAGGGTTGGGTGGAAGAGATTGCCATAGGCAATAACCCCGCCCTTTAGTTAGGACATATGTTTTCATATATTTTCTATTCTTTTTCATTTTTATTGTATATATTGATTTTTTTTCATTTTTTCACTGTTAAAATTATTATTTATATGTACATAATGTCCTTTTGTATCTAATAAAGCGTTGTATAATAATAATAATAATAACTTCTCACTTTTACACTGAAACATTACTAAAAGAATTACCTGTGATCCCACGTTGTCCTTGATGGGAATCTTGGATATCTCCTCCATGGAGGCGGACACGGAGAACCTCCTCTTCAGTCTCTCGTCCACCGCGGCCATCATAATGGAGGAGGTGAGGTGGCCGTACTTCCGCTGCCAGGTGTATGTGTCCAGGGACACCTCCTTCTTGAGGAGGCGACGGAGGGGACGCTTGGGACCCGCCGGCCTTGCGGGGAGATCTGGGAACAATTCAGACCAATTTTCTTGTAGCACTCTCACTCTCATAATTGACACATCAAGGGTTGGGTGGAAGAGATTGCCATAGGCAATAACCCCGCCCTTTAGTTAGGACATATGTATATATTTTGTTTTGTTTTTTTTTTTCCTTGTTTATATTATTAATATTGTCTATTTTTATATTTACCATTATTTGTCTGTATATATATGTTCTTCCTACTAATAAAGAGTTTCTAAATAAATAAATAAATAAAATCAAAGACTAGAAAGAAGAAGAGGCAGACCAAGACTCACTTGGACAAATCAACAACATGCACGTCTTTCAAAAAACAACCTCACCAACGATGACATTTCTAACAGAAGAACATACCATTTGCGTACGAGAAGAGCCGACCCCAACAGCAATTATTGTTAATATGGGATAAGGCAAGGGGATATATATAGTCTCACTCTCATAATTCTCAAATCTCTCTTACATGTCAAATTTCGTCCAAATTCAAACCTGTTCTATCCTATAAAATACATAAGACCTGTTTGACTGGGAACAATTCAGACCAATTTTCTTGTAGCACTCTCACTCTCATAATTCGAGGTGTGAGAAACATAGTGGTGTAAGTCCATTTTATAATTTATAAGCGATAATATCGCTTATAAAATGGGTACTTACTCCAGTATTTTTCTGAAAAGAACTCGGCCTGGAGAGTTAGTTTTTAACATGAACCCATTTTTATATATTTTTGGACTTACACCACTATGTTTCTCACCCCTCCAATTCTCAAATCTCCCTTACCCGTCAAATTTCGTCAAAATTCAAACCTGTTCTATCCTATAAAATACATAAGACCTGTTGGACTGGAAAAATTCAGTACAATTTTCTTGTATGACAAGTTACACCCATAAAAATAATCATCATCATAGGGTGGCGTCATCGTGAACGATGGTAGCCAGACAGTGGAGGAGTGACTCAGCACTTCTACCACTGTCATTACAAGGGGGCTAATAAGTGACAAGGGTCCCCAGAACCAAGCCAATGCTGGTATACTCCCTGTTTATAGTCCCCCAGCCACACTGCTGGTCTACTCCCTGTTTATAGTCCCTAAGCCAGACTGCTGGTCTACTCCCTGTTTATAGCCCCCCAGAACAAGTTACACCCAAAAAAATAATAATGAAAATAAATTACAGATAATTGATCGATAAGGCGGCGGACTTGTAACCTGGAGGTCGGTTTTTCAAGTTCCATCAAGTTACGCAAAAATTTAGTGAAGCTAATAGGTATGCACTGTATTCACACTTTCTTACCGTCGATCTCTTTGGCCGGCACATGAACAGGTATGGAGACGTAGGTTGCTGGCGTGTTGTGCAGGCAGACCACAGGCAAGTAGCGGGACTCAAACAGGTGGACTGTGGCTCGGCTGAGGTCAGTGGTCAGCGCCAGGGATAGGATGGGGTGGTGTAGTTGTAGAGACGAGAGGGCGACTCCCTTTACAACATCCCACACGATGATGCGTTTGTCTTCAGAGCCTGGGGAAACACGGGGATTATCAAATCGAACTTTAACACCAGAAATACTTTCTGAAGAAAACTATTTTTACTTTCCTTATCCTATAATAAGGAAAGTATTGTATTCGTCGAAAATTTGACCTACCCAGTTTTCCACATTTCTGGACGAATCAGAGCCTTAGGATACCAAAAAAGTTGTTTTCAGCCATTGGTCCGTGTGTCTGTCTGTGTTTAATAATTAATTAACAGCGAGAAGACCAGTGTCTCGCTAGAGAACCATAAACAGAGAATGGACAAGCCAACCCTACCAAGCCAGGCTAGCTTACAGTTTCCTAAGGGTTTAATGGCTAATAAATAAAAAGCCAAAGTTCTCACGATGCTTGATTGCACAAAGAAAAAATATATGGTTCAGAAAGAGCCAATTTTCCTGCGTGGGTTAGCTGAAGACCATGACTCCCCCAGCTGTAACCAAACTAGAGGATAATATGGACGCTCCTGCCATCTCCATAATGTAAAATCATGTAAAAATATACAATAAATAAAGAGGTGCTATATTAAACTGTTAGCGTAATGGGACTTCTTGTCTCGAGCCGACAGTCTAAATAAAGCACTTCTATACTATACTCCATAGTCCTAGCTTAGATCTTTTTACTATTTATCAGTAGAGTTACATATTGCGAACTGTGGGCTACATTCCAGAAAGCACTCTCACTCTCATGATTCTCAAATCTCCTTTACCCGTCAAATTTCGTCCAAATTCAAACCTATTCGATTCTATAAAATACATAAGACTTGTTTGACTGCTGGAGTAAAGGGACTTTTCCGTCTTACCTCGGCAGTATAAACAAGGTGTATTCTATTCTATTCTATTCTGAATGTTTTATTTGAACGAAATTTGAGTCTTGAAAGGGAGATTTGGGGATTTTGAGAGTGCTTTTTGGAATGAGGCTCTGGCTGGTATTCTATTCAATGTTGACCGAAATGGCATGTTACACACTCGTAAGTCACAAGACGTAGGTTCCTTTGAACATGAGCTAATCAGTCAGTATAAACAGTAATAAAAGATTTATACTGAGCTAATATTTACATTAGACCTCTGATGTCTTATCCAGGCCACTTCAAAAGTTTAAATGTTTGAATCCTTAAAGATTCTTGTCTGTCTTACTCTTTTTTTTTTTTTTTTTTTCTTTTTCGTAGCCATGAAACAGGAGCTACTGTAGACGCATGTGGTCTGTGTTGTAGCCTGCCCATCCCGTATAGTATGCCTCCCCTCTTATGGGCGAGCAGTGACACAGTACGTCCCATGTAGGTGCTGGGTCAACTATATTGACATTTTATTATTTTGCATTATATTGACATTTGTAACCAAAACTGAATTCTAACTTTACGAATACGTACGACACGGACGTATTAACCCAAAACAAAACACTGTACATTTTATGAACCTATAAATTTTCTATGATCCCTCTCACTAATTTTGTTCATTATAATTTATCAGTGAGAAAAGTGAGAAGTTGTATTAGATGTACATACATATCAGAACATACCTGGACAGCTATTTCCAGGTTATTTTCTTTCATCAGCAGGTAATTATAATAATGATGATAATAATAAAAAAGAGTCACTTCTCCCACACTCCTTCGTTTTCTTCATCTCCCTCTTTTCTTCTTTTCCTTCCCCTCCCCGACTTTCGGACTTCCTTATTCCTTCTCCTAATGTCTAATGTCCTAATACATTTTTTGCTTTGAAGGGCTTTTTGCCCGTTCTTAATTAATATTTTAAGGTACTATCTCACATTTTTGACACCGCTCTTACCTAATCACCATTTTCTTCCTCCGATTACTAGTATCCTAATACACTTAGCCTAAATATAACCGTTACTTCCGTTCCAAGATTTTGAATAAATATCTCTCTCTCTCTCTCTCTCCTCTCTCTCTCTCTCTCTCTCTCTCTCTCTCTCTCTCTCTCTCTCTTCCTAGTAATCAGTATTATTCAAACTGTGGGTCTGATTACTGTTATTTGATCAAGCTTTTGGTTACGTTTTAATTTTGTTTGGAAATCGAAAAAATAAATTATTAAAAGCTTGTTACATAAATAACAATATTGTAATCCGGGTTTTCCAATCAGTTGCGTGAGTTGTCGTTGCAAAAAACTTTTTACGGGAGGCTGCGGAATCGAAAATTTTGAGAACCGCCGGATTCGGCTATCCACATGGACTCGGCTATCCTTTGAGAAGATTCTTCTGCTAGCAAAAGTTCATTTAAGTAACCCAATATTTTCTCACGTTTTCCGCCGCTCCTGTGGCGCAATTGGTTAGCGCACGGTACTTATAATCAGTGCATGCATGAGCTATGCCGGGGTTGTGAGTTCGAGCCTCACCAAGAGCAATTTTTTTCACATAATATTTTATACCTAATGTGTAATTTTTTTTTACACATGGGTCTTTTTAATACGGGTAAATCATTTTTAAATTTTATGTCATAATATATTATAAGTCTGGCTGGGGGACTATAAACAGGGAGTAGACTAGCATTGGCTTGGTTCTGGGGGCCCTTGTCAATTATTAGCCTCCTTGTAAAGACAGTGGTAGAAGTGCTGAGTCATTCCTCCACTGTCTGTCTACCATCGTTAACGATGACGCCACCCTATGATGATGATATATTATGAGTGCAATATAAAATATTTGTGGTACAAAGAACTAAAGGGCAGGGCCAGACACAGCACTACCGGGTCCTTACTATTCCGGCTTCCTCCCTAGTCTACCAACCGTGGGCTCCTCATATTTCGCCTCGGTAACCCTTTTTTGTGCACGGCCCTGATATAGAGCCTCCATTACTTTGCCCCTGATCGTTTCTTATACGGGGTATACCCCGTATACCGTATTTGTTCTGCGTTATTAGTTATTACATAAAAACAATCCGTAATGCAACATGTGAATTACCTAATTACTGGGTTATCCTCCCAGTAAGTTAGGGAAATTAAGTGGAAGTTGTTTCTTATGTATTTTTTAACGAGAAATCCGATGATCACTTTCAGAGTGAAAAACCTTGAATTTTTTTTTTAAATTCCTCGTTGAAAAATACATGAGAAACAACTGTCACTTTATTCCCATAATCTACTAGGAGGATCCACCAGACATGTATCAAAAGTCAAAAGTAGATAGTAGAAATCCTGTGTAGAATTTTAGAAACAAAAATATTAAATGAAAATTAGGGCGCACACACATACACACACATATATAAATATATTATATACTAGCGGGCTGTCGCCCGCTTTGCCAATGGCAGGTGTTGTAGTGGGAATTTCAAAAAATCCCGTCTTATTGCACATCTAGACTATAAGACAAAGCTACCTACCAAATTTCAGCTTCCTAGGACTTACCAGTTCGGAGAAACAGTGATGAATCAGTCAGTCAGTGAGTGAAACTCTCTTTTATAAGTATAGATAGTTGCATACCTGACATGGCGACAGTGCCGTCTCCAGCCAGCTTCACACAGGTGACACAGCCAAGGTGTCCCGCCAGGAAGTGTTCCTCCCCCCCTGTCTCCCCCCCCCCTCCCCACACACACGCACACACACACACAGGTGCCTACCTGACATGGCCACAGTGCCGTCTCCGGCCAGCTTCACACAGGTGACACAGCCAAGGTGTCCCGCCAGGAAGTGTTCCTCCCCCCCTGTCTCCCCCCCCCCCCTCCCCACACACACGCACACACACACACAGGTGCCTACCTGACATGGCCACAGTGCCGTCTCCGGCCAGCTTCACACAGGTGACACAGCCAAGGTGTCCCGCCAGGAAGTGTTCCTCCCCCCCCGTCTCCATGTCCCACACTATCAGGTTGGAGTCCTTGGATCCGGACACGACCAGGGACTTGTTGGTCACGGCGACGGCCACGCAGGACACGTGGTCCGTGTGACCCACGAGCACCTGTGGGACACGGGACACGCGATGTTCAGAAGCCATTTTTTTTTTTTTATAGAACAAAGTACTATTGAATGTATATTTATTTAAGTATTTACAAAATTATGCACAAACAATATAAATATAAAATTATAAAAAAAACATAGTTTAATATAAATATATGTAGATAAATATAATCTAATAGTGGAATATTAAAATATTTATTGTTTGGTATTATATATTAGTATTGGATGTCCCATTGTGTCAAGACATGTGTTGGGGATCCTCTTGGTATATCTATACACACTTACACAGTAAACAGTCGAACCTGCATATAAGAGAAATCCAGGGACCAATTTTTGTCTCTTATATCCAAGTCTTCAATTATGTCTTCATATTTAAATAATAAAATTTCCGGAGAGATGCCAGACTATCGGGCATTCAGGACTGTTGGATGCCGTATTGCCGGACTAATGGACTTCTACTGTACCTGATAGCATGAATAACTCATAACGTATATCTCATAGTTATGAACCCATCTCATAAAGTCGGCCATTTTGTGTAGTTATAGCACAGAGGAAATCACAAAATTATTCTTCTTTACATGACTTTGAAGGTAACTAATAACGGTAGGTTTCAGGTATTACGAAGTTTCCACGGCATTTTCCTCTATGAGTAATATTAATTCATTTTTTTATTATTAAGTATTTAAAATACAGGTAGCCAACATGCCCATCCCCCAATAACATGTAAAGCTTTCTTTTCTTTTTTTCTTTTTTTTCTACAACAATGATATTACAATAAACAATAAGTCTCTTATAAGCTAAGTCTAACTTCTGAGGAGCTTGATAGTAGTTTCTAAGGAGCTTGATAGTAGCTTCTGAGGAGCTTGATAAGATGATAAGTATAAGTATATAAGTATATTTTATTTAGAGTGCAGTACAATACAGGTGTTGGCTTTACAAAAGTTAGCCAGCACCCAATTACATAGTATACACTCTTGTTGGTGGTTTGATAATAATAATAATAATGAACTTGTAAATTTTGTATTAATAATTAAAAAAAAAAAATACATCCATATCTGTAATTTTATGCCAATTTGTAATTTTTATTTCTATGTAAAAATTATAAATAAAGCTACAACTTAAGTTGTGAATATGTTTCAATAATAATAATAATAATAATTATCAGAGTCCATCATAAAATTGCCTCCCCACACTATGAACCAAACAAGTTCAGGAGACTTGATCTTCGGATCCGCTCCTGAAGTTAAAACACCAGAGACTTGATCATATGATCCGCTCCTGGTGTACTACCCATTGAAGGATAATAATTGCCCTCCAAGGAGAGAAAGTGGAATAATAATAATAATAATGAAGTGAAGATTACTGTTGTTTACCTGGGCCAGCTTCCCCCCCACCACCTGCCACACCTTGAGAGACATGTCCCGGGAGCCTGTGATGAGGTACTGGGAGTCCCAGGTCACCACGAAGCACGTGATCTCCTCGCTGTGGCTCACAGAGAACCTCTCGTCATCCTTGTGAGTCTGAGGGGAGGTGGGCCAGATGCGGAGGCTGGGAATAAAGTGAGAGTAATAATTCGCTGAACATGAACTGAGAAAAAATCACTTTTTTCATTTAAAAAATCCTTGTCTCTCACGAGGTGGGCTGAATCCGGAGGCTGGGAATAAAGTGAGAATAATAATTCACTGAACATGAACTGAGAAAAGAATCACATTTTTTTTTTTTTTCATTAAAAAAATCCTTGTCTCTGACGAGGTGGGCTGAATCCGTAGGCTGAGAATTCACTGAACATAAAGTGAGAAAAAGTTATCATAATTATTTTGTGTAAATCACAATAGTGTGTCGTAATAATTACTTAAAATCGAATCGAATCGAAAGTTACTAGATACAATCGGACCTGGATATAAGAGAACGATTTCCAGGTCAAATTTACCTCTCTATTAGGGAAAATAACCTCTTACTGAGAGTAACCTGGATATAAGAGAAAAAGTTCTCTAGGTTCGAGGTTCGGGGTTCGAGTACCCAGGTTCGAGTTGCGACTTCATTTGCCATGCTTGGGACTTGAACAACGAACCAACGAGCTCACTGAAGTCAGTTGAGAATCATAATTCAAACATAATAATAAAAGCAACTCATATGCAAAATAAACAGAAAAGTGAGAAGTTGTGCAATGTACACGAATATCCTTTGCTAGAAGATTCGTATTTTGAAACGCTCAGAGCTCTCTTGCGAGGGAACGCAGAAACTTCTCAACCTTTACAACAACAACAAAAAAACTCAATTCTCCACACAAGCATTCTCAATTCTCGCACGAAACCCCAATTTTCCGACGTAAAGTAAACAGCGCTATCCACTGAGGTTTGACAGAATTATTTTTCAGGGGTGTGAGCTCCACAATGAATCAACACTTCAAGTGTTTCAAACAGTACTGGCTAGAGAGCGCTGCGCTATATGTCAGTCATCAGTCAGTATCTCTATATATAAAACAGAAAAAAGGACTACCTACCTACCTACCTATGTTTGTTTGTTTGTTTGTCCGGAGTTGTTTAGCCAAAACGGTAAGAGATAGCGAAAAATGTCTCAGAATTGACCCCCCAAAAACCATTATCCCTTTGTCCAGAAAAATTATAAAAAGTTCAAAAAGGCATTGCTGTCCAGCAGTACGGCCATGCCTTAGTAAATTTGAAATTTAGTCCCGTTGCAAAGCACGGGCAAACGGCTAGTATCAGTATAAACAGAAAAGTGAGAAGTTGTACTAGATCACAAAAGATCACATGTATCACAAAATAGTCGTATTTTTCTTTCTAATATTTGGAATAAAATGGAAATATTTGGAAAAAACCTAACGTATTTTCCATTTTATTCCAAGGTCATTCGTGAAAGAAAAATGCGTTTGGTTACTTTTAAAGATAAACAATGGACTTAACCTATAAAAGAACTGGAAGCAAGAATTTTTTACTTCCACTTTGGTTAACTTTGGAAGTGGAAATTTTTCCTCTTCCAAAAGAAAAACACTGCCAATTATGGACACAATACTTCCTCCGTGATTGTTTCACATTGTGTACACGTGCGAATTTTGAGTTTTTATACTAAATTACTTGTATCTCCAAAACGGCTGAACCGATTTTCTTCAAATTTGTTTTATATGGTAGAAAACCGTTTTTTCTACATTCTAGATTCTACAAAAAATTCTGTATCGGCAAGTCGTGGTTCTTATTTTTTGACTTTATTGTCCGAAATTTCGGATTTTCTTAAATATCAGAGTCAAATTATAATTAATTAAAAAGAAAATATAAAAAACCTGTGTAGAACATTAATATGCATATACATACAAAATTTCATCAAAATCGGGTGTACCGTTCACGAGATATAAGCATTTAAGTAAAAAATTAGTGGTCAGGCGCATGGTCTCTTTCACCCAGAGCCGCTAGTACGAATTCGATGAATTTAAAATGGGACCATCTACAGAATGTCTCCTAGATGTTTACAAAATTTCATCAAAATCGGTCGAGTAGTTTCCGAGATTTGCGCGTTACAAGGAATCGCTTTGTCCAGAAAAATTATAAAAAGTTCAAAAAGGCATTGCTGTCCAGCAGTACGGCCATGCCTTAGTAAATTTGAAATTTAGTCCCGTTGCAAAGCACGGGCAAACGGCTAGTACTTTCTAATACATGACTTTTATTTATCTCCAGACATTTCAATGTTTAATTGTTGTCCTCCCGCTTACCTGTTGTCCCCATCCCCGCTCACGATGTACTTCATGTTGTGCGTCACGGTCAGGCACTTGCTGGGTCCCAGGGCGGAGTACAGTAGCTGGGCGTTGTCCGCCACCCACACCGCTATCACCCCGGCCTTGTCGCTCGTCACCACCCGACGGCTGTCCGATAGCACTGCTACGGCCAGGATGGTGCTTTGGTGGCTCTGAAAAGAGGAATGAAAAACTAGAGGTGTTAAGAAGTTTTTTTTTTTTTTTTTTTGATATTGAAATTTACAATCTACAATTTTAATAGAGAATTGTAATAAGTAAATGTGATGGCTTTGTGGATGACGTTGTGGAGAAGGCACCCAGTGGTGTCACTCCATTATGTTGTGCTAAGAAATGAAACTTTTTCTATTACATTACATTAGGAAACATATTGGGAGATTTACTTGGGTAGAATACTTTCTATCCAGTCTCAAAAGAATTGTGTTTCTCGAGATCCTGAGGCCCCAATTTTCGGTTGAAACGAAATGTTATATAGTATTTTGGGAGTACCTGTCTTAAGCTGAAGGTCTCAATAAATCACTTCTCTACGAGTACTTATACATTTATTATTGTCTGAACTGGTAGTAGGGTCTTCTGTGAAAACGATGCAATAGTCACAAGGGTTACACCACGGAGGCTGGCTTATACTTACTTTGAACGTAACTAAGATACAACTGAGCCGATATAAAGTACCCAATCTTTGGTTGGAACCATATTATTACAACTACTTTGAACGTACATACAACTAAGCCAAGGTTAAGGGCCGAATTATGAAACAGGATTTTAAGATAAACCAGACCCCTCTCCAATGGGAGTTTTCAACCAATCACAGCGCACTTTAGTCCGAATTAAGGGATAGTGTCCACTTTGATTAAATCTAATCCTGTTTTATAATTTTATAATATTGTATCGATTAATAAAACCTACATGTATATTTATTTTATGCAAGTTTTGTTACATTTAATTCCTTTATTATACGTAATGTTGCATATCTTTAAAAAAAAAAAAAAAAATCGTTCCTAAGGGGTAAAGGCCCCATTCTTGCCCACACCCAAATGTCCACTTACTTTGAACGTAGAAACAACCGAGCCGAGAGTAAGGCCCCAAACTTTGGCCGTGTTGTCCTCGGAACCCGACACGGCGAAGATGCTGTTGGGAGAGATGGCCACACAGGAGACTGTGTTCAGGTGACCCTCCATGGTGGACTGAAGCTCGTGGGAGTTCATCTGCCACACATTCACCAGACAGTCCATCCCGCCTGAAGGTGAAAATAGAATCAGTATGAGGATAAAAAGATTTTTTTTTTTTTTTAATATTCATTTATTTACAATTGACAATAATATGAACATGGACATAGCAGCTGGTTCCTATCCCTTGGGAATTAACCCATTATTTGAGAATTACATGATTTTAATTATAATAAGGATTATGGCGGATCAAATTTTTAAAGAATCCGCCGATTGGATAAACAGAAAAGTGAGAAGTTGTATATTTATGTAAAAGGAGGCTGTGTTCAGGTGACCCTCCATGGTGGACTGAAGCTCGTGGGAGTTCATCTGCCACACATTCACCAGACAGTCCATCCCACCTGAAGGTGAAAATAGAATCAGTGTGAGGATAAACAGAAAAGTGAGAAGTTGTATATGGATGGTTCAGAACGAAAGGCGACCAACTCCAAAAAAAATCCGTTACTCATAGGACTAGATTGAGTCATGAATTATCTTTCAGTGGAACTGACGACCAACACCCTAGCTCAAATACTTTTCGATAGAGAGCAGCACAAGTGTTTGTGCACTGAATTTTTTTAAAAATATTTTCGGAGCAACAACAAATCAACTCCAGTAGACTTTCAAACACTATAACTGTCATCTAGTAGACTTTCAAACACTATAACTGCTGTAAACTCGCAGGTGCCATGCAATTAAAATAAGTGAAGAATTGATAAACGACCCAAAACTTTATAGCTGATTTACTCAAAATTGGGTTTTCAGGAGTTGGTCGCCTTTAGCTCTGAACCTTCCATATGTAAAAGGAGACTGTGTTCTGGATACCCTCCATGGTGGACTGAAGCTCTAGGGAGTTCATCTGCCATTATGTTCACTTCACTTCAATTCAAGGCTTCAATTTTCTATGAAACTCTTGCAAGTATGCAATTCATGTTCGTTAGAAAGTCAAAGCACGGGGTATTAGTAAAATAAAATATCACCGCATGTATACCTGTGACAAAAGGCATCGAAAGGCTTCTCAAACTTTCTGAGAAGCTTAAACTTAATTAGATAAGGAAGCTAACTCTTCCACACACAAAGGGCCCAATGTGGCTGAGGTGTATGGGCAACCCAAACCTTTAAGACTTTTTTTACCAGTACGGCCATGTCTTTGTATTTATATTGATGAACAATTGAACACCTTCAATGATCATTGACTCCTAGTGGAACCAAACAAAACTGTAACCAGATATATTTTATTAAAATTTACAGATAGAACATGGAAATCAATTCTTCTGATGGCAATGCTCCCAACACGCTGGCAGCATTACTCCTCTGGATTGTCATGCTTATTATTATTATTTTTTTTTTTTTAAATTTTTTTGGCATTGGTTATTCTCCTTATCATGGGAATTTGCCATACAGCCAATGTGGTCATGCTTATTTTAAGACTTGGCTTCATGAAATGAATGCTTTTTCTTTGTGTTATTATTTCACAATTTTAGTGGGTAGCGCAGAATCATAGGACTTTACCACTTTAATTTACAATATCTTTTACTATTTTTTTTGCCTAAGATTCTGCCACTGGTCGCTGCTTCACATTAAAGCAGCTACTCATTTTTCCTCACGAGGTATGAGTGGACCCCGAACATCTAAGTATACAGAGCAGAAAAAATCCTCCCCCGTTGGGAATCGAACCCAGGTCACCATGTGTGCAATGCCTAGCGCGCTAACTCACTCTGCCACAGTGACTACGGCTTTATGAAATGAAATGAAATGAAATGATACCTGTGACAGCCACCGTTCCATCCCGGGACACATCCAGACACGTGATGACGGAGGAGTGAGGTCTCTTGGTGGATGACTTGCGGGGGGCTTCTGGCTCCTCCCCGAACTCATTGTCCTCCTTGCGGAAGCTCCAGAAAGTTAGCCTGGTGCCTCCTGGGGAGATGAAGCAATAATAATAAATAAAATATATGTAATATGTAATGTAATAATGTATATTTATTTTAGTTTTTTTATACAATTTTTGTGGCTCTCTCCCTAAGGAATACTTCTAAGGAATAAAATCTTGCTATGTTCAAGGGAGCCATAGGCCATAGTGTCCGTGGAGGTAACATCTCATAGAATATTTTTATTTAATTTCACATGGTAGACTTTGGTCCTGATCAGGACGTTTAGAACAAATAGAATCGTTGGCGTTATTATTATTATTATTAAACATGTTGGATCAAGTTTTATCTGGCGTTCAGTCTGGTGTCCAACTATGACTAATTCAAACAGTCCAACTAGGACTAGTGAGCCCCATTATTATAGCAGTAAGCCCAAGACGTAAGTTCATGTGGTTTATTGTTGAGTAATTTATGATTTATAGGTTTTATGATCTGCCGACCTCCATGGCTCAGTGGTTAAGAGCACTGGTTACTGACCCAGAGGTTGCGGGTTCGAATCCCGGACGGAGCGGAAAATTCTGACCGGGGTTTTTCCGTTTCCGGAATCGCATGGGTGTAAAGGTAAAGTGCCCTGAAGTAATGCGAAAGTGGTTCCGGGGCATGATTACCTTTTAAATTAAAAAAAAAATATGATCTAGGAGTTAGTCACTGTGGCAGAGCGAGTTAGCGCGCTAGGCATTGCACACATGGTGACCTGGGTTCGATTCCCAGCGGGGGAGGATTTTTTCTGCTCTGTACTTGGATGTTCGGGGTCCACTCATACCTCGTGAGGAAAAATGAGTAGTTACTTGTATGAGTAACGACCAGTGGCGGCATTATCAGAGTAAAAAGAAATTAATGTAATAGAATAATTCGAAATGTAAAGGAGGCTCTTAGTAATGCTGCGCTACCCACAAAAATTGTGAAGAGGCCTTGTGCTTCAGCACAAAGAAATTCGTACCTACCTACCTACCTAATATGATCTAGGATCCTGTGAAATATTTATTTGTTTGAATTTCAATAAAAAAAAAAAAACTATTCGCCTACCTGAGGTTATTAGGAAGTCGTCCTTGTCCGTAACTAGCACATTTGTGAGTGGTGTATTGAACGGGGTGGATATGATCCGGCACAAATGGCCACTGTGAAGATCGTACACGTAAATCCGGGCGTCCAAACCCACAGCCACTGCTCGTTGATTGTCATTTGCCAGACAGATTGATTTCACCTGGAAAATAGAAGGAATTTTGTTCAAGTTTTTCAAACTTCTTCTAAAAAATGTTGGTTATCTACGATACTTCCTGAATATTTGTGATTTTTTTTTCAATCCGCCAAGCTTTTTCTATCAAATGTTTGGTATCTAGGAATTACTGCCTGAATATTTGTGATTTTTTTTAATTCGCCAAGCTCTTCTATCAAATGTTTGGTATCTACGAATTACCTAAGCCTGAATAATTCGCCAAGCTTTTTTTATGAAAGGTTTATCTGTTAAAGAAACAAAGTAACAATGGTTGTGATATATTTGTGTTCATCACACAGGGGAAAGTCACAATTACTGAAATATAACGCGCTTTCAAAAGCATGGTTAAATCACAACGGCGTTTTTACCCTCCATTCGCTGGAAATTCACTACTCAAATTGAGTTCAGCCAGCCTAACCAGTATCACGTGTGTTCGACTGGTAACCCATGCAAGTCCTAACTACGGTGGACACTGCTTAAATTTAGAGACAGAAAGAGAACTGGTGCATTAAACGTACCATCGAGCCATCGACGCTGGGGGGTTTTTTAAACAAAAAAAAAAGAAGGTAATTGTGCCCCGGAAGCGCTTTCGCACTACTTCAGGGCGTTTCACCTTTACATACATGCCATTCCGGAAATGGAAAACTCGGTTAGAATTTTCCGCTTCGGCCGGGATTCGAACCCGCAACCTCCGGTTCAGCAACCAATGCTCTTAACCACTGAGGTTGACGCTGGGTTATAGGAGGTGCGTTAACCTGATAGCCCTCCAGAACGGATTTTGTCCAAATAAGGCTCAACGTTTTGTGCTCGTTTTGCACCTGGTTATAGGTCGTTTTTACTCATTCTTACTTTCGTTTTGTGTCCCTTCAAGCAGTGTATCTCGGTCCCCGTCGCCAGCGTGTACAGGTACATCTGATTGTTTTCACAGGCTATGAGGAGAAAGACTGAGTCAGAGCTGACTGACAGCATGGCTATGGGAGAGGGGAGGGAGACGGTGTTGAGGAGGGAGTAGTCATCCAGGGACCAGAGACACACGGACCCGTCAGTGGAGCCTGTTGGGAGGACACACAGAGAAAAGCATATCATGAACAGGGCACTTCACAAGTAATGCCGTATTTTTCTTTCTAACCAAAGTTAACCAAACGGGAATAAAATGAACCAAACTGGAAGCAAGTCATTTTTCTTTTGGAAGAGTAAAAATTTCCACTTCCAAAGTTAACCAAAGTGGAAGTAGAAAATTCTTGCTTCCAGTTCTTTTATAGGTTAAGTCCATTGTTTATCTGTAAAAGTAACCAAACGCATTTTTCTTTCACGAATGACCTTGGAATAAAATGGAATAATTTGGAAAAAACCTAACCAGGAAATTTTTTTTAGTTAGAAAGAAAAATACGACTTATGACAACCGAGCCCTGATCCCGTGCATTGATGGTAGTTAAGTGGTTAAGGCGATGGTCTGCTAATCCAGATAGTAGTACAGTATAGTATAGTAGTGCTTTATTTAGACTGTCGGCTCGAGACAGGGAGTCCCATTATGCATGTTTTTGGTCGTGTTTTTTTTTCTGATTTATTTGAGTTTTTATGACCACATTATAATAAGACTCCATGTAATCCATCAATTTACTGTACATTTATACATTACTGTATGTTTACAATTAAGATAAAGATAAAATTAAATTTGATAGTCAAGTGGTTAACGCGCTAGTCTGGTGATCCAGATAGCTTAGGGATCCGTTGGTTCGAATCCTACCCAGTGCATGCATTTTTCCTCATTAATTTGAGTTTGTGACGACATATTAATAAGACTCTGAGGGTAAGGTGATAGAAAATGCTTTGAGCATTAACCTCGCCTAGTGGTTACCTTCCATCGAAGGAGTGTTATTATTATTATTATTATTATAAGACTCTGATTGTTAGAAGGCATGGCCGTTCTAAATACGTACCTGACACGAGCACATCCCCAGGATACGTTATCCGAATGGAGGTGACGGGGCCTCGATGGTGGTCTATCTTGACTAGGACCTCCTTGGTCTGAATGGAGGTGATGATTATCCTGGAGTCTTCACCTCCGCTGATGAGGAGGGTATTGTTGAGTGCGGGTACTATGCAGGACACAGGGGCGATGTGCTCCCTGCAACAACAGTCATCATTTTTACTAACGACAAGTTCGAAAAAAAAGGAACAATGCCGACCCCACGTGGGTCTGAGTCAAAGTGAAAGAAAAAAAAAATTCATTTTAGGGAAGTTCACAATTAACAACAGTTATTATTATTTTTTATTTATTTTTGATATTTGCATTTTTTTGGATTTTTACAAAGGTTCTTTTCATAAGCTAATGATAAAAAAGTTTCTAAGAATTTAAAAGTTTAAATTTAAAGGTTTAAATCTGTGAAAGGCCCTAGTGTAAATAATCAGACTTGATGTCTCAGAAATAATGATGGACTGATAAGCTTCTACTCTAGCGTTAAAATTTGAATTTTCGTTGCATACTTGAATTTGTTCATTGGTCCTTTGTTGATGGTCGGATCAATATGAAATTCAAAATTAAAATTCAAACAGCTGATTTTAGAATCTTGTTCGCAGACATATTTTTGTGTCCATTTTTGAATCAACCAATCAGAGAGAACTTAATATTAAAACAAACAACATTTTACCTGTGTGAAACTAGCAATTAAATTTTAAACTTGATTTACTCGATTAGCACTATGCAATGGAATAATCAGTTAATTTCTCCATTAAGATATCTCTAGTTAACACCCCGATTAGGGTCTAACTATGCACTACCCCAATGATCTCTTACTTGATTCTCAGTTTGATCTCGTAGGTGTTCATATCCCAGATAATTATGGAAGTGTCATCGGACCCAGATATCAGGAAGTAGTCGGCGGGACATTTGGAGACATATATACACAGAATCTTGCCACTGTGACCTGAGGGTGAAACAGTGAGAAATTATCAAATAGTGGATGGGACATTATCATTATCATAGGGTGGCGTCATCGTGAACGATGGTAGACAGACAGTGGAGGAATGACTCAGCACTTCTACCACTGTCTTTACAAGGAGGCTAATAATTGACAAGGGCCCCCAGAAACAAGACAATGCTGGTCTACTCCCTGTTTATAGTCCCCAAGCCAGACTGCTGGTATACACTCTGTTTATATTTTTGTTTAATTTTTGTATACAGTATTTGCGTGTAGTTTATTTTGTCCGTAAGTATAGTGTCCAATTTGCAGCATTGGAAAACTATTTCAATATAAGCTACTAGTAGACACTCCACTCGACTGACCTCAGTAACTCGGTGGGACATTAAATAGATGCGATAATAGCCCTGTCAGGCCAAAAGACAATAACACAAATTTTTGGCGCCCATAACAGGTCGTAAAATTTGCAAGCAGGAGTGCTAAAACTAACCAACCAAACATGTGGAACAGATTGCTTAATGCCGATTTCAAGTTAACCCCGCCCTTTAGTTAGGTCATATATTAAGTATATACAGGGTGCGCCAGAATAACCTGACGAGTTTAAAAATGATACTAAACAAGCAATTTTAAAGATAGAACAATAATTTTTGTGTTACTTGAAAGAGAAGACATGCGGATTTATTTTAATACATGATTTTTTGAATATTTGAATTATTTGTGAAAGATAATCTTTTTTTTTTTTTTTTTTTTTTTTTTTTTTTTTTTTTTTTTTTTTTTTTATTAAGAACATAACATTGTTTCAAAAATAATTCTTATAACTATAAATTGAAACAACAATACCAATGTTCACATTAAAATTAAATAATTAATTAAGAACTTAAAACTATAGCGAACTAAAAACTAATTGTCTTACATTTGCTTTAAAAGCTTCCTTAGACAGTAAAAAGTCGTCTGTGCTTAAGTGTACTTCATTACATAGAGTCATTGCTCTGTTCAGTGGCGATTCATGAAGTTTAGTAAGTCTAGGATGAGGGACTGTGAAGGTTTCAATATTTGTATTTCTTAAAATGGGGTTTGGTGTTTTTTCCACTATTTTTTCTTTGAGTTCTAGACATGTAATATTATTGTTTACAAGATAATAAATTAACATCACTAGGTCTACTTTACGTCTTAATTCAAGAGAATTAATATCAAGCATTTCTAGAAGGGTGTTGTAGGAAATAGCTTCCGGGTATTTTGGATAAAACCCGTTTTCTTTTTTAAATAGGTATCTAACAAATGTGGACTGAATTTTTTCAATTGTTTTTGATTCTAATTTCGAGTTTGGATCCCATAATATTGATCCATACTCCACAGTAGATCTCACTAGTGATAAAAATAGCGTTCTTAAAACATCAATATCCTTAACGTGTTTTCCGAATCGAATAATGAGGCCAAGTTTTCTATAAGCTCGTTTTAGCATGTTTGCACGATGTTCGTTAAATTTATGTTCACTGTCAATTATAATACCCAAATCTTTATGAGAATTTACTTTTTCTATACAGATGTCTCCCATTTTGTAGTTATAGTTTATATTGACTTTTTTTCTTGTGATAGTGATTTGTTTTGATTTGGATGGATGGAAATTTAGCCCAATCAAGTGAAGTTTTTGTCTAACTATGTTGAGATATTCCTGCAATTTTTGGCAGTCATTTATGTTTGTTATTTTTCTAAAGATTTTGAGATCATCTGCGTAGAGGAGTATTTTTGATTCAGGGCTAATATCTTTGCACACTTCATCGTAGGTTAAAATGAATAGTAAGCTACTTAATTTTGAGCCTTGAGCAATGCCTGATGTTGGGATAAATGGTTCTGATGTAATGTCCATATATTTTACCTGAAGGTTCCTATTGGTGAGGTATGAGACAAATAATTTTGCTGACTTAAATCCTATGCTGTATAATTTTTTTATGATTGATTCATGTGAGATTTGATCAAATCCCTTCATGACATCTGTGAGAAGGACATCCGTTTGATAGCCTTCCTGTAAGGTTGCACATACATATTCTGAAAATTCAGTGAGATTTGTAACTGTCGAACGTCCTTCCACAAAGCCATGCTGAATATTTCTAACCTTAGAAAAAACTTGACCTGCTATAGATTTGTATAATAGTGCCTCATATAGTTTGGCAAAAGAATTGAGGTTAGCTATTGGTCTGTGGTCCTCAACACAGCCAGATTCATTTTTTGGTACAGGTGTTATTATTGTATCTTTAAGTCGATCAGGAAACACATTTGATTGCAAACTTAAATTAAATAAATAAGTAAGAGGTTTGGCGAGTGATGGAGCGCATTCTCGCACTATTTTGGGGGGTATTCCATCCCTTCCCGCGGGCTTATTTGGGTTTATATTCATAGCTTCATCCAAGACCTGTTGCTCTGTGAACAAAGGTATCTCTATACTGGTAGAGAGATCGTTCAGCGAACAGATTTTATCTAAGTCCACAGAGCATGGTTTGTATGAGGTAATGAAGTGATCTGCAAAGGAGTCAACAATCTCTTTTTGAGAGTTCAACTGCTGCCCCTTAAAGATTATGTTTGTCGATTTACCCTTAGATCTTTCCTTTTTTACGTATTTCCAGAAACTTTTACTGTTATGTTTGAATTCAGTGGATAACTTCTGGATGTAGGATTGATAGTTGGACTTAATCTCTTTTTTAATTTCTTTTCGTAAATATTTATAGTGTTCAGATTGTTGCTGTGTTTTGTTTTGCGTTTTGCGCAATTTTTCTTTTGTTTTGAAAATGTGTCTTGTATTTGCGCTCCACCACTCGGGGAAATTTTGTGATCGCTTGCTTACATTGTAAAGGGGAACATTTTTCAAAAATATTTCATTTAACTTTACATAAATATTATTAAGGAAGATGTTTGGACACGTGATTAGATTTATGTTATCTTCCCAGCAGATTTTTTGTATTTCACTATTTAGTTTTTCAGCGTCAATTTTGTGGAAGGCAAAATATTTTGTCTTTTCTTTAGAATCAACTTTATATGGTATTTGCTTAATTTTAATTTTATTTTGATACTTGATCATTATTTCTAATGCAGGATGGTGACTGTCTTCCTTTACTAATCCCTGAATTTTTAAGATTTCTACATCAACTTGTTTATTATTAGATAAAAATATTTCACTTATGTTCGTTAGACATAGATCTAGTATTTTATTATTTTTATTTCTTATATGGTTTTTGGATTCTAGGAGGTAAAAATTGGTAAATTCTCTAAACTTGGAAACTGAACGAGGAGGGTCTACATTTAATTCCTCAGAGAAATCGGGCAAATTTAAATCACCAATAAGGATGAAATTTTCATTTTGTAAGTTTCGCTCTGATATTGATTCTGAAAGGAATTTCACAGCGTCATATTTTTTTGACTCTTGATGTGGTGGTAAATAAATCAAACAAAGATAGATTATTTCCCCTATTAGTGTCAATCGAAACCACATGAGCTCAAGAATATTGTTACATATGTCCCAATGTACAATTCTAGTCAAGGAAATTTCTCGTTTTGAAGCTAAAATTAGGCCACCTCCTCTTTTTTTGCCTGTCTTCTTTTCGTCCCTATCTTGCCGAAATATTATATATCGAGAGTCGAAAAGTTCATTTGTATTTACATCTGGACTTAACCACGACTCAGTGATAGCCACTATGTCGTATTCTTCTGAGAGGAGATTTAAATAAAATTCTTTCGTTTTAGTTTTCAAACCTCGAGTATTCTGGTAAAAAATATTGATTACTTTTTTCCTACTAGTATTGTTATTAGAGGATAATTTGTTATTTCCTATCTGTCCTGAATTTGTAATTACTTTTATTATGTACTAGTATGTTAAGTAGGATAGATTTATTTCTATTTCTATGTTTTTGAGAATTTGTTACATTGTAATGGCGATATTGAGCTGTATCGCTACACATGTTCGGGTAAGCAAAAATATGCTCATGTCATGTTAATAGGGTGTTTTTGAATGTGTGTAGCTTCTGGGAGTAGAATACACGGGATTGAAGTACTGTATGGGCTAATCATTGTCTGGGGTGTGCTATGTGCTGCGGGATGTGTCACTTGGTGTGTTACATAGGTGTGTGTATCTTTTTGTTGGAATGTGGTGGTAGGTCTGTGCTGGTGGAGTTAGGTGAACTACTGGTTGAATATTTTGTGGCTGACGTTGGTGGCATACTCTAAAGGTGGGAATTGGTAGTGTGGTTTTGTGTGTCGATAGTGTCTGTGAGTGTGCAAAATTGCTGACTTGATGTTGTAGCATCATTGTTTGTGACGTGGAATTTGCTGTGACTTCTGGTTAGCCAGTCATTGTTAATTATGCGTGCAGGCTTTTTGTTTGCTGTGGTGTCAATTCTGGGACTCGAGGAAGTGTTGGATGACTGCAGTCCATCGTGCTGGGTTGAATGGTGATTGTGATGATCTATGATATGGTGTTTTTGATTTTGCGACGGGCCTGCCTTGCCGACTAGGAGCGTGTTGCAGTTTATACCATTGGCTTTCTTCCGTCAGACGCTTGTATTGCAGGTTATGATTATTATATTGCATTTTCTTTCTGGTCTGATTCTGGTATTGCTGTCGCTGATTAGGGCGTCGTACATTTACTGGTACTGGTGGCGCTGGTTTCTTTAGATCTTGTACCACTATCTGCTGTTGGTATCCATTATTTTTGTTTTCGAAAATTTTGTCGTTATTTATTATTTTTTGTACTGCTGCACATATTTTCTGTTTTCCCTGAAAGTTGATATTTATTTTATCATACCCATAACTAGAACGTTTTAGCCTTTTGTTAATATCCAAGAATACTACATTTTTGAATATGTTGACTATACTTCTTATTTTCTTATTTAGTCGTTGGATGTGGATATTGGCTGAAGGTTTATCATAACGGTAAGGGATTGATACGAGGATTATTTTGATTTTAGAACATAAATTTCTTATGAGATCAGTTAAATATTTGTGGATTATAGAGAATTCATTATTAAAAACATCGTTTGAACCTCCCATGAGAATAAGGCATTCGTATTGTTCAATCATGGTGTTAGGATCTAAATTTAAGTCCGTGATATATTTTCCAGGGTGGCAGTGTACAATGTACTTATTATCAGTATCAATATTTTTCATTTGTACATTCATGTCTCTGACGTGTTCATCGCCAAGTATGATGTATGATTTACCCTTTGTTTTTGTGCCTTGTTGTTGCTCAGGCGTTTTTTTATTTTGTGCTCTCTGTTGATTCACTAGGTTATTCACGCTTTTGGACTGAGTTGAAATTGCCTTTTCATTGAGATATTTTTCTTTTGATTCTTCTAAATTATTGATACTAGATGTTAGGGTATTGTTTGAAGTTTCAGTGTGATCTCTTTTTTCTGTGACAAAAGACACTTTTTTATTAGCGCTTTTTGGGAGCAGTGATGTATTTTCATGCATTCTTATTTTATTTCTAAGTTGTTCTAGTTCTTTTTTGTCTACATTCCACCCGGCTTCAGTGGTTTCTAATGATGTTTTTAAATTTTCAATAAGTGTGTCTTTTTCTTTGTTTATTTGCTTTAAGAGATCGATTTCTGTTTTTTGTTTTGTTACGTTCTCAAGCAACAAATTTCTATGATGTGTGATGGCTTCAATTTCCCTTGATGTATTGTTAAGTTCAGTATCGTCTTTATTCTCAACTGCTGTTTTGTAGAGAAGTTCATTATCTTTCTCTGAATTTAGACATCTTCTATTTGAATGCTCTTGTTGAAAAGCTAGAAACTTAAAGTTTTTACTTTTGGATTTTTTCACTATGATCGTGCCATCACATCTCCCTGCTGTGCATTTAAAAATTATGTTTCCGCTAAGTAGCGGCTCAGAGTAAGCATAAGTGTAATTCTGATGTGTCAGCAGTTCGCCTTCGTAAAGACTGTTATTCTTATTCGGCGTGCTAGTTTTCTCCATTTCTTATACCACAGAATGAGTGAAGGTCAATATGTGAGTATAAGTTGTGATAGGCAAAGATTAAATTTTGCTGACTATTATAATTCTAGTACTGAATCATTTAGATGTCAAAGTACTTACGTCCTTGCAAATTTGATGAAGAATTTTGGTTGGAGTTTGTTTTGATAAACTCACGTCACTATCACTGTCACAAGTAATATAAACATTAACAAATGCAAGTATAAACAAGGATAAAGTCTAATAATTGTCTTGCAGAAAAAAAAAATTGAAAATGAATTACGAAATTTTAAATCCAAAATATTTGGTTTTGGGGTTTTAAGTTTTTTGAGGAATATTTTTAAAAATGTCAAAAAATTAATAATTTTATGTACTATTTTATGATATAAGTTACACTTTGATTAAGTTATGTCCTGTAGTTATAATATTACACTATGTACATGGTGCAAGGAGAGCACGTCTAACCACGACAACGTCTCAGAAATGTCATCTTGGTCAAATGTTTACCTCCATTTTTGATACACTCGTCAATTCTGGTCGAAAAATTGTCCATGACTTTCTCAAGCATATTCAGGTGTATTGCACGAATTTCTTGAACAATTAGTCTCTTCAAGTCATCTACAGTCCTTGGCTTATGCATATAGACTTTACTTTTGAGGTAACCCCAAAGAAAATAGTTACAAGCAGAGAGGTCTGGTGAGTTGGCCGCCCAGTCCATATCGCCGAACTTTCTCTGAGTAATTGCCACAGAATCACCATTTTTTTAAAATGCCTCTACAACAAAAGCACGATGCGCATGTGTCCACGACTCCATTGTAACTAAATCCGATTTTATTGAAAACAAAATGACACTAACATCAACCATCTACGACAAGTTATGACTTGATAGTTAACATTTTAAACTCGTCAGGTTATTCTGGCGCACCCTGTATTTATTTTTTTTTCTCTCATTTTACTTCTAGTATATTATACATATTTGTAATTATCTATGTTGTATGTAATATGTCCAATTAATAAAGTGTAAATAAATAAATAAGAAGTCACGTGCTCACCTTTAAACGTGTGCACCAGAGAGTTGGCCATGATGCGCCACATCTGTGGGTCACCCTCGTGAGGAACAACAATAACATGCTGTCCGGAGGGCGTGGCCTCGATGAGGTTAATCTGGGCACCCACGTTCAGACCTGAAATAATAATAATAGAAAATCGTATAAGGGCAAAGTTTTATAAGTAAAGCTATTAAGCCCAGAAAAATGAGAAAAATTAAAGAAAAGCCCGAAAAAATGAAAGAACCGATCTCTGCAGCTCTGTCGTTTATAAGTCAGTCAAAACAGACAAGTATTTTGTATTTTAATTTTACCATTATTTGTTTGTACATACATAATTATGTCCTTTTAATAAATAATTTAATAATAAAAAAGTGAGAAGTTCTAATAGACGTACACGTACAGTAGAGCCTGGATAAACAGGAGTTGGGTAAGCAGAAAACCTTATATATTATACACTGAATAACTCGTGGTCTTTATAGAGATTTCCTGCTTTTTTTTTAATTGAACATGTTCAATTAAAAAAAAAAATCACAACTTGTAGTTCTAGCTTATAAAATATTTTATAAGCAGGAGACCTCTAGTATCTTTTCAATTTTTGATGGACCAAACAAAACAGGACCTAATTGAATACAAAAAAATTATATTCCGTTCATTCTCACTCTCATTCTCTTATAAGCTATAGATTAACGTATTTTTAATATGTAAGTATATTGTAAATAATGTGTTAAACAATAAAAATTAAAGCTTTAAACAATTAAAGTTACAATAAAAAATAAATTGAATTGAATAAGCAGATATTGCCGGTCCCGTGAGTTACTGTTTTAACCCTTGACTTCAAATCTGATAGAGATTAATAGAAATGTCATTAAGCGGGAATAGGTTCAATTTACTCGTGAAACTCTATTTTTTTTATATAGGAAACCTTTTTGGTAGAAATAGAAAGGGGGTTAATTTAAAGTTTGTTTTACCAGACATACATTCTCGCGATTTTCCCTACAGAGAGATGGAAAATAAAGCCAGGTATCATGGGAAAATTCTCACTCCCTGCGGATTTTCAAGTGATAATTCACCTCTTTCCCCCTGAATGTGTGGAAAAGAGGAATTTAGACACTTTTCGTTTGATATTTTTCCTCTTTTTTGTGTGTTGGTTTCCATTGTAAAATTTAGTGTTTTATACATACCCCCGTTTTTGTGCTCTTTGACATATTTCAAAAACAATGGAATCGTGAAAAAACCTTTTGTATTCTGCTGTTTGATGTCCCCCGTACTTTTCGTATTGTTCTAAATGTACATATAAAATTGACAATGGTTTTTTCGCAGTAATAAATGTAACTTTATCTACCTCAATTTTTTTACTTCGAAAAAAGTGACCGATTGTTTCAATTTCTGTAGTCAACCTATGCCATTGGCAATAAAAATAAAATACTGTGAACGTCGCGTGAACTTGATTATCCTCCCAAACTTGGTCAATATTCAACTTTTTTATTCAACAAACTTTTCTTGGGTCCTAATCATATTAAGTTTTTTTTTTTTTACAAATGCTTTATTTATACTCTCAGTGTAGGATTACCTAGTTTTTTTTTGTTAGTAATTTAGACAAAGCCTCGGTTATAGGTTGAATTGTACTCTCAGTGTAGGATTACCTAGTTTTTTTGTTAGTAATTTAGACAAAGCCTCGGTTATAGGTTAAATTGTATATAATTAACCGTTAAAATTTAACCGTCCTTCTGAAAAATGTTCTTGACATAACGTGTAACTTCGCCCCGGACTACAAAACAATTGCAAATAAAAATTAATAATTTCCTATATATTTTTGTATAATTTTTTAAGTTTTTTTTTTTTTAGTTGTTAACTTATTGCTGATTGATTTTTTAAAAATAAAGTGTAAATAAATAAATGAATGAAAATGCCAACACTTGATTTATTCAAAATAGTGTAATTTGTTTCATGACTAAAAAACAAAATCAAAAGCTGTGAAGCTCTCAACAAAAAGCTGTGAAACTCTCAACAAAAAGCTGTGAAACTCTCAACAAAAAGCTGTGAAACTCTCAACAAAAAGCTGTGAAACTCTCAACAAAAAGCTGTGAAACTCTCAACAAAAAGCTGTGAAACTCTCATTCTCAAATGAAAAAACAACTTACCCTTAATCTGCATGGGCAGTGGCGGCTGTAGCCAGCTGTTGAGAGGCACAAGCAAGGGATCTATGTAGCCATCACACCATGCCATCGCCGCCAGAACCATGCGACTCATCAGTGGGGAGCTGTCTGGAATTACAAGTGGAAATGAAATTAACTCTATTTGGATTCAAAACACAATTCATTACTATAGAATTTCAGTAATTAAATAAGTTAAATTTAGCTTAGGAGGTGTTACAGTAATTGTAAATTTAATATAATCAATAAATAAAGTTTTATTTCAAATTAAAAAAAAAAAAATACTGGTAGAATGTAGAATATCGTGTATTGAAAATTGTTTCTTTCATAAATCATAGGTACATCATAATTGTTAATAAAACAAATCTTGTTGCACTTTTGTTAGAGCTACACATCAATTATTTCAAGTAAATAAGTTAAAAAGTATTATTTCTAAAATTAATAATATTAAGTTACGTCTGGCATACTTTTTAAAATGAGTGTAGGTGCAACATACTTACACTTTATTAGGTAATAGGACATATAATATACAATACAAATAATTACAAATGAAAATACGATATACAATATAATAGAAGAAAAAAATAAAGAAAAAATAAATAAATTAGACATAATATATGTCCTAACTAAAGGGCGGGGTTATTGCCTTAGGCAATCTCTTCCACCCAACCCTTACTATCTATCCTACCCTGTATTTTCCTGAGCCAGCAAATGATCTGTGTGCCGAGCTGCAGGGTATCCCGGGTGAGCACATCGCTGGCTTTCCGTATCGTGTAGTAGATGAGTTCCACGTCCCTGTCCAGAATATAGCACCGCGCGTGCTCCAGGATAGACCTCAGGTAAGACACAGAGATGGTGCGGACAGCAGCTAGGAGGAAGTCGAAATTGCACAGAGTGACCTCTTTCAGCAGCTTGTAATCGCCTGAAATCGAGAAAGATACAGTTAGTACCACTGAGATCATATAACATAGAGGGAACCCGATGTATCAAGATTTGCGTCCAAGAGGGACCATCAGCTGATTTCAAAATCAGTGCCGGAGTTGTAGTAATTTTTCTCTCGCAAAGGAATGGGTACCTAAGCTACAGCTAATTCTTCAAAAATAATATTTTTACTTTTTTCATGCTTACCTATTAGTTATATAATGCTTTTTCTTTGTGTTATTATGTCACAATTTTAGTGGGTAGCGCAGAATCATAGGACTTTACCACTTTAATTTACAATATCTTGTATTATTTTTTTGCCTAAGATTCTGCCACTGGTCGCTGCTTCACATCAAAGAAGCTATTCATTTTTCCTCACGAGGTATGATTGGACTCCGAACATCCAAGTACAGAGCAGAAAAAATCCTACCCCGCTGGGAATCGAACCCAGGTCACCATGCGTGCAATGCCTAGCGCGCTAACTCACTCTGCCACGGTGACTACTTCACAAAATATAATATGTCTTGGGCTTAATGCTGGAATAATGGGACTTTAATAGTCCTTATCGGGCAGTATAAATAAGGCGTTTTTATTATTACTTTATAATTTGGCCCTATAGGTAATTCGGTCCAAATATGTTTGTGTACTTTGGTTACCTGCTTTCAGCAGATGTATCCAGGCTTTATCCTAGGTAATTCGGTCCTAATAATATGTTTGTGTACTTTGGTTACCTGCTTTCAGCAGATGTATCCAGGCTTCCTCCTAGGTAATTGGGTCCTAATATGTTTGTGTACTTTGGTTACCTGCTTTCAGCAGATGTATCCAGGCCTCCTCCACATGCCTCAGTGTGTACGTCACATCTGTCGTGTGAAGCAACTCGGAATGAAAAGGCGTCTTGCTGCAGTCACTCTCGAATTTGTCCGTCTCCTCTCGTTTCTCAGAGCTTTCTGTGAAATAATAAGTTGAGAATGAGTTATTCTGTGGTCAGAATGATCGTAAATATCAACAAAAAAATGTTTTTAACTATTTATTCTAATAAGAACTATTCTAATAAGAGAATGAACAAAACTATTAAGCCCAGAAATGGTTAATTTTGATAAAATTGACTAAATCTTTTTCATTTCAAATTTATTATTACAAAAAGAAATTAAAGCTAATTTTATGAAATTAACTAAATCTTTTTCATTGGAAATTTGTGTATATTACAAAAACGAATTCAAAGCAATTTTATGAAAATTTGATTCAAGCCAATAAAAATAATTTAAATTTTAATTTCAATCATACTGATTTATAAATAGTTAAAATGTCTAAATTGTCAAAATATAGAAGGCAGTGGCCAAAAATTATGCATAGATCTTGGCGAGGAAGAAGGCGGTTAAAACCAGAGAAGCTTGCTTGCTTATAAGGGAGGCGGCATAAAAGGATAAAATTAAATCTTTTGTCGACAGGAAATTTCTTGTAATAGGCTCTTAGGAAAAGCAAAGAGCGTCGATCATCAACAGAATCTCAAAGGAACAAACTCTATCTTCTCGTGTCACGAGTTGACCTTGACAATGCGCATGTCCCAGCAGCCAATAAATGTATTAGGAGTAAGTTTTCTAGGAGGTAAATTATAACAAAGGGAAAACTTCCCTGTTTTACTTGTTCATACGAGTACATACCTATTATAATGTAGGTATAATAACTAGAGCCCGGAATTTTTGCATATTGCATATTTGCATATGCAATTGCATATTTTGGCGGTTGTTTCGGAATTTGCATGTTTGAGCAAAATCCTGCATATTTCAACAATATTGGCCAAAATTTGCATATTTCGGTCTTATTAGGGGGATAAATTCGGTAAGTAGGTATCTACACAATCTAATTACGAAGCGCTACCGAAGTCCATTCAAATCTTAGGACGTAAATCGTAAAATCACATTTTGTGAGTGTACCTACCTACCTTCATTGTGAAGTCATGTGGGTACCTACTGAGTACTGACAAGCAGCTAGCCTGGCTAAGCCTACTGAAACAAGATCAAACGTGTCGTAACACGTCTGCAACACTCTCATCTGCACTCCACGTATCAGCAGGGTAGGATAGGCAGGGAGAGGGGTAGGTTCCTACATGTATTGTATTTCTTTCTCTGTTCTCGTTCCTCTCTATTAGTTTTCGGCTGTTTTCTACTTGCAGTGAATTTATTGTGTTTGTAAACGATTAACTTTTCTACTGATTTTTACTCGAGAAATGTGTATGCATTTCTCTAGTTAAAGGAGTTACATAAAGGATGTAAAGTTAGTGTCTACCTAAGTCAAAAATGCAAATTTTAGTATCTGCCTAAGTCAAAAATTTGCATTTTTGACTTAGGTAGATACTAACATTACAATGCCAGTTGACAAAAGTAAAATTAAGTCCTGGCTCAGTGAGTTTATGGGTTTACATTTTTGTTTAATTTTTGCATATATTGGGCTTTTTGTTTACATTTTTGCATATATTGGGCTTTTCGCTTGCATATGCAATTGCATATTTTCGCCTTTTTTTGCTGCATAAAATCCGAGCTCTAATAATAACTAATAATTATGTATAGTGTATAATACTGATTAGTAACACTATTGAAATCGTCTGTCCATGTAGCTCAGTAGTCAAGGTGTGTGACTAGTAATCTAGAGGTTGCGGGTTCAAAACCCGACCATGGCAAGTTATCCTCCTATTTGGGATTTTGAGCACATAGTAATACGTCTTGGGTTTACTGCTAGAATAATGGGACTCATTAGTCCTAATCAGGCAGTATAAATAATGCGATATTATCAAGCTCGCCGGGAGGCGAGCGCTCGTCAAGTAGCGCCAGCCACCCGGCCTATATTAACACGAAACAGAGTTTATAATTATGTATTTTGTTTTATTGTTTTCGCCCACTTAACGCTAACTTTTATCAATTTTTATTTCAAATTCTTAATGAGACGCGAAAATAGATTGTGTTTCACGAAAGCGCGAGGTTCCTACGTACAGTTAAAGTCGTTTACTGGCCACGCCGAAAATCTTGAATTTCATGAAATTATTCATACGGGTTTTTTTTTTTTTTTTTCAGACCAATTTTCTGTCAAGGGTACAGCAACGTGTGCTTATCGTGGAAAGACGTGAGATACGTTTTTGAAAAGGGAATTTTGATCTCTGCATACCTTTTATAGTTTCAAGTATTTATTTTTTATAGGATAGGAGATATAGCCTTCTAAAATAAAACGGGAAAGTTGCATAGAGCCGCCCCTGGTTATCTTGGAGCTGCGATTGTGGTATTTTTCGAAAGGCC
Organism: Bactericera cockerelli; assembly: GCA_024516035.1. Lineage (NCBI taxonomy): Eukaryota > Metazoa > Arthropoda > Insecta > Hemiptera > Triozidae > Bactericera > Bactericera cockerelli. Next base: position 21,745,750 of record CM044967.1, read on the forward strand.
TTATCATAGGAAAAAATATAAAAATATAACTAAAGTATTACACTGGACCAAACTTGAGTTATACCCTTTGAAAGGAATACTTATTATGGAGCCCAGAGCCGTCTATTATTATCCTAGAGTTGTATTTCTGGTGTTTTTAGAAAGGTCTAGTCAAAGGGAATGAGATCACTTAATTTCAGATATTTGAAACAAGTAGAAAAGTATTTAAAGCCATCTAAAGGAATATCTAAAATGAACCCTGGAGCCACGCCTATTTATCCCATGTTGATGACTGAAGGTTCTTTCTAAAGGTCTAATTACGCAGAAATATACTACGATGTAAATAAAATGTTAGAAAAATCAGCGACAGTGTGAGACATAAAAATAAAAAACTGAAATAAGATTTATGAGAGTGACAAAAAATCTTCGCCTCACATAGAACTTAAAATATGAGTGGAAACCGATCATCTTTGCTTCACCCAAGCTGCCAGCAAACTGGGTTATCAGTTGGGGAATAATAACGTTTTATAACTTCATTCAGAGATTTCTACATCAAGAGGTAAACTAGGTCTAAAGTATTGGCCAGTAAAGGAAAAATATTGATTAAAATAGATCAAAACAATGATAAATTATAATAAAATATTATGTACCTATTGAGCAGTCTCTGTGGTCGTCGACTGGTGTAGGTTAAACACAAAGTTTGCGAGGTGACCTGGGTTCGAATCCCGGCTAGGTATATTTTTTTTTTACTCTGTACTTTGGATGTCCGGTTTTCTCGTGAGAAAAAAAACAGTAGTTGGTACTACATGGGTCATTAAGTTGTCGAACTAGGTCATAGAGCGCGCCACTAGCGCGCTGTTTGTTTTGAAAACTTTTAGTACTAACGGTCATCAGTCATGTGTTCAGATTTTGTGCCTTGAAAATTATTTTTCTGTAAGTTATTACAAATTAAGTGAAGCTTCTATTGTTTACTTTTAAAATATGGATAAAAACGAGTTTCGCGTCTTGATCAAACATTGTTTTTTGATGGGTAAAAATACTGTGGAAGCTCAAAAGTGGTTAATAAAGTGTTATCCAAATGATTGTCCATCAAAAGGAACAATTTGTTGGTGGTATAGAGAATTTAAAAGTGGTAGAACATCCACCGAAGACAAAGAACGCTCAGGACGTCCTATTGAGGTGGCTACACCAGAAAACACTCAAAAAGTGCTGAAAATCGTCAGAGCTGATCGCAAAGTTAAGTTACAAGAGATAGCTGACACTCTACAGATTTCAAAAGGTACTGTATTTAAAATTTTACATGAAGAATTGGGTATGCAGAAGCTTTTATCCAAGTGGGTGCCGCGTTTACTGACAGTAGACCAAAAACAACAACGTATTGATGATTCTGAGCATTGTTTGGAGCTGTTTAACAGAGACAGAAAGGATTTTTTCCGCCGATATATAACGATGGATGAGACGTGGATACACCACTATACTCCGGAATCGAAAAGAGCGTCAGCCGAATGGACAGGAGAGGGCGATACCCGACCAAAGCGTCCAAAGACACAAGAATCAGCTGGGAAGGTTATGGCTTCTATATTTTGGGCACAAATGGACTTTTGCTCATTGACTTTCTCCCGAAAGGTCAGAAGATAAACAGTGACTACTACATTGCCTTATTGGATCGGTTGAATGACGCTATCAAACAGAAAAGGCCCCACATGGCAAGGAAAAAACCACTTTTTCACCAAGACAACGCTCCAATCCACAAATCAATGAAAACGATGGCAAAATTGAAGGATTTGCGATTTGAATTGCTTCCACATCCCCCTTATTCACCATACCTGGCTCCATCTGACTACCATCTGTTCTCAGACCTGAAAAAAGAGCTCCAGGGAAAAAAATTTCGATCCGACTATGAGGTCATAGTCGCCACTGAAGCCTATTTTGAGGCAAAAGACAAAACCTTCTACAAAATAGGAATCGAAAAATTAGAAAAGCGCTGGAATAATTGTATTACCCTAAATGGAGACTATGTTGATGACTAAGGTCAACCTCCTATGACCGTTTAATTTCGAACGAAGTGAGTATGGTTTAACTCGATCAACATTGATTTGTCACAATCTAATTATCCATCTACCTATGTATGTAACATTGTAACATGATATAAGTTGCATTTTTTGTCCAATCGAGCTGAAATTTTCAGGGTATATTCCGTGGATATATGCTTGCTTATTAATTTATAATTATTAAATGTATTATCTAGTATGTATTATCTAGAGAATGGGTGAACAACCAATTTTCAATCATAAGATCAATAGATTTGAGAATTAGAGGTTCAAGAAAAAAAATCAGACATTTTTCTGAATATGTTTAATATATGTAGAAGATGATAATTGTGTTTTGTACCTAAAATTATCTAGTATAATTTTAGGTACAAAAAATTCTGTTTATACCTACCAACTGATTATGCTGAATTGACACCATGTTTAGTAACTCGAAGTTAGGCAAATATATGGGTCAACATTTCTTAGAGCCATAGTAAGAGGCAATTTCGGAACATACAATAATACTCGGCACTTTCATTTCCCTCTTTATTTTACCAAGATCGAATTTCCATCTACCTACCATGTACTTAGGTACATATTATAATTCAAATTGTATTGTAAACAAAACCACTAAACAAAGTTGTCCGTTATTTAACGAGTTCATAACTAATTTTTCAATACAAGGTTAAATCACTAGTTGATTATTAATGAATTATTGTTAATGGATTTTAAGATTAAATAGGTATGTTTTTTTCTTCATTATTACTGGTTGAAGTTCCACAAAAGAAGCACCAATTATCACACCAACCTCATTTTAAAACGATTGTGACCAGTTGATTGTATTTGGTTTTAACGTCCTGATTTGAACTAATCAGGACGGGGGGTTTTATCCTGCATTCGCTGGGAATCGTTCCAGCTACCTACATTTAACTCGCCCAGCCTGGGTAGATTCCAGACTGACGTGTTTAGAGGGGAAAAAAATATTAGAAAAGTCTGGAACAACTGGGAATCGAACGAAATGTCTGAACTACGGGCAGTATATATAATAATAATAATGCTTTTTCTTTGTGTTATTATGTCACAATTTTAGTGGGTAGCGCAGAATCATAGGACTTTACCACTTTAATTTACAATATCTTGTATTATTTTTTTTGCCTAAGATTCTGCCACTGGTCGCTGCTTCACATTAAAGCAGCTACTCATTTTTCCTCACGAGGTATGAGTGGACCCCGAACATCCAAGTACAGAGCAGAAAAAATCCTCCCCCGCTGGGAATCGAACCCAGGTCACCATGTGTGCAATGCCTAGCGCGCTAACTCGCTCTGCCACAGTGACTACGTAATGGTTGTAACTACGGGCAGTAGTTACAACCATTACGCCACGGAGGCTGGCCACTGACAACTGACAGTCTAAATAAAGCATTTATTTTGATCAATGCTTTTGTATTATGAATCGTAAATTACATAGATCTCATTCAAAATTTACAAATATGTACCTACATTATAAATATAAATAAAAAAAAACACTGCTAATTATGGACACAATACTTCCTCGTGATTGTTTCACATTGTATACACCTGGCAATTTTGATTTTTTTCAACTAAATCACTTGTATCTTCAAAACCGCTTAACCGATTTTCTTCAAATTTGTTTTATATGATAGAATACTATTTTTTCTACATTCTAGTTATTTTTGTTCACAAATTCATACTTAAATTAAAAAGGTGCAAGCCTTATTTTTAATAAAAGTATCTTTTTATTTCTTGATTGTGATGATGATAATAATAATAATACATTAACATTAATAATAATTTTAAATAAAAATAAAATCTAGCTTACTAGACTTTTAACCTGGAACTTGGAGTTCAAGACCTCATTAAAGGCTAACCATCAATTTGGTATTTTATTTAGTTTGGTTGTTAGGTGGTATTCTAATGACAAGACTTTGTCCTCCACAGTTAAAATAATTTAGACAAATCTTATTACTATACTTACTATAGATAAGGATAACGTACCCAAAAAGTACCCAAAAAAATACCGGGTACATTTACAAAAGTACCCGCACCGGGTACATAATAAAATTAGGTACCCATACCGGGTACAAAATTTTGCTAGGTACCTGTACCCGTACTGGGTACAACACTGGTGACGGTATAACACACTGGATCCGCATACCGTACTGGGTACCGATTTTATGAAATACTCGGTATTACACACTGGGACCGAGTACCGACGTATCGTACGTAGTAGGCGGGTACCGTTTTTATTAAATACTTGGTATTACACGCCGGGGCCGGGTACCATACCGGGTACCGGTTCTATGAAATAATCGGTATTACAATAATACCCAAATACCCATCTCTAGAACTGGGTACAGCAGAGAGAGGTACTTCATTATTCCGATATTATCTTTGAATAATATTCAGGCTGTCGGTGTCCTAATATTTTTCTTTTTGTCTCGTAAAACGAAGTCTTCTATTTGAAACTTCTTTGTCAAACAATTGGACGGTTTAGGGAAATGTACATTATTTAATTCAGGTTATAAAATAGGAGGTGGAGCTTCTAATCTATTGAAACACTTGAAACTAAAACACCCAACAAATTTTGTGAATCGAGATTCGTCTCCTGTAAACATTCTGAATGCAAAATTGTGAGATTTAGTTAGTGTACGGTGCTTTTGAACTTAGTTCTTGAGTGATTACTCGAATCCACTATTCCATTTACATCCGCTCTCAGAATCTCAAAAACCAAGTACAAAAGAACCTCGGTAAATACTCAGTACTTTTATGTAATCGATTACTGAAGTACCGGTTCTATGAAATACTCGGTATCACCCATCTCTAATTATTGCCAACAATACTGAAACGGGGTACTTTTCTGTTAATGAATCTAGCAGTGGGTTTCAAAATTTGAAAAGATCGGAAGAGAATGCCGTTGGCATTAGCACCGCCCTTGATCATGTTTTGTTTTGTTAATTTTAATTTCTATGTTTGTATAAATTCTATGTTACTTGTAAATAAAACTTGATCAAATATGTTTTAATAATAAGGAATACACCTGTTATCTCAAGATTTCTCCTCTCTCCAGCAAGTACCGTGAAATATTCTTTCAGCATCTTTTCAAAGTTTTTTTTTTATATCATTTATTTTTCTCCTTGAATTAAAAGATCAACATCCTTTAATTAAAAGTCTTTTTTTTTATCTGTTGATTGTTGACCAGTTTTTATTTCATCTATCATATGAAAATCAATTAAATCAAAAAGTAGTGATATCCCCCAAAAAACACTTCGTGTAAAAATAGTCGTCAAGTGTTGGAATGATTAAAAAGAACTGATATCAAAAACGTCAATTTTCTATGTTTAAAGGAAATATTTTTCACGTAATAAGTCTCTTGATAATTCAACCAAAATAATAGCCTCACAACAACAATACACCTTTCAGCAAACTTCGATTTAGTATTTTGAGAATTTAACCAAAAAATAGCCACACAACAAAACAATGCTCTTGTAAGAACAATCTTGCATAATTACAGAACCACGTCCTTGACTGCACACTGTTTTGTTCTGAAATTTATGTGAAGTACGTTGCTAACAAAACAGTGTGTAGTAGTCAAGGACGTGGTTATGTAATATTGCAAGATTGTTCTTACAAGAGCATTGTTTTGTTGTGTGGCTATTTTTTGGTTAAATTCTCAAAATACTAAATCGAAGTTTGCTGAAAGGTGTATTGTTGTTGTGAGGCTATTATTTTGGTTGAATTATCAAGAGACTTATTACGTGAAAAATATTTCCTTTAAACATAGAAAATTGACGTTTTTGATATCAGTTCTTTTTAATCATTCCAACACTTGACGACTATTTTTACACGAAGTGTTTTTTGGGGGATAATATCGTCTGCTATTGGTAAAGGCCTTGTTTTCTTGATTTACGCTTTTCGTCCATAACAGATCTATTTAATAGTATTTCCCGCCATTTCGTAACTATGTGGTTTTCCGGAGCTCTTCAAACTTTCCTAGTACTAAACACAATTTCAAGTTACTCCGTTACCAGTGAAGCTGGAATCAAAGTTTTCGCGAACTGTTTGTTTGCTCGATTGTTGCCATTTGAGGTTAACCTTAAATGTTTCTTTCGAAATTTTACAATTTTTAGTGGAAATTTTTGTAGCAGTCTTGCTTAGGAAAAATACGAAACATTGAATACCACAGGATTTGTTAATGGCACGCTCTCTCTCTCTTATCTAGTTCTCTTATATCCAGGTTTCTCTTATATCCAGGTTTCTCTTATATCCAGGTTTCTCTTATACCTAGTTCTCTCATACCCAGGTTTCTCTTATACCCAGGTTTCTCTTATACCTAGTTCTATTATATCCAGTTCTCTTATATTTAGTTCTCTTATACCCAGGTTTCTCTTATACTCGTATCTAGTTCTCTCATACCCAGGTTTCTCTTATATCTAGTTCTCTCATACCCAGGTTTTTCTTATATCTAGTTCTCTTACACCCAGGTTTCTCTTATACCTAGTTCTCTCATACCCAGGTTTCTCGTATATCTAATTCTCTTATATCCAGGTTTCTCTTTTGCTCTCCTCAGAAGTTTGCATAAGCTTAGAAGATAATATTAAGAAATATTGTTATTGTACAAATAAAAAGAACTATTTTATTCAATTCAAAAGAAGAAAAAAAAAAAATTCAAAAAATTCTTATATCTAGTTCTCTCATACCCAGGTTTCTCTCATGCCCAGGTTCGACTGAAATATTTGAGCCTCATGATTTACCTTCCTCCTCATCATCTGACTTGGTGATCTCATTGAACAGCAGGTTGCCTATCTCCGCATGCAGGGCTAGAGTTTTCTCCTCGGAGGGAAGATAGATCTTCCGCGCTATCTTGGACGCAAGTTTGTGTCGCCAGATGTTGAGGATTTTTCCGGACATGAACTTTTCCATGAGGAGGGGCTCTGTAGGAAAAATTGAAATTAAACATTTAATAAGCCAGCGTCGATGGCGCTTTGAAAAACTGTATTGGATATTTTTTCGAGATATCAAGACACGGTTTTGTTTGAGATGTGATACTAAAGGAGTAACAATGATAATCATATTCCTAACCTTTCCGCTCCTAATGGGAAAATGGAATCCGAGAACACGCAACAGAGAGAAGAAGAGAAAGGCAGGAAACACAGACCTAAAAGGTTTCCATTAAATAAAATCGCTTTTGAAAGCTTTGTTCCAATTTGTTCTTCTTCATCACCCAAACAATAAAAACCAGAAATGCTATCGACTCAATTTCGAGAGAAAAAAGTGACCGATTGAAAAGGGCACTTTCTATATCTTATACCTATTGTATGGGTAGTAGCAAGTTACTATTGCGGGGGCTTTCCCCTCCACTGGCTGTGAATCGTACCAGCTATCTCTTCTCTCTTTTACTCTGTCTTATCCCGCTTAAGCAGGGTCGACATTGTTCAACTTCATGGTTGAGGTTGGTTGGTTTTGGCACATTTTTATGGCTGGATGCCCTTCGAGCTACAAAATGGAGTATTTTTTTGTTGTTGAGAAGATAATTTTGACCAAATATAAAAACCTAAATGTGCATATAACTATAGTTTATAATTTATGATCCTCTGAGTTATACACTGTAAGACTGTCACTGAAGCCACAGTTTTCAATAAATTTGAGGACCTTTGAATGGTAACCGATGTCGAAAAAGTGTCGAACTTGAACCCCTCATACATCGGTAGCAATTTAAATAAATTGGGTTAATATTAGTGATTATCACAATCGTGATATAATCACCTTACTGAATTTTTAACGCAGGAACTTGAGACTCAAACCAGCAAACCATCGACCACTAGGTTACGAGTCCACCGCTACTGAGGCCAACCTCAGTAGCTAAATCAGTGAAAGATATTAAGTAATAAACATGTAGGTTAAGACGAGGTTAGTGCTCGAAGGATTTTCTACCACCAAGTATTGTCATCACACACTCACATTATAAGGAAAAATCCAAGCATTGGGCGGGATCCAATCGACAGAGTAAATATCCATTACACTTAGTACTGTATCAATACAATTAAATTCTGTATCAATTTACCTAAATAAATAAACAGGTGCTTTGTGAAACTGTTGGCATAATGGGACTACTTTGTCCTACTTATACACTCAGAGACTATACATCGAAAGGCATTACTAAGGGGTTAAGTGGCAGAGAATGCCTAAGGCATTTACTTCGCCCCGGATTACAAAACAATTGTAATTGAAAATTAACATTGATCTTTATTATTATTATTTTTTGTACATACTTTTTTTTAATTGTATTGTTATTAATTCTTTGTTGATGATAGTTTTGTAAAAGTAAATAAAGTGTAAATAAATAAATATATGAATAAATAAATAAATAAATAAATAAATAAATAAATAAATAAATAAATAAATAAATAAATAAATAAATAAATAAATAAATAAATAAATAAATAAATAAATAAATAAATAAATAAATAAATAAATAAATAAATAAATAAATAAATAAATAAATAAATAAATAAATAAATAAATAAATAAATAAATACTCACTCATGGCTCGCCGCACCGTGTAGAAAGTCTGGAAGTTGAAGTTCCCATCCTGCAGATGGAGTGGCGCCCGACTGTCTGCGTTGGTCGTGGGCATGAGCAACTCCAGGAGTTCCGTTTCCGAGAGCCCGAACTCTGCTATCGTGATGAAGGAGATGATGCGAGTCATGGCCAGCTTGCCGAAGCTCTGTTCCAGCTCCTGCAGACAGTCTTCGATGTAGAATTCGAAGGATTCTGAAAATCATGATAAAATGTCATCCTCATCGTTCTAGGGTGGTATATCGCGAAAACCGCGAGGTATATCGCGAAATTCGCGAGGTATGTTGCGAAAACCGCGAGGTATATCGCGAAAACCGCGAGGTATATCGCGAAAACCGCGAGGTATGTTGCGAAAACCGCGAGGTATATCGCGAAAACCGCGAGGTATATCGGGAAAACCGCGAGGTATATCGCGAAAACCGCGAGGTATGTTGCGAAAACCACGAGGTATATCGCGAAAACCGCGAGGTATATCGCGAAAACTGCGAGGTATATCGCGAAAACCGCGAGGTATATCGCGAATACCGCGAGGTATATTGCAAAACCGTGAGGTATATCGCAAAAAACCGCGAGGTATATTACGAAAACCGCGAGGTATATCGCGAAAACCGCGAGTTATATTGCGAAAACCGCGAGGTATATTGCAAAACCGTGAGGTATATCGCGAATACCGCGAGGTATATCGCGAAAACCGCGAGGTATATCGCGAATACCGCGAGGTATATTGCGAAAACCGCGAGGTATATCGCGAATACCGCGAGGTATATCGCGAAAACCGCGAGGTATATCGCGAATAGCGCGAGGTATATTGCGAAAACCGCGAGGTATATCGCGAATACCGCGAGGTATATCGCGAAAACCGCGAGGTATATCGCGAATAGCGCGAGGTATATTGCGAAAACCGCGAGGTATATTGCGAAAACCGCGAGGTGTATCGCGAATACCGCGAGGTATATCGCGAAAACCGCGAGGTATATCGCGAATACCGCGAGGTATATTGCGAAAACTCGAGGTATATCGCGAAAACCGCGAGGTATATCGCGAATACCGCGAAAACCGCGAGGTATATCGCGAAAACCGCGAGGTATATCGTGAAAACCGCGAGGTATATCGCGGAAAACCGCGAGGTATATCGCGAAAACTGCGAGGTATATTGCGAAAACCGCGAGGTATATCGCGAGAACCGCGAGGTATACCGCGAAAACCGCGAGGTATATCGCGAGAACCGCGAGGTATACTGCGAAAACCGCGAGGTATACCGCGAAAACCGCGAGGTATACCGCGAAAACCGCGAGGTATATCGTGAAAACCGCGAGGTATATAGCGAAAACTGCGAGGTATATTGCGAAAACCGCGAGGTATATCGTGAAAACCGCGAGGTACATCGTGAAAACCGCGAGGTATATCGCGAAAACCGCGAGGTATATCGTGAAAACCGCGAGGTATATCGCGAAAACCGCGAGGTATATCGCGAATACCGCGAGGTATATCGCGAGAACCGCGAGGTATACCGCGAAAACCGCGAGGTATACCGCGAAAAACCGCGAGGTATACCGCGAAAACCGCGAGGTATATCGCGAAAACCGCGAGGTATATCGCGAATACCGCGAGGTATATTGCGAAAACCGCGAGGTATATCGCGAAAACCGCGAGGTATACCGCGAAAACCGTGAGGTTATTATAATAAGTATATCCCGAAAACCGCAAGGTATGCCGGGAAAACCGCTAGATGTATCGCGAAAAGTTTTAAGGTACAGGGAACCTACTCATACAATAAAAGTCGCAAAATTTGTGAAGGATTTTTTTTTTTGTGACCGCAAATAAAATATGTACCTACATGGTATCCTAAGAGTACTACCCCCTGCTTAAGAAGAAATATGTACGTACGTTACATTCGAAGACCTACTAAGAAGCTACTAAGTAAGAAAGGAATAAATAAATTATTAATAAAAATAGTTGAGAAATTAATTATTTAAATCAGACAAGATGACCGTTAAATCTATAAAATCTATTAGGACACTAGGAATTCTAGGTGCAACTAGTGCTAGTATAAAAATAGAGAGAGAGAGAGAGAAACAATGGTAGGGGAATTACTGTAGGGAAGCTGTGAGGGGAAGAAGGTGATGGAGGGAGAAAGAGAGAAGAAAAATAAGTGCGATGAGAGAGAGAAAGACTGAGAGATAACTAGATAAAGAGAGAGAGAGAGAGAGAGAGAGAGAGAAGCATAGGTAGGGGAAAATAACAGAAAAATGAAATGATGCTTTAAGGGGTAGAGGGGAGGGGAGGGAATAGAGCAGATAATAAGTAAGATGAGGAGAAAGAAAGGCAGAGAGAGAGAGAGAGAGAAGAATTTGAGAGAGTGAGAGGTGGTAGATAAGGAGGAAGAGAGAAGAGAGAGAAGATTATTGTTCCACTCTGCCCCGCAAGATTCCAAAATGTCGCTGAGTGCTAATTGAAGAGGCTGACGATAGTAAATTGATTATTCCAAAAGTTACAAATTATAATTGAAATAAATTAGAAGCCAATCAACAAATTTACAAAACATAATTAATTAATCCAATTTTTCCGTTACGAAATAAAAATATCCCTACCTCGCTTTACCTTGTTTTATAGTACAAAATTATGTTAGAACTAAGGAAAGGAGCTATTTTGGTTCGAGTTCTGGTAATAGCATATTTTATTCAGACGGCTTCATGAAAGTTGTAAACACAGTAATGACCGCTAGGGTAGAATATTATCCATTAATTGACAGGTCACAGGTGAAGGGGAAAGCTTGATCGATAAGGACTTGTAACCTAGATGTCGGTGGTTCAAGTCCCGAGTTAAGCAAATATTTAGTACAGAGAGTTTGAGTAGTTGTGATATACGAAAATGATTAACACAAATATGACAACAACTGCATTTGACATTGTACGGGTATGGATCCAATTTTGCTGCTGATGAGAGCAAATAAGCTCGAAAAAGCTGTCCAGGTATATTCTGATATCTCACTTTTCTATTTATACTACTGATAGAATTTTTCTTACACAAAATAAAATTACCTGTAATTTGATATACTTTTGGAAATAAAACACAAAACAAAATCCTCCTTAACCTCATTTGAACTTTCCCTAATTACAGAGCCGAGCGATAAACCTTCTTCAATTTTTCAGCGAATTTCTATGAAACTTCGCCTTATGCCTAGAGGAGCGGAGGGGGAGGGGGGGGGGATTGATGGGCACGAGCCTTCAGAAAAATTCCGCTCAGGGTAGTGGAGGGAGGGAGGGTAAGGGAGGGAGAAAGGGTAGGAGAGGAAGAGGGAGCAGGGGAGAGAAGGGAGGGGAGGGAGAGGATGCAGGGGAGGGAGAGTAGGGGAGGAAGAGATGGTAGGGGAGGGAGTGAGAGAGAGGGAGTACTAGAGGGAGGAAGAGAGGAAATGCCAAAGAGAGCTAGCGAAGTTAACGGACAAAGATGTAGGAAAAGAGGGAGGGAGAGAGGGAGGAGGCAAGGGAAGTAGAAATTTAGTAAGGAGGACAAGGGGAGAGAGTAATATAAAGTATAAGGTAAGATAACAGGACTGTGTTTAAAGAGGTGCAATTTGGTTCCCCCTCGAAAAAAGGGTCAACCCAGAAAACATCTGTTTGATTCGTGTTAAAACAAGAAATCACAGAACGCCGAGATTAAGAACTAATAATAACATCATCAAGTATTGTTAGGTCCAATTTGAAAGCAAAGTTTTCTGTAAACGAAATACTTAATTTTATTTTAGTTTAAATGTATGTTTATGTATGTTTGTATATTGTTTCCTATCTCTACTGACTTCCTTCATCAACACAGTAATATACGAGTATATACACTATATACATACAAGTGGTACAACGCACATTCCGCTTCACTAGATCTAATCAAAGTTTTAATATCCACCAATCTAAAGAACGTGAGAGCTTTTAATTTTTTATCAAAAAACCTATAGGTATTAGATACATAAATTACAACTGTACATGAATACTAGATACCTACCTGTTTATGTTAATAAAATTTCAATGTATAACTGAGATTATAATTAAAAATAATACCTGCCTAATTATAGGATAAGGGAAGTAAAACTGTCTTAACTCAAATGGACAAAATGAATCAAGTTAGAAGACAAAATGAACACTTTAAAAATATTTCATGAATCCTCGCCTGAATGGCTAACCATTATTTTATTATTTTTCATTTTCTGTTAAAAAAAGAAAAGTGTGAAGGCAGGAAGAGAAAATCCACAGGAGGAGAAGACAGAGAGTCAGGGGTGGAGAAAGCATAATAGAAATAAAAATTGATAAGAGAAAAAAGTGAGAAGTTCTAACTTGGCGAAGAGTAAAGAAAAATGTACGAAATATGACGGGAGAAGAGAATTTTGGGGGAAATAATAGTAGGGAGAAGGGAAATACAGGGAGGGGTGTATTTATTTTCGCCGCCAGACCGAAACTTTTTTGCTGTCAAATGAATTCATTAAAAAAGACATGATTGTAATGGAAATCAAATAAAAATAGTTGTCTGAGGCTAGCTCCATTAGAGTTGGCCTAGAAAAGTTCAGGTTGATTAGTGAAACGATTGCGAAACTTGTAAATAAATTAAATTAAAAAGAATGCCAACGTTTTACAAAAAGTTCAAACTATTTTAGTGTCTTACCTCTATAAAATGTTGCATTTTATAACAAAAATTGTTTTTCCCTCGATATTTCCCTTTATTTCAAAGCTATAATATTGTCCATGGGACAGCTAGCGCATACAATGTCCTGCACTTAGACTCGTATGTACCACATCAATGCCCTATATTTAT